>JAKKPZ010000024.1:600000-832445 GCA_022814885.1 Ditylenchus destructor | reverse complement strand
TAAGCCTCAGCCTAATGATTAAGCCTAAGCCTAATGATTAAGCCTCAGCCTAATGATTAAGCCTAAGCCTAAGCCTAATGATTAAGCCTAAGCCTAATGATTAAGCCTAAGCCTAAGCCTAATGATTAAGCCTAAGCCTAAGCCTAAGCCTAATGATTAAGCCTCAGCCTAATGATTAAGCCTAAGCCTAAGCCTAATGATTAAGCCTAAGCCTAATGATTAAGCCTAAGCCTAAGCCTAATGATTAAGCCTAAGCCTAAGCCTAATGATTAAGCCTAAGCCTAAGCCTAATGATTAAGCCTAGGCCTAAGCCTAATGATTAAGCCTAAGCCTAGGCCTAAGCCTAATGATTAAGCCTAAGGCTAATGATTAAGCCTAAGCCTAATGATTAAGCCTAAGGCTAATGATTAAGCCTAAGCCTAATGATTAAGCCTAAGCCTAATGATTAAGCCTAAGCCTAATGATTAAGCCTAAGCCTAATGATTAAGCCTAAGCCTAATGATTAAGCCTAAGCCTAATGATTAAGCCTAAGCCTAATGATTAAGCCTAAGCCTAATGATTAAGCCTAAGCCTAATGATTAAGCCTAAGCCTAATGATTAAGCCTAATAGCTTTTTAGGACAAATATTAAAATACATAACTTGAGCTAGAAGCTATTGACTTAGGAGCGACTTAGGCTTAAAACACTTTAGGCATTGACTCGGACTCAGGCGTAGACTTTGGTTTAAGCATTGACTCGGACTCAGGCGTAGACTCTGGTTTAAGCATAGACTCGAACTCAGGCGTAGACCCTGGTTTAAGCATAGACTCGGACTCAGTCGTAAACTCGGACTCAGGCGTAGACTCGGACTCAGTCGTAGACTCGGACTCAGGCGTAGACTCGGGGCTTAGGCGTAGACTCGAGCTTGAGCGTAGACACGGGCTTAAGCGTAGACTCGGACTTCGGCCTGCAAGCAAAGGCTAAAAAGGCAAAGGCATTAGGACATAGGCATTAGACATAGGCGGGTGGTCCATAACATATATCAGCTCAAAAAAAGGAAGGGGTTTTCAAATTCCGAACAAAAATGGGCATTTTAGCCCATTTCGAAAAAATTCTAACAAATCAGCTTTTTGAGCCGATTATAAAACACGCTTTTCGAATGACGGGATGAGCTGATATATATTGTTATGAACACACCACATTAGGCAAATGCGGCCACATCCAAATTATACGCACCGGATTAAAAGGGAAGTGATTTCTTTCGACACAAACAGAATAATAATTTTATATTATTTATTCACTAAAAAATGATCACAAAAAGATGAATAATAATTTTTTGTTATTATTCATATACTCGGGGGTCACTTTCCGGTGCGTATTTTTGGATGCAGCCACATTTTAGGCTTAGGCATCTTAAAACTAATAATTTTTGATCTCTCTCTCGGGGTACCATTTTTAACCTGACTGTGCACCCTGTTGGACACCCTCACTCCTGCACTGATTCGCATGGGGGCAGACAAGTAAGTGTCCCTCCTGTGCAATAAGCCGCCTGCACAGGAACACACACTAATATGCCCAACCCGAAACTCGCAAAAGCCGCAGTCTCTTGTTTAAGACCTTCCGCCACCGCCCCAGAGTCAAGCTTCCCCCTCCCGCTTGAGTGAGAAGCTCGTCTCCGGGGGACGTCTAAACCAGGTCTTCGACCTTGGCCCTGAAAGAAGCAGGTTGTTTTTCACCCCCACTTGGCCAGTGCATTTGTGAGTTAGCCCCTCCCGGTATAAATTCCGAGCCGAAAAAATAGGGGATTCAAAAGAACCGAAAAAACCCAATCACCTATAGCTCACTCACCTAAACTCTTGTGCGGAGAATGTTTTTATTCTCATTGCACAAGAGTTCTCTCAAATTTTTAGGAAGGGTGCACAGTCCGAAAAGTTGGAAAATATTTGATTTAATAAAAATTCATCCACCTGTAACTTGGCAACGGCATGTAATACAAAAAATGATGAAAATATATAAAACACAAAAATTATGAAATTTACACCCTCGGGGGTACGCCTGGCACAAAAATAAATGTCGAATTGGGATTCCCCGCATTCGAGAACCCAGGAAGTGGAATTTGGGTCAAAAACGCCGATATTAAAGCAAAAATTTTGGATTCAAGAATGTTTTGATGAATGTTTCAATTTTATGTGGAAATATCTGGATGAGTTGTATAATGATGATATGCAACTCATAAGTTCGATATAACGTATAGTCTATATATCAACCATATAAAACAATAGTTTACTCTTAAAGTCAGAAAAATTTTAAGTTGTAGTTTAAATCGTTTACAAATATCGATTTAAAACGTAATGTTAAAAATGCCAATATGACTTCAAGAAAGTGATAATGATATGCCATCTTTTTGAAAAGAATTGGAAAACTGGAAAATAAGTTGACATAGAATCAATAATATCAAATTTATCACCAACGTAACCTTAAATGTGGCCCAAAAATGGCAAAACCAAACCATTTTTCATCACTATTCTTATTCCTAGTCCAAAAACCCAGGTAATAAACAAACTTTTCTTCAGAAAGGTGTTTGATCTCTTACCGTTTGCAGAATGGAGTACAGACATTGATGATCAAAAGAAATCAGATTCTGAAGATCAGCTTCGGAATTCTCAAAGTTCTTCCAACGGATAATATCAGTCAATCGGCTTTCCTCCCAGCTGCGCTTAAAGGCATCGTTGATCACAACTTTATTGAGTTCTCAATAAATTACCACAACTAAAAAAATTAGATTAAGTTTATTGCGCAAGGATAGTTTACTATAAATATACCTAGCAAATGACGAGGGCTCGCAAAGGCGCGAGGTCAAGTCAAGAAAGATTCGAGAACCGCTCAGCGGACGAGCTTGAGCAAGCGATTCCACCTGAGATTTCCATTGATCGACGGTCTGCAGGTGATAGCGGTCCACAGGAAAAACTGAAATTTTATTAAAAATTTAGTCTCAAAAGGATCAGATTCTTATAAAACATTTTAGAGGAATGTTTGTTTTGAGCTTTTTCTAAGCTTATTTATCCTAGCTACCAATTGAAAGTGATGAGTATTGCAACATTCTATTGCATCATATTTTATCAGATTTTCTCCCGCCTATTGAAAATATGAAAAAGCATAAGAATACATATAAAAAGTTTGAATAATGATCAATATCAGATTTATGACATTCGTAGCGAAACAATATGCAAAATGGAAAAATAAGAATTCCCATGAAGTATCAATATATACAAATACGATGCAATTTTGAAAATGAAAATTTTTCTGGACAACTACTTCCATATTTTGTAGTTGATCTGCGATTTTTATTTACGTTTCTATTACATTTTCACAGTGTGAATAGTAAATCTGATAATGATTTGAACTATACCAACTTTTTACATGAATTCCTATGGATTTCTATAGACCGGATCAACCTCAATACTCTAGTGCCTTGGAGAAGCTTTGCACATCCAGTTTGAAGGGGTTTTTTGGTGCGCAAAACTTGGCATACATGGCATTGGGGTAAAAGGGGTTACCGAAAATTTTTAATTTGGGGGATTACTAGCCAGGGGACAGATCCAGTAATCCCCCAAATTAAACAAAGGCACTCTAATTCAAAACTCAAATATAACAAATCTTACCGAATGTTTCAAAGAACCACTCTTAGCCGGCTTTCATCTGATTGAACTGCGCGGACACAGACACGTCGAATCCCGAGGTTTGCGCCTTTACACCCAAAAGCGTATTGCACTTTTAGTCAATGGTCAGCTCAAGAGCATTGGGCAGCATAAAGTCGTATTAATCCTGGAAATAAATTCTCTATAATAGACTAACTTTGGATATTCACCTATTAGTACAATAAAATTACCTTCGAACTATCGTCGAAAGTCTCCAGCGATTTGTTGCGTCGAACGATCACAGGTTGTTCCCCCCTTCCGATCGTCGATCTTCATAAAGTCGGCCAGAGAATAGGTCACATTCCACTGAGGTTTATACAATGGCAACGTAGTCGTTTTCGTCTTGAGTTTCTTCTTCGTTAAAGTCGTGAAAATCGCTAGCGGTCGTTCCGGTACTGTAAATTGTTGTTTTTATACTACAGCATTTGTAGTTTCGGAAGTATGATAACCGCATACCAAAAACAAGTAATGAAAAAAATATGTGTATGTTTTTTAATTTGAGATAGTTATTTGAGATTTTCATTGATCAGTTTTTCTTATTTCTAGAAAAAAATAAACAAGAACATATGTATTGAAAGCTAAAAGGAGAAATCGTCTTTTTTTACCAAATTCCATCGTATTTCTTTGAATTGTTTAAGAGAAACATGAAATTTCGATTGTACATGTTAAGTTACAACAAAATGCAAAAAATGGCAATTTTTTGTAAAAAAGACTATTTTTGTGCCAAAAATGCAAATATACGAAAACATTTTTGTATCACTCTATTCTATTCGTTGAGGCAAACAACTTAAAAAATAAACACTAAAAAGTGATTGGTTCATAGCAAAAAGGCCAAATTATGGGCAAAAATGACCATTTCTGGCCACTTTTTGATAAAAATTCAAATGGACCAAAACTTTTTAAACATTTTTATCTACACCTCCATACGAACATTTTTAGCAATCTCTTGCTACGTAAACGATTGCGCAGGGGGTCATTTACGGACTGACAGGGGACTAACTTAGTGGGGGACATGAAAAACAAATCTTACTTGAAGCAATTCGTCGAGCAATAAAACGATGAGCCCAGCGATGACGAGATGGATCACGATCAGAAGACAGATTCCAGCTCCAACTTCCGCCGGAGTTCAACAATGGCCTGGCCTATTGTAATCACCATTCCGAACACTAAAGTTTTGAGAATGTAATTTGTCAGGATCGATTAAACAATTCCAAATTCCTAGAATATACCAGATCTTAAATGTCCGATCTTGCTAATGAGCGGCATTCGGATTTTTATAAAGCTTCCAAAGATCTTCTTAAAAAAGTAGGTTAAGCTTACAAAGATCTTCTAAAACAAGTATGTTAAGAAGAACCCAATACTGCCCAACTTTCCAGATCGGACACGTAAAATACCCAGGAAAATCCTTACATTTTTGATCTCCATTGAAAAGAGCTCTTTCTTTTGGACTGTCACCGACTTCAATTATTTTTGCGCCGCCCAATAACTGCATAATGAGCCCAGATGTGACGATCGGTGAGATTCCAAGTTCCATCAAAATTCTTCTATGTGAGGCCATAACCACACGTAGCCAGTAGAGAGGATCCGCGCTGTCCGTTGACATAATACCTGGAAAATGGAAGCATTGACAAACATGGATCAAATTGAGATATATTCATCATCATTATAAGCTTTCCTACCAATTTTTAGATCAAAATCAGTTCTAAGCTTCCTAAGAATATTATAAGTAGTCGAGATCAAGTATCAAGAAACACAACAATTTCCTTCAGGTAGAGCATATATGGTTACAGCACTTCGACTAATAAATTTTGGAATAATGGAGATACAAAATTTTGATTGCAATTGCAAAGTGGAATGATCACAAGTGAAATGCACTTGTCTATGTCTATATTGTCCATGTTATTTTCGCACCGGAAACTATTATGAATTTCTGACCCTATTAAGTAAAAATTCTGTCAGGATCGTAAAAAGAATGGATATGAGGTATTTCACCTTGGGTTTCTACTCTCGAACACCTTTGCTTTAAAGCCGTTAAATCTCCGTTTTATTTGGATTCCTAAATCGGCTTCCTTGGAACCGATTAACTTTCTAATTGTCAACCAGTGTTGTTTCACATTTTGGATGAATGCATCCCAAAACATTAACTGTTTCAAATCAAAATGACTAATTTTAAATATCTAAATATTAATATGTGTCTCTTTGTAAAGTTTCTAAACTTGACCGATTTGCTTCAATTACTGGGTAAAAATCCACTTAAAATAACAACTGATCTAGAACTATTAAATCTGAGATTACTAGAAATTATTTATTAATTAGATTACTAAAAATAGACAAAAAATTGCACAAATATTTACCCATAGAAATGGCCTCGAACAAAGTCGTGGATTTTCTCCTTATTTTGAGCGTGGAGATTCTGAAATTCGTGCAGAGCAGCAAATTTGACGACATTGAGGCCATTTGGTGTCAAAATGTCCGGCTTACGTTTGAGCAGATATTCACATTCGAGACCCGTAATTTCACTAAAAGGGAAACAATTACAAAGTTAAAGGATAAACCACAGAGGTACCTGACAGTTGTGAAGATATGCGCCATATTACAAGAGGCTCTCTCTAGAGGTTCGAGACCAAAGCCGACTGGAGAATGATCGGAATGTTGCTAGTGCAAAACAGCTTGATGGGATAGGAGCTGTGTTGGCCACACCAGCGAGCGCTTTTGATGAGGAAATCCTCGCGGAATTCAAAATGTATTTGTTGAAAGTATTCAGAATTGTTGAGAAAACATTCGAGATCGCTGAAAGCTGTCAACTTATTGGTACATGTGATTGTCAAAGCGATGGTAAACTAATCAACCAACTAAGTATATTGTTAAAGCTTGAATTTTGCACCAAATACAAGGCATTGGCGATGTATTTGCATTTGGTGCAAAATTCAAACTCTAGTAAGACACCTAGTTTGTTCATTAGTTTATTATCTCTCCTAAATACAACTATCACTACTACTTAACAAAGATTTCGCTCTTATGCTAAAAAATCTCTTATTTAAAGTCCTAAAATTAGGGTGTAAAAATTAGTAAGTGCAGCAATATCACTGCGAAAAACTAATCACTAAAGTCACTCGACAATTCAATTACGGTTCCGAAAATCACTTTTTTACAGTTCCAAAATCTGTTCCAAAATAATGATATTTCTAATCCTCGAACTTTTTACATTTCAAAAAATCTCACTATTATAATTAATGGATCAAATCTTAAGAGTAATTTTCGGCGCAGAATACAAGTACAAATTTTGCCATTTTTACCTCATAATAAAATTTGATTCAGAAAAAGAACAAAATATCAATCAATTTATATTTTTAGTACCAGATTTAGGACCACCTGAAATTACGTTTAAATGATTCGCCAATTTCGGATAATAAAAAACAATTTTTCAAATATTTTTGTATTACCGTAAATCCTCCAATAAGTCCCCCCCTCAATTAAGTCCCCCCCTCAAATAAGTCCCCCCTAGACCCCCAACGAAAAAATAAGTCCCCCCCTCAAATAAGTCCCCCCCCTAAAATGGGTATTTTTCCAAATTTTTCCAAATTTCAAATTTTTGGCGCAATTTCAAATTTTTTGGCGCAAATTTGAATTTTTATTGCAAATTTTGCTATTTTTTACAAAATTTTGTCAAAAAATTGAAAAATTTGCTAAAAATTGGTGAAAAATCGATCAAAAATCCAAAAAATTCAAATTTTTGGCCAAAATTTTTCGGCGCCAATTCAAAATTGGTTTAAATTTTCAAAAATTTTCCCAAATTTTGCCAAAAAGTCCCAAAAATTTTCGCGCCCCGCCTTCGGCGGGGGGTGAAAATTTTTCGCCGCGCCTTCGGCGCGGGCACGAAAAAAATAAGTCCCCTCCCTCAATTAAGTCCCCCCTCAAATAAGTCCCCCCCTAGACCCCCTACGAAACAATAAGTCCCCCGGGGGACTTATTAGAGGATTTACGGTATTTAAAAGTTTTGAGGCGAAACGGCTATTATAGTTTAACAAAAATTGTTCTATAAAAATTTTTTCCTTTTTTTCTGCGTTTGTAGAAACGTTATATTACTGGTAGGAACTCTAAATTCTTGAAACCAACTTTTATCACTGAAGCGATCGCCATAATCAAGGCCAGAGTTCTTGGTTCACAATTTTCCAAATCCCCAATACATAAGTGCATCAGTCTCTCCAGTATTTGAAACAAAATTCTTTCCGAAATCCTCAGTTCCGTCAAATGATCTGCCTTTTGAAGACTTGCCAGAAGCGATTTCTTGCGAAGTAGAATTTTGCGCGGTCGAGCGTAGGACTTTGTCGATTTGTTGAATAAGCGGTTGAGAAATGTCGGCCACCTGAAGAGGCGCGGTAGGATAGATTTCGTAGGCGAATCTGCGCAGTTCTTTGGTATTCGGAAAAGACGGATAGCTTCGGAAAAGACAGATTTAGGCAATGACTTATTGCACCAAAGGGTAAAAAAGTACAGTTTAGCCAATGGGTAAAAAAGTACAGTTTCGCCAATGGGTAAAAAAGTACAGTTTAGGCAATGACTTATTGCACCAAAGGGTAAAAAAGTACAGTTTAGCCAATGGGTAAAAAAGTACAGTTTAGCCAATGAGTAAAAAAGTACAGTTTAGCCAATGGGTACGTATTTTCTGCTTCTCTAACTGAAGCGCAGTGTACTATTTCTCTCTCTGCGCTCTAACACGTGCGCGTTGTCTTAGTTTCGAAATAGAAGGGAAAGATGTAAACAAACAAATTATGTGGGGTTGTTTACATCTTTCCCTTCTATTTCGAAACTAAGACAACGCGAGCGTGTTAGAGCGCAGAGAGAAATAGTACACTGCGCTTCAGTTAGAGAAGCAGAAAAATACGTACGCAGACATACACAAAGCGAAAAAGACAAATTTAAGGTGACGGGGTTGTTAATGGGAAATACTAAGACAACCAACAATACCATGTGGTATTGTAGTGATTTGTATGATTGTTTGTAAGTGTGTCATCGGTTAGACAAAAGGAAAAATATCATTTTATTTTATTTCATATATTGCTCATAAAATCAGTTAAGCTTAAGTCAGAATAGAGGCGATAGTGATTTATGATCGCTGAATTTCCATAATCAGTTTTTATGAGGTATTATCCTGCCTAATGAAAATCTGTAAAATCATATGAAAATAGATAAAAAGTTGATACTGATGCATCAATACCAGATTTATGACCTTCGTAGTCACCTGACATTGATGAGTCCTTATCAACTTTCTACAGATTTTCACTGGAACGGATATACGCAAATCAATTTGACGCCATCAAATCAATGATCACTCATCACTATCGCTCAATTGAGACCATGGCTGTGCAAATAACATATATCCGTATACGAGCTCTGAATGGAGCCACATTAGAATTTGAAAGCACCAACAATTTTATTATGCGGCCACCGCCTGATACAGAACTTTCTCAACTCATTATATGAGAGAATGAAGAGTCCGAACATAGCAGTTACCACCCAGGCTTGCCACGGCGCAGGGGCACCGCCTAAGAAAGTGTTTACACCTGAAATTGCATAATTGTTTTCAAAGCCAAAAAAGGTTTCTAGAAGGCCTTACCCGGCATATAAACATAAATAAGAAGCAACACTATTTCTCCAATTATGGCAAAATTCATTGCCTGGAAAGATATGCATCACAACACACTTGATAACATAAGACAAAAGATACCATATTTGAAAATAAACCATGCACAAAAATCGATTGTCGTAGCGTGCGAGCGGAAAATACATGGAATACCTTAATTTTTATATTAGGACTCATAAGTAAATAATTTTGCGATAATTTATAAACGTTTTCCATATTGAAAAGTTTTCTAACAACTTCATGTGCTAATCACGCCCTTACAACTGTTAATTTTATCACTCTAATCAGTGAATATCATAAATAACATAAGTTTTTAGAGCGTTTCCACCAAATGACCCGAAAATCAATAGTATCACTCTTCCATTCTAAATCAAATTTCTCAGTCTGGTTTAAAGCTCATGCTGGTTTAAATTTTAACATTTATTTCGCCGTCTTTCAATTCTGTTTGTAATTGGCGGTATTTTCTGTATCTGAAAAGTATCGGTCAGTAGCTCTACGCCACACATACGTAAAAAATTTCACAAAGAGAGGCGACAATTTGAATCGTATTTCTAAATTTGTTATTTCATTTTAACCGAAATTCGGCCAAGAATGGGCTTATTATCTGTTGAGAGGAGGTCAAATAAGCGCTAGTGTGCAGCACCACGAAAAGACAACGCAAATGTTAGAGCGCAGAGCGCGAGGAAAAAGACCGGTTTAATTGCCCAATTTGGGCAGACAACGAAAAGAGTGCTTAACAGAGGAAGTGGGAAATAACCAAGCAGACGGAGACATTCTCTGCACTCTAACTTTTGCGTTGTCTTTTCGTGGAGATGCACACTAGCGCTTATTTGACCTCCTCTCAACATATAATAAGTCCATCTTGAGCCGAATCCTCAAAATACAATTCCAATTGCCGCTCTTTTTTGTTACATGTTTACGCTTTGCAAATTGCAGGCGCAAAACCAGCGACCGCAATTGCATACTTTTCAGATACATATAATGCTCCCAGGCATCTTAAATGCGTGAAATGGAATTGTGAAACTTCGCTCAAAAATATGATACTACTCACCTGTCCAAAAACCACGCCGATTTGCCAAGCAGAGCAAGCCTGTCTATTTATATACAGCTGTTCTTCCACAGAAAAGGTCCTGCCTTCACTTGTTGTGAACGCTATGCCGTCATCTTTCCATGCATACAATGCTGACATCCACAAATCCGATAGTTTGATATCATAGCTCCAAAATACGGTACAATAGGCCAAAAAACATCCAATGGCCTGAATGTGAGCAGTATAAATGTAACAGTATGCCAACATAGCCTTGTTTATCAGAATCTCTCCTTCCTTGCGAGGAGGCCGTCGCATCACATCACCTTCAAGAGGTTCTTTGCACATTGCTATTCCGGGAAGAATTTCTGTGCCTGAAAAAGACTGCAACCTTAAAATCACGGCTCTCCAAACCATCAAAATAAACAAAACCTTCAAAGTGAATTAATCTTTTTGAAAATATCTTTTTGTCCGGAAAATAAATTTTTGTGCGGAATTAACTTTTCCAGAAAAAAATTGATTCTATGCCAAATTCAATTAAAATAAGACACTATAGGCATACTACACGCATTGTCAAAAAATAATTGCTGGCGTAGTCAAAAATACTACGCATCAAGGCGCTTCAAAAATTCTAGTGAAAAACATACCTAAATCGATTGACAAAATCTAAATATAATCTTTTAAGTTGATCCAATGCGCTTAAACTCACCATAAGCGAAGTAGTTCCAAGTGGCATGCCAAAACAGTATTTCACAAGGAGGCCCCAAATTTCTGGGAATGTGTGGCATAAAACGTAAATCATGAGCTTTTTGATGTTGTCGAACATTAGTCGTCCCTCTTCCACGGCACACACCATAGAAGAGAAATTATCATCAGTTAGAACAATCTAAACATTGAAATTTACCGGTTAAGAATATTATCTAACAAATAACATACATCGGCCGCTTCTTTCGCTACATCACTCCCTAAAAATTATATATTGAAGTAAGGCGTCGATAAAATTTCAGCCAGTCAAGACAACAATCATTCAAGACCATTGATAGAGACTTTAGAGTTTACTTTTAATTTATATGTACGTTCGGACAAAAACTTCGTTAATCAGCGGTTTACTGTACAAGGTTATCTTTCAACCTTTTTACGGTCCTAAAAATTACAAAAGGTATCATAATCAGAGCTAACGATCACACCGACTTATACTTTAAATAATACTCATCATTTGATCGAACAGCTTCCGTTTTCGTGGAATTTGGTTATATTATTTTCACCTTTCATGACCCGGTTAATGCCCTCAACCTCGGAAAACTATTTAATGGCTTTTCTAGCGCATTTTCCGGGCCACTATATTACTTAGAAAACACAAGTAAAATGTCTTGTAGCACAAATTTGTGGAATAATCTTTTTGAGACCATCAATAAATATTTTTCACTCCAGAATACGATTTTCTTGTCCTAGTAGGTTACATTTCGTCATACCATTGAATATTATATGTATCGTGTCAAATCATGAAATTTAGCCCTAACTGGGCAAGAAAATCAGTTTTTGAAATAAAAAATTTCTACGAAGTGCAATATGGTATGAAATTTATATCATCAACTTCGAACATACCAGATCCCATACCAACTCCTATGTCGGATTTTTTGAGCGCAGGAGCATCATTGACACCGTCGCCAGTCATAGCAATGATTTGATTTCTCTTTTGACACTCTTCTACAATACGCAATTTTTGTTCCGGTGTTGTTCTGGCGAATACTAATCCTTGTTTAGCAATCAGTTTGTCCCACTCTATATCTGTGAGCTTTGAAATATCCTCGCCTTTTATCACTTCCCAGTTTTTCGATCCCTGAAACTATGCCATGTCAATGTTTATACCGTAAATTTCCAGAAAACAGTTGGTCCAAATAACTATATTGTAAACTATTGCTCATTGTTACTTTCATCTAAAGTATTTGAAAAAAATTTCTATTGAGCAACTTTTAATTTTCACCAAAACTTAACAATATTGTTTTTACCATATTTTCACCAATGAGCCCAATCTGTTTTGCGATGGCCGTTGCAGTGACATGGTAGTCACCTGTAACCATGAATACTTTAATACCAGCCTCTTTGCATTCGCGGATCGCTCGTGAGGTTTCATCCCTGAAAATAATTATAGTAAAATTTCAATACAAATTGCAAAAACATTTAATACAGGGTGACCATTTTATTTTGGACCTTTTCTTTTGAAAATTTGAATTTGAAATTCGCGCCAAATATATATGAGTAATAGCTCATTTTGCAGCTAAGACTTTGCCATTTATTATTAAAAAAAGATCTCGACATAAGCTTTATTGAAACTCGAGTTTCAAATAAAGTTTAAAATTCTCGAAAAACGAGAATTTTAAAATTCAGTGAAAAATTTCGAAAAACGGACCGATGTAAGGCAATTATGCCGTTCAGTTTTGCTGAAATTTTTTGAAATTTTTTCGCTGATTCTTACAAAAGCAGTTGTTCTGGTTAATCTCCGAGCTCTTGCGCGCATTTTGACACCAAACACTCCATATGCCATCATGCATATGAGGTCGTTTAAGTGACACGGAAGGAGACGCTGAAAATGCTGATTTCGGCCGAATTTGACCGGTAGTGTCTCCGGAAATCCTCAAAATTTTCGGACAGGTGTTCAATTCTTGAGTAAGCGTACACGATAATTAAAGAGGACAAAATTCTGAACATTATGGGGAAAACCCAAAGTTATTTGGCCAATTTTTGTGAATTTCATAGCGTTCCGGATCCGAATTGTGATGAATTTTCGCCATAATCGGCGAATTTTTGGCTCCGGATGGCCTTAAAATTCACAAAACATGGCGAAATAACCTCGAATGTCCGCCATAATGTTCAGAATTTTGTCCTCTTTAATTCCCATATAAGCTCACGGAAGAATCAAACAGCTGAACAAATTTTTTTAGGTTTTCCGGAGACATTACCGGTCAAATTCGGCCGAAATCAGCATTTTCAGCGTCTCCTTCCGTGTCACTTAAACGACCTCATATGCATGATGGCATATGGAGTGTTTGGTGTCAAAATGCGCGCAAGAGCTCGGAGATTAACCAGAACAACTGCTTTTGTAAGAATCAGCGAAAAAATTTCAAAAAATTTCAGCAAAACTGAACGGCATAATTGCCTTACATCGGTCCGTTTTTCGAAATTTTTCACTGAACTTTAAAATTCTCGTTCTTGAGTTTCAATAAAGCTTATGTCGAGATCTTTTTTTAATAATAAATGGCAAAGTCTTAGTTGCAAAATGAGCTATTACTCATATATATTTGGCGCGAATTTCAAATTCAAATTTTCAAAAGAAAAGGTCCAAAATAAAATGGTCACCTGTATAAGAATTTGCATATTTAGACTAATCCAGCCCAGTTTATTCATGTCGTTGATGCATTTTCAACGTTGTAATTTTATCAACTCGGTGGGAGTACCCAGTCTACTTTTCTATAGGTAAAATCTAACTCAAGTAGAATTAGACCAAGGAAAATTAATTACAATCAGAAAAAATGAAAACTTGTATAAAAAAGATGATAAACGGGTTTCCTAAAAACTTTTGTCAAAGATTCTGATCCTTGAAAACCAAATTTTGATACAGTCCGACCGATACACATACATTCTGGAGAACTCGATCAACATTTATATCAACTGAAAATAATCATCAAACGAACCAGAGAAATATTAATAAGCATTTAAGCTGCCCGATAAAATAAAACCGCCATACGAATTTAATCTAGTATTACCGTAAATCCTCCAATAAGTCCCCCGGGGGACTTATTGTTTCGTAAGGGTTTTCAAAAAAATTTTCAAATTTCGAACTCAATTTTCTCCGATATTTTCAATGACAAAGTTTTGGCATTGGGGTTTTTCTTACGTAACTCGACGAGATCTACAGTGTAGATCTCGTTAAGTGCATATTCGTGTAGATTCTACACGAATATGCACTTAGTTTTTTGGGGCGAGACCGCAAGTACGTTTGGCATTCTGTTTGAGGGGGGACTTATTTGAGGGGGGACTTAATTGAGGGGGGACTTAATTGAGGGGGGACTTATTGGAGGATTTACGGTATGTTCTTGTTTGAGTAGGACTAAATAGAGAACTTGTTTACCTTGGTGGATCCATGATGGCACAAATACCGATAAACGCAAGCTCGCTTAACGGGAAATTTCCATCTTCGGAGTTAAATTTAGCATTGGAAGGGGCGCTGAAGTATTTTCGAGCAAAGCCAATTACACGTCTGCCATTTTCACAATATAAATATTGTGCACTCTATAACTTAGGTAAGTATAATTTTTCAAATATTTTTTATCTACTGCCTCTTCCCTAATCTAATGTCCGATTTGAATATGTTGATTTGAATTGGCGCCAGTGGCGTCAATTCAATTTAGAAGGGGTTAGCGCAAATCTGATATTGCTCAGCCCCTCTAAAATCTTATTTTACAGGGACTTAGCAATATCAGATTTGCGCTAACCCCCTTCTAAATTGGACTGGCGCCAATTCAAATCGACATATTCAAATCGGACATTAGATTAGGGAACAGGCAGTATAATCAAACTGAAATTTCGGTAAAATTTAAACTGCTCAACCGCCATGAGGCCGATCATTATTTGTCACCAGTTTGAATATTGCCACTGTTTAAAAGTCGCATCTGGTTCCGGCCATTTTTAAGTCATCCTTTTTAAGTCACCTTCAACTCTGAGAGTGTTACAACAACACAGCTTGCTTAGGGTTACAATTTTCAACTCGTTTCAAAATGAGAAGGTAACTGACCTCAAATTCTTGTGTTCTTTCTTCATCCAATTGTGCTTCGCCATCAGAAGTAAGTATTGTGGAGCACTTTTGAATCACAATTTCCGGCGCACCTTTCATCAACAGCAGATATTGATGTTGATCTTCATCTTCGTTCAATTCGTGTAACTTCGCTATGACCAGATGGAATTTTCGGCGAGAATTGAAAGGAATTTCGAACACTATCTGAATACCTGCGAAGGATTACCCTTATTTCGTGCCACTTGTTGATTTTCTGGAGTGTCTTTGATAAAATTTGGATTCTATGATGATGAACTGGATGAAATAAGCGTGCCCATTGTCACCTGAGGGGGCGAAAAAAATCCCTTAAACTTTATACACAGAAAAATTTTTTACATGCGCTTAGAAAACAATATCTTCAAAAATTTAGACAACTATAAAATTTCTCACAATCTTAAAGAAAACGTTTTTGGAACGAAAATGTTTAACTTAACGGAATAAAACCATTGATCAACGCTAACTGGGCGCTGTTCTATCACTGAGCTAGGCAAGCACGATTCTAGTAGCAAACAAGCTATATGAATTAAAGTTTAAAAAACTTACATCATATCTCTTTCGAAAATCGTGTACGCTGACAAGATGCTCTGCATATTTTATCAAAGCAACTTCTGACGGTGCACCTGAAAAGTTCAAAACTTTACTGAAAAGTCCTATCATTAATGTGTGGAATATATAATCGATATTTCTCTATCGTTGCTTTTTGACCGACACTGCGCAATGTTCATTACTCATTTTTGTCATTGTTCATTAGTCATTTTTTAAAGGAAGCGCATAGAAGAGCTTTACTGAATCACTTTACTTACAAAGTGTTTATCAAAACAAATGAGTCTGTCTTTCTATTTGATTCCTCTGAAAAATGACTAGTGAAGAGCTCGTGAAATTGGCCAGTTTCGGTCGAAAAGAAACGATAGAGAAACATTGATGGTACAAAGAAGTTTTAATGCTATTGAGCTATTAACTCTTAACAATGTCAGCTAACAGGAGGTATTAGAATGTTTGGTTTAAAAATTTGAGTCTTTGCTTTTGGAATAGAATTGAATTGCCTTCTAACTAATTTTGCAAATATGTTAATGCCTTATCAAAGATTTAGTTTTTATTAGTGTTTCACTATAACAAAGTGTTAAAGATATTACTCAATATAATTACCGATCGCAATTTTATTTCGTATGCGTTCAATTTGACTTCGCCTTCTTTGCATCGTATTTGGCTGACTGGAGCGCCGATTGATTCTCTCTTTAACAGTGCCTTTTCTAAAACTTCATTCCTTTTCGTAGCATTTCGCAGCAAAAATAGTTTAAGCGCCACAAATATGAAGCCAAATTTAGTTAAAATTGAAAATCCAATTTTAAGGATACAAGCCAATTGTGTTCTTGGTTGGGTAGCAAATCGGGGTTTATAATAATTTATAACAACATAATGAAAACCTGCTCTGTCGATCATGTGCACTATGTCCGTCAGTCATATCGATGCGAACTGAGGAATTTTTCAAAGCCGAACCTGCGGCCTCATCAAATGTCGCCGTGTTGCAAACTGTCATCGCTATCAAAAGGTCAGAAATTGGAGAATTAACATGGCTGACAGTATCTGAGACCACGGTGTTACTGTTGATATGCTGAGTTATGTCTGAATGATTTTAGTAATTAGTCACGGAATGAAAAACGAAAAATTTCGCTTAAACTTAACTTACTGACATAAACTGAGTTCTCCTATACATAAGTTAGCATATCGTATTTTTTATCCAATGTGGTTTTGTGATCTATTGGAAACGGGAGAAGAAAATACAAGGGGGAATTTTATATAGAGATTTCTGTCGAGTGAATTTTCTAAAAAGTTTTAATTTCAGAAATATAATCTAAACTTATAAACAGTGTAAATTCTAGAAAATTTTATTCATTTAAGTTATCCTTACTCGGCATAACAGTGTGGTACTGTCTAGGAAAAGAAATTCTCAGTAATATAATATCGTCAAACTATTCTTCAGCTTTCCTCCATAAATTCAGCTATGCTGCTAACCTGTGACATGTTCATTGCTGTACCACACATCTGTTACGACCATTTCATTTTTTGTCAAAGTGCCCGTTTTGTCTGATGCAATAATGTTTGCAGAACCAAGCGCCTCCACGATGTCTAATCTAAAAATTTGTTACTAAAATTTCTTTGATCCTATTTGTATTAGTTCTGCTTCAAGATTATTTGAAAAAAAATCAATAGAATGATTCATGTGATTCTTCAAATTCCAGTAATAAACTGTTTAAAAGGTAAATATGGAATATTTTTCTTTAAATTTCCTTGAGTTTCCGTTCAAAATGCAAGAACCATTTATGCCGCTTCATATCAAAATGCAAATCTACCTTTTCAAATACACATGCTTTTTTGCGAGTCTTCTTGCCACCAAAGTCAATATAGAAGTCAATGTTGCGGGCATTCCTTAAACAATAACAATTATGAATGGCATCCAGTCCATTAAACAACCAACATACCCTCAGGAATCATTCCCACAGAGCACACTGCAAAAGAAGTTGCTAAAAGGATTATTACGTCATCCCATTTGTGAACAAATCCGCCGATCAGAAAAACACATGAGCCGACCGTAATCGCCAAGACTGTCAAAAATTTGACGAATATCTTTATTTGATGTTCGAGTCGGCTCTTCTTTTCTTTTTGATTAGTGGTCATGTTAGCAATTTGGCCGATAATCTGAAAAGCGTGTGGTGAATAGAATAAGCAATAAACTGTATGGAAATTTTGGTGGGAAATATTAGCAATGTTTCCCACTTGGATTCTCAATAGGAGGATAAGA
Organism: Ditylenchus destructor; assembly: GCA_022814885.1. Taxonomy (NCBI): domain Eukaryota; kingdom Metazoa; phylum Nematoda; class Chromadorea; order Rhabditida; family Anguinidae; genus Ditylenchus; species Ditylenchus destructor. The sequence continues at coordinate 814,466 of JAKKPZ010000024.1, read as the reverse complement.
CACCAAATAGATCCTTAAGAAGAATTTGCCCTCTAGAGTCTACTTTTTACTGTGCGCGGAAAAACATCTCAAGGTAATTTTCCGATCGTAGGAAGTCTAACGAAATTTCCAACGATGGAAATTTTTCAATTCTGATAACAAAAATTGACAGATCATGAACAGTATGAAAAATAATACATAATAGTAAAACATTTATAAGGTTGAGGCAATTATTCAATGTTTATAAAACAACTGTTTACCGTTTGGGTCGCTGTTTTTATGACGACTCCAACGCCGTCTCCGTTGATACAATATGAACCATTAAAAGCAACGTTTCGTGCTTCGAATATACCGACGTCTTGGCTCACGTGTTCATATTGATATTCAACAGGTTCAGATTCACCCGTAATCGACGACGTTTCCAGTTTAAGCTGAGTACATTGCTAGAAATACAAATGTATATTTGAGTACTTTAAAAATTAACAAAATTAGGCAAATGTGCCGGATAAATAACCGCTATTCATTTAGCGTGCTTTATGATCAGATCGTTAACCGTGCGGTCCTTTCCATTTTCCTTTCGGAGTCATTTCTTTAATCTATAAGATCTCTTTAATCTCCCTTTCCGATTCCTTTCCATTGTCTGCCCAATCCCTCGAAGCGATCGCCTATGGTTAAACAGTTTTGTGGGGAATTCTCTCTGTGCGGCAAGGCCGGAGAAATAGCATGTATATTTAAATTTAGCGAATTGGAATTTTTAAATTTGCATTAAAATTGGCAATTATAACTAACCAAAACTGGAACGTTATTTATAACTCAAGGTGACAAAAAGTTTCAATATTTCAAGTTTTAGTGGCATAATTGCAAAAATTGAAAGTTAGAACGAGTTTTAAGCGCATAAAAATTTTATTACCAAAACACGAATATCTGCAGGCACTCGGGTACCGCTTTTGATCTTCACGATGTCACCAACCACCAGATTCTCAGCGCTAATATTTGTTTCATTTCCATTGCGCACAACAGTACAAGACAGTGGCAATAGATTTTGAAATCCGCGTACTACTTTCCTTGCCTCTCTTTCTTGGTAAAAGGAGATGAAACACATAACCACAATCATTGCATACAAAATGGCGGCTACCCATAGTCCGGTCATATCACTGGTATCAGAAAAATAAGAAACAAGCGTCAATGCTGCAGCAACGGCTAACAAAATCCATAACAAATTAAGAAATTGTTTGAGAAACAGTTTTATGTCACTGATCTCCTTGGGCGCCGGCAGTTTGTTTGGACCATTTATCTAAATTAATATTTTCACTATACTGTTACTATACAACAATTATTTATTACTACCGCTTTTTGGCGCATATCACATCATCGACTGATAGGTTTGAAACATATTTTAAGACAATGATAAGGTTTATAAAAAATCTACGGTATATGGCGACATTTTCTTAAAATACCAATCTGATAAATTATCGGTAATGGTTTCTGACTGTTGATGTAACCTAGTGTTTGTTAAATATCATAGAATCTGAAACCTGTAAGAGCTCTCTTGCTCGACCGTTATCTAAACCTTTGCTTTTTTCAGGCTTATCCTCGTCTATATTAGAGTCCCTGTAGTTTGAAATTATCTGAGGAATGGTCCATGTATGCTCTTGATATCGCCTAAAAATTGAATTTGAAACTCCTCAATTCAAATGATAAAACAAGTCGCTTACGCTCCCAAATCGCTTGATTGCTTCCCAACAGAAACTTGACTCGGCGTGGATGTCCCATTTTTGCTCAACAATTTCGGAAAAGATAGAACACTTGATGCCTTTTTCATATTCGATGCTAAAAATAAAATTTTTTAAAGAAAATTTACTCTATCATAGTGTAAAATATTTGTACGTTATTATACATGCTATTGCAATAATAAATTAACAAGTATTCTCTTTGGAATGTCAGTAGAATGGTATTCATTACGGCAAAATAGTTGTTCTTTTTATTTTCATTTTTTTACAAAAATTTTTCTGTAATTTTGGGCGAGTTTCCCAGTGATTTAATTCGCCATTTATTAATATGTAATTATCTTGAATATCTTTCGTGTGAAACTAAAATGAACGAACGTGGCAATTGGGCCAATGAATCCCTGTGGCCGTTTTCGATAGTGCCGTTTGGCGGCTGTCGTTCAATGTCATTTTCCTTATTAGTGAGTGTGATTACCGGCACATGTCCATTCTGGTTAGGATGTACTTTGTTGGTACGCTCGGTCACTTTTATAACTGTTGTTGAGGCAGAATTTGATGGCTTAAATGATGAAATGAACGACATCGATGTCGCAAATCTAAATTTTACGTGTTTTAAATGCAGTTTTAAACTAATATATTTAGAACAAAATGTAATTAACATAGATATGAACGCAGTACCAAAAATTTGTGTGTCGGAGGATCTACCGCTCTTAAAAGTCAACTCACTTTCCAATTATCAGTGATTTTAACGACTTCACTGCCAATTCTGTGAAAAATTCTTAATGCATGAAAGAGAAGTAACAGATGATCATAATAGTATAATATACTTTGACAGGTAGCATCATTCAATCAAAATAAAAGATAAAAATTGCAACCTATGCATCAACCCAAAACTTTAAATCAAGTTTTCCATTATATTTCTCAGGCATTTAGCACTTATTACCAACATTGAAACATTAAATAATTAACATTAATAGGAAATACCTGCTCATTTGCGCTATTATGCGGAATTTAGAGAATGCCATTTTAAAGGTTTTCACAATTTACCGTTGAATAATTTTATGCAGCAATAATGAAAGGAATTAAAATGCATGAATATTTCCAAAACATACTTTTCAGTTACTAGAAGCCTAGAAAACTCGAGGCATTCCCATGCTTTGGCAAAGTTTCGGAGAAAAAGAGGCAAAATACAAAGGACAGCTAATAACGTTAATCAATAACTACCAGCACAAAGTACAAATTGCCAGTCGCGCGTTGCACCTGCATTTCACAATGTTTAATACCGAAGATTGTAAACAGCTACGAATTAGTGCAGTGATTCATTTTTGTATGTAATATTTTTATCTCGCTGGATATTTAGCTATATGTAAAAGAAACTATGTGTATCATGTCTTTTTAAATATATAGATAGGTTGTATTAATTTACAAAAGCACAGTCTTCAAAGCCTCATTCCATAATATAATTCTACTAGCGCGCGGGGAGTCTATATCAGTATGCCTTTTCTGTTCTAACTTCACTCACATTCCAAGGGTCGGGAACGGAGCGCCCGACTACAGGACTGGCTCGCCACCTGCGGTGGCTCGCAAACTCAGACTAAGTCTGAGTTTGGCTCAGCCTGAATTTGGCTCAGTCTGAATTTGGCTCAGTCTAAGTTTGGCACTATAAAGAATGGCCCTTCCTAAAATTTTGGAAAAATACTTGACATTAAGCAGAATGCCAAAAGGCGGGAATTCAAAACGTGAAACGGAGGGACGCACGGACGTGACTGACTTATTATGAGGCTAAGCCTTCTATATAGTCCACTCTACCTAAGTCGCACGTGTCCGTCCGTCGCATGGCGTAACTTTTTTAGTTCCCTCGATACAGGGGTGTGTGATAGCTCATTTTGTAGGTCTCAAAAAGTTGGTATACGAATCCGGAAAAATTTTTCCCCGGAGATGTCAAAAAGTGGCACTTTTTGGCCAAAAAATGGCAAAAATGCAGGTTTTTTATGCTACAAAGGAAACTTTTTTAGTTCCCTCGATATAGGGGCGCATGATACTGAAATTTGTCAGGGCATGCTGAAACGAATCCGGAAAAATTTTTCCCCGGAGATGTCAAAAAGTGGCACTTTTTGGCCAAAAAATGGCAAAAATGCAGGTTTTTTATGCTACAAAGGAAACTTTTTTAGTTCCCTCGATATAGGGGCGCATGATACATGAAAATGCTCCCCAGGGCATGCTGAAACAGAATCCGGAAAAATTTTTCCCCGGAGATGTCAAAAAGTGGCACTTTTTGGCCAAAAAATGGCAAAAATGCAGGTTTTTGAAGCGAATGATGCTTTTCTTCTGCAGGGTACTAGAGTGACGCGCCGCGCCTTCGGGGCGTTCATGGGTTAGCGCAATGTTGGAGACTAGACATCAGTTTGCAAGAAATTAATTTCCAGATAAAACTCTCGAGGCCGCCGCTTTCACTCCCTTTTTTGTACCTAATTTTGGCATATTTAATTTTTGTTGTTTAAACCGGTTCCTTTCGTATTATATCGGGTGAGAGCTTTGAGTATCAGGATTGAAAGCTCTCACCCGATATAATACGAAAGGAACCGGTTTAAACAAGAAAAATTAGGTATTGCTAACATTTATTATTACCCCGAAAAAGAATTAGTCACAAAAAAGCGGCGGCCTCGAGAGTTTTATCTGGAAATTAATTTCTTGCAAACTGATGTCTAGTCTCCAACATTGCGCTACCCCATGAACGCGCCGAAGGCGCGGCGCGTCACTCTAGTCAGTCCTGTAAGCGGTTAATAAAAAAAACTTGACTACACTAACTATTTGATCCGAGAAATTCGGTTAAATTTTATAATGGAAATTCCGAATCAAGAAAACGAAAACAGCTCCAAAAACTTTAGAGCAAAGGATTATGTAAAGCCGTGTAACTGGAAGATACTTACGGATGGAAAATTATTGATTCAAATTGCAAGCGAGAAGGCGGAAATTTGGTAGTGTGTTGTATGCCCATTTGAGATTATTTCATACCTCTTCGCCTTCAACACAAAGCCAAAATATCCGCCTTCTCTCTTGAAATTTATATCGCCCTTTTTCATACAAGCTTCTTCTAGTCGCACGGTTTATTTTGATAGTATAGGGCTGTTTACCTGGGATTGACATTAAGCGAATCCAAATTCACCCATTTTCGTGCCTTTTGGCGCAGTGTTGATGCTTTATAAACAATAAGTGTTTCGATACTTTATAAGGTGTTTCGAGTCAATATGACGGAACTTCTACATAGTAAATCGACCACACTGAGTCCAAATCCGGGACCAGATTTAAACTTTGATCTTTGATTTTTGAACTTTGAAAAGTTCAAAATCAAAGATCAAAATTTAAATCTGATCCCGGATTTGGACTCAGCGGGGTCGATTTACCATGTAGAGGTTCCGTCATAAACTCGAACCACCTTATAAAGTATCGAAACACTTATTGTTTATAAAGCATCAACACTGGGCCAAAAGGCGCGAAAATGGGTGAATTTGGATTCGCTTAATGTCAATCCCAGGTAAACAGCCCTATAACATCTTGTAACTGCAAATGTCGTCCTAACTTTCCATTTCCATTGGAACACTTTATCTCAAATACTGGGAAAAATACTGACAAAATAATACGGTTTTATAGTACCACAAAATATCAGATAGGGAAAATCAATAAAAATAAATTACCCTATTAAAATGATTGTACTTTTACAATACCATATTCATTCAAGTGCGTATGGAACAGCTACGCTTGGCATAAGTTTAGATACTGACTTCTTGCCATCTATCGTCATATATTACATATTTTCTATTGAAGAAGCCGTAAAAGTGCGTTACCTGCCATAAATCCTTCCCTATACAAGTTTCTTGTCTAGCGTCATTCAGCAAGAAAAATAATGTCAAGAAGAGGAGAAACCCGTCGTGGGAAGTCGTGGCTATGTAATTAAAGATGTTAATAAGAGCGGCTAGCACCTTGAAAATGTATTTAGCCGGAAAACGTGGAAATTGAGGGTTCTCTTGAGAAAAATGTTTGATAAGATATTGGAATTTTCGACCAAAGATTGTCTCGAGAATTTCTACCAGCAATCAGAATTAAGGAAAACTTATAAAATATGGCTAGAATCAATTCGAACCATTTTGCGGCTGTCATGAAACATTTTTTCATGAAACTAATTTGAATTAAATTTCTCTTTCTGAGTTTTAGTTACACCGTGAGAATGGAAAAAGGAACTCTCCGCCGGAGAATTCCTCCTCTTCGGAGAGTCTCTGGATAATAACTCGAATTATAAGTGCAATGATATGTTAAAAAATAATTTAACGGAAGTACCGAAACAAAGCACAGCAAACAGTATGTGTGGGAGAACATAAATTGAATGTATGCTGACTATATTGTGAAAGGTGTTGTGAAGGAGTGAGTTCCTTGGAATTTGTATTTAAAATGTCTAATATTTTTACAAATAAGGTGACAAAATTCCAGGACTTTATTTATTTTTACTCCCACTCTCATTCTACTCCCACTGAGTTAAATATTTGTGAGGCGAATATTTCTCTAATGGCAAAACAAATATAAAACGATTAGTGTAAACAGTGACACTTCCAATGAATGAATACCCTTTCATTCACTCTTTGAGGTTTTCGAGGGATGCCGTTTCCAAAAAAGGTAGCGCTTCGTTTAACCTCCTGCGTCACTCCTTATAATTAAAGGTAAGCCATAAAACATCACAAATGTAAATGGGAAAATTTACTCTTTAAATTTATGCGAGAAAGCGAATATCGAAAAAATTCGCATTTGAAGGCCAGGAGGTCGTTTTCGCGATAGGTTTGCCCTAACAAGTTGTTTCCCAACCGACACACCCATTTTTTCGTAAAATGAGGAAAATGATTTGAAAAATGATTTGTTCTTCCGAAAATTTAAAGTAATATCAAAGCAATATCTTTAGCGCCAATCAAGCGCCAGAGTCAGACTCAGCAAAGCACTCAGTCATTTCCGTTTACATCGCAAAATTATTGATCGAAACACTGATCCCAACAAGACACAACTGGTGCCTCCGGCACCTAAACAGGGTAGACTCGCCCGTTACAGTCGGGCCTGCGGCCCTCATCCCACCTTTGTTCGGGAGCCTAAGTCTAACTAAGGATGAAATCTGACCTCGTGAGTGAAATCTGAATAACACGACCTCGTGAGAGAAGATTACAAATTTGACGTCAGAATCGGAATCAGCACCATCGAAATCCCCCGGGTGCAAAAAATCAGCCCCGTAGATGCATTAGTTTCAAAAATGTCATTTTTTGGTCAAAAAGTGGCTTTTTCCAGAAAATTTCCAAAAGTGCGCCAAATCAAAAGGTGCAAAAAGCAAAGCTGTCCAGAACAACTTCGGGTATCGATTGGGAGCATAAAAACACCACTTTGTATGGCCAAAACCCTTGAAAACACGTTTTTGCGTTTTGGCGCGAATTCAAATATTCAAATTTGGGCGGAATAATTTTTCCCCGGCTGAATTTTCGAGACCTACAAAATGAGCTATCACACGCCCCTGTATGATGCCTGGATCGGGCTGGGCATTGTGGGGAATTCTTGATTTGGGACAGAATGCATTCAAGTACTATACAGTCAAACATGGGTTAAGTTCCACCCCATGGGGCGGACCTCAGGGTGGAACTTAAGTCAGGCTGGAACTTAACGACTGCGCCAGGAAATGGGAACGCCGAATAGCTCATGGACATCTCGAAGAACACGGCTAAGGTAGTTTTAAAATATATCATCATACTGGATCTAATAAAATAGTGAAAATTTATTGCTTTAGAACATAGAAAATCTCTTGTCTTTTCTTTTTCTCTCAAAAACCCATCACATTAGCAGGTTTATTTGGTACTCTACTGAGGAGTCCAGCCAAATAACGGTCATTTTGATCTCACTATATAGAGCTAAGGACGAAATAGTGAGTTAATTTACTTGATTTACATTTATTAGCTACAAAGTAAATGAAAAAACAACTATCGAAAAAATGGGTTTTTTATTTCCTTTTCCTTCATGTCTTTTCTACTCTTTCACCCAAAATATACGTGATATGCGTCTATGACGCTTCTTCAATTAAGTCAGGCACACCCAAAACGGCTCCTTCTTTATGTAGACGCTGCCCCAGAAAAGACATAGCCTGTGAGGACGTCAGACAGTTAGAATACACACACTATTTCGTCATTGGTATACATTTACTCAATGAATAAACGTCTACAGACGAAATAGTGTGTCTTTCTTTAACTATCTGGCGTCCCAACAGACTATGACTCATCTGGAGCAGCACTGACATAAAGGAGGAGCTCGTTCATATGGAACTTAACTTTCAAAAAACTGAAAATCCAAAGGGGGGACCCTATGGATTTTTCTCCTCACCCGGTTTCAGGGTGGAACTTAAACGAGGCTGGAACTTAAAAAGTGGAACTTAACCGAGGTTTTTTTATAAGGGTTTCCATACATTTCTGGCCGTTACAAAAAAAAGTGAAACTTAAATCAGGCTGGAACTTAAGTGGGGTGAAACTTAACCCAGGGTTGACTGTATAGGATATTTATTGGTTATGGGCGAAATATTCGTGGGAGTTATGCATTTTAAGATCAGCAGCATCAAATTTGGCGGGAATTTGAAAATAAGTTATTCATAACTCACGTTTCACGTGAGTAAACACCAAATCTGATATTGATAGCCCCTCTAAACTACGATTCTAGAGGGGGTTAGCAATATCAGATTTGGTGTTTACTCACGTGAAACGTGAGTTATGAATAACTTATTTTCAAATTCCCGCCAAATTTGATGCTGCTGATCTTAAAATGCATAACTCCCACGAATATTTCGCCCATATAACGTTTAGTGTTTGCACATTACACGTTCGTCTAACTATACACTTTGTTAAATATAATGCTTTTGATATATTCTGATATATATACCGTAAACTCTCTAATTTAACCCCTCCCCCTAATTTTACCACTCCCTCTAATTATGCCCCCCTCTGGAGGACGATTGAATAATTATACCCCCTCTAATTTCCATACATTTTGTATGGATTTTTCGATCCTCTAATTATGCCCCCTCTAGAGCTCGATTGAATAATTATACCCCGGGGGTTAAATTAGAGAGTTTACGGTACATTGTGATTACTGGACGAACTCTACTTGAAGATCTACTGAAGTGATCACATTTACTCATATGAAGTAAGCATAATTTTAACCTTTACTTTACAAGTTTTATTTATTATTATATTATTTTTATTTATTATTCCCTACAAGGGTTCTTAGCTCGGTAATAAACAATGCGTTACACCGTTAATCTTTACATTCTCATAAGTTATTTGACATTTCCCTGGAAATCAGGTGCTTTTGGTATCAGTAAATTTTTTTAATTTGTAATTAATGAAAAATGTCCACCTGCTTTGTTGCTTCGTCAGGGAAATTATCGGGAAACTGAAATTCATAAATAGTCTGCTAAACATTTTCGGCACTAATCATTTTTGAATAAGGAGACACGCAATACAAATTGTCTTGCATTTTAGGAAACCTCAAATTTTTTGAAATAATGCTATCAAAATTTCAATGAGAGTTTTGCACCCCCGGTCCGGTCCGGTCCGGTCCGGTCCGGTCCGGTTTGGTCCGGTTCGGTCCGGTCTCTAAAAGGTCAAAAATTTTTCGCGGCGCTACCTTCGGTAGCGCCGAGATTTTTTCGCAATTTTTTTTTGTAAAGGTGTTTTAGGGTATTTCGATGCGCTGATTACGAATCTGCAATTATTCTTTCCGTATCGCATCAAGAATTTTAATTTTTAGTCTAAAATTTTGGCCAAAATTTCGCGAAAATTGGTCAATATTTTGTGAAATTTTGGCCAAAATTTGCATTTTTTACCATTTCACCAATTGCAGATTTGTGATTAGTGCATCGAAGTAACCCCAAAAACAGTTAGACGTGGAAAATATTTGCGACTTAGAAATGTCCGAAACCGAGACCGAGTTTTATAGGAGAAAAAAAACATACAAACAGAAAAAAGCGCCGCAGGCGAATATTTTGGAAAATAGCAATGTACAATAGAAAATGGAAGGAAAAATAGCGCCGCAGGCAAAATTTTTTATAAAAATTGAATTGTTTGCCAAAAACTTACATTGAAAATTTTTTATATTTCAAAAATTTTTAAATTTTTTGCCGCCGAAGGCATTCTTAGGGGTGCTTGTCCAGTTTTGGTCGGTCCGGTTTGGTCCGCCGGACCGGCCACCCCCCGGTCCGGTCCGGTCCGGTCCGGTCCGGTCCGGTGCCCGGTCCGGTCCGGTTGCCATGCTTGCATTTTTGAATAAGGAGACACGCAATACAAATTGTGTTGCATTTTAGGAAACCTCAACTTTTTTGAAATAATGCTATCAAAATTTCAATGAGAGTTTTGCACAGTAACGTCATTGTGTGGAATTTCGCTAGTTTTTCTATGATTGATAAATCTCATGCAATTTTGTATATCCATCCAATCACCCTAATTCGCAAGTGGCTACCGTCTGTCTGTCCGTGCCCGCCAGTTAGGTACCTTGCCTTCCTCATACAGGTGCGTGTGATATGTCAAAATGCTCCTCATGGGATAAGAAGCAAGTTCTGATAAAAATTTTTTCTGCGGCGATCTCGGGAATCTCGAGTTATGAGCCATCACAGTTTTGCACACTATTTCTCTTTTCTCTAACCCACTGGAATGCGTTTTTGATTTCAGAGTGTTTCCGAAGCTAATTTTTTGCACCCGGGGTTTTTTGGGGTGCTGAGAAAAAAATTTTTTTGCTCTCAAAACTCATTTTTCCAGCTGCTTGAGGGCCGAAGGCCCGAAATAGTCTCATGCTGCTCTACTCCCGAACAACAGCCGAGGGCATACTGATGGCGGTGCGCGAAGCGCCGCGGATGCACGCTCCCGCTTCCTAGCTGAGAGGGGGCGCGAAGAAGAAAATAAAAGTACTTGTTGTGTTTTTAGGTTTTAATAATATTTCTGCAAGCTTATTATTCCACTCAAAAAGTGGCAAAAATGGCACTTTTTTACGGTACAAAGGCAACTTTTTACGTTCCTCCGCTACGGGGTGTGGGATATGTGAAAATGCTCCCACAAGCATGCTGGAATGGAAGCCGGAAATATCTCGAGGGACAGAAGGCAAAAATGTGCACTTTTTGGCCAAAAAGTGGCATTTTTTGCCAAAAAATGACATTTATCAAACCAAAGCACTTACGGGGCTGAATTTTTGCACCCGGGGTTTTCGATGACGCTGAATCCGAATCTGACGACAGTTCTGAGATTAGTTTATCACGAGGTCGTGGTATCCTCACGAGGTCAGATGTAAATTTTCTATAGAGAATTCCTTTAATGTCCTATTTCAGATGAGATAAGGTAGAGAATATTTTAATATTTGCTAAATATGAACTTCACTTCAGTCCCAATTTCGTATTTTACTATATCTCCAAAAACACAACTAACAGTTACTTCGCAATCTTTCTATATATATTTAATCGAGCTTACGATACTAGCAGGAGGTCTAATACTCTGCATTTTATTTGTCATCGCTGTACTTCGCCTCCGTTCATTCCATCAGGTTAGAGCTCCCTTTTGATATTTTCACGGATCACAATAGTGATATTTTATACATTTTCAGAACGTTCGTATCCTCTTGATCAATTTTGCCTTTTCCTACATGGTTGAGATATTTTCGCGGTATATGATCGTTATGCCTCTGTTGGATTTTTACTTGTCGGAAAATGAATCGGGTGGCACAAATTTGTGGTGCAGGTTTGCACACGGTACGTTATTTCAGAGATCTTTGTACCTTGATGTTGTAAGATACCTCTGTTTATGCAATTGTTTAGGGATTCACACTATGTCAATTTTTATTGGCAGCCTCGATATGATTGTGCTCGTTGTGGAAAGAATTGTGGCCACGTTGAAATTCAGAACGTATGAGGAACAACACTCGCCACTTATTGGCCTATGCCTCATTATAGTGCAGGTTATCTAATGAATTATTTGATGTCCAGTGAACATATTTAAAACATACGAAATTGTCAGTCTCATTTCTGATTCAGTCGAAATTTTTCACAATATTTTTCCCGTGTCTATGGATTCTATGTTTTAGTGAATTCGTCTTTTCCTATGCAAAAGAGGATAATGTAAAGTTGAGACATTTCATAGGGATACCTATTTTTTGACAAAATTTCCTAACAAAAAACTAGCTCACATGAAAAATGCATTTTGAAAAAAAATTAAACTTCTAATAATCTCTAACAATTCTTATTTCTTCCACAACAACTTTTCAACGTAATAAGCTTTATAATTACGAATTTTCTATTTCCAGTGGACGGTTGCATTTCTGTTGGTTTGGTACAATCAAGTCAAAAGCAATACATCAAATCTTGATTTTGTTCAAATTCCATGTCTAAAGCAATACCTAAATAGTATAGTAAACTTCGGCTTGAATATGCTCTTCATCGTAACAGATATAATCGCAATTATGGTATGGACTTTAGAATAATGTTTTGTTTTAATAAGGATCAATTACATTTTAAGACATTCACTCTTTTACTTCGTGTAAATCGCCGAAGATATGAAAATGCCACCAGCAAGTTATACGGCCATTACTTAAGCCAAAGGTATCAAACTGCAGAAAACATTCGCTCCACGCGTCTTCTTTGGCCGTTAATGATGGCTCGCTTTATCATCTCTTGTACAAGTAATGCGATTATGCTTATCGCTACAATTGTAATGGAAAAAAATAAAGCAAACGGAGCTGGAGTAATAGAAACAGGTAAACATGTTTCTTTGACTTATATAATCAGTATTCAACAAGCCTGATTAAAATTTTTACCAATTCATACTATGAACTTTTGTTTTTGCGAAGTTTAAACCTAGTTAAAAGTTAGGTACCTAGTTACTCACTACTCGCAAATTTGAAAACTCAGCAATTTTAATAGTTTGTCTTTTTTGCTTATCCAAGTTATGCGTGGTCATGCATGAAATGATGAAACAAATCTCTTAAAGAACTGTGACTCATCGACAGTAAAATATGTTATACATACGTAAACTTGTTGAATATTTAGTTCCTTTAGTACACATGCTCGGCCAATGTTTTGACGTAGTGATTGCAGCATATACTGTCATTTTCCCACAACTGGCCTTCTATGGTCAGAATGGATTGTTTCGAGAGCTTAAGAAAATATTTTCTATATGGAGTAACTCAACGAGAACACATTCCGACACCATTCGAGATGTGTGTGATATCAATGGAAACCAGATCGCAATAAGAATTGATTCAGAATTTGAGTACCATTTTGCGTCGTTACAAACACAATGGAATAATTAAGATTTACTCAAGAATTATTGTTTTATAAAAGAGAAAAGTACAAAATTAAACTGATACAATACAATAATTTTATTCTCATGCATATTAACATATATATATATATATACGTATATGTATATCAATATACACACTGACATGAGAAAACACGATTGATGCTTAGTCAATATTTAGACGAACAACCGTTACAAGAATAACCTGTAGATAAGTTTAATCATTAGGAAAGGTACTTACTTACTACTACTAGCAAAACGTACTTGCAAACAAGAAAAACGATGCAACAAACGGCTCTCTACAAATTGTACAACCGTCAATTGTACAAACGTTCAAAAATGGGCTTTTTACGGAGTCTCCGCCTCAAATTTTGTACCCTTTATGGCTGAAACTAAATTTTGACTCCGCTGATTCCGAATCTGAAGTCAGGTTTGGCATTGGAGCCATTTTAGTACCACTTTCTGGTAAAGGTGAACATTGAAAATAATCCCCGCGCCTTCGAGTTAAGTCAACTTGCGAGTTGAAGGCAATCGCTGCGGGACCAATTTTATATTAAGAGCAGTTTTGCGCTTGCAGATTCAAGAAGGTTCCAAGGAAAAATCTGACCCCGGATTCTGGATCAGCGGGGTCGATTTACCCTTAGTAGCCAAAAACCCGAGCCTGATCCGACAGACAGACAGACGTTTCATGATAATTGTGGTTTAAATTTCCGCTAAAAAATGGCGGGTTGTATTACTATATCGCATTTATTTAACTCGAAGGCGCGGGGATTATTTTCAATGTTCGCCTTTATACGACCCATTTTCGTCATAGAAATTGACAGAATGCCATAAAGTGGTGCCACGACAAAACTGATCTTAGATTCGGAAGCAGCGGGATCGAAAACCTATGAGGGGTAAAAATCTCAGCCGGAGAATCCTAAAAACCCATTTTTGAACGGTTGTACAATTGACCGGTTGTACAACATGTAGAGTTGTACAATTTGCAGAGAGCCCAACAAATTATTTACTAAGCTTATTGGAAATAGATGGCAAATTGGTCATTTGTACGTGGTTACTGAAGAAGGTTTTGGATCCAGTTTTGTTGTATTTTCCAAGTACGATCATTCGAATTTGCTGATTCAAACATAAATAAATGAATGCTGGACTGCCTGAAACTAAATATCATGGAAAAATTGCTAATTGGGGATTTAGGATTAATTAAGAGATTAAAATAATATCTCGGGTAAAGGTACTGCAAATTACCCTTATATTTTAACTTGTGCGATAAAATATTAGAAAAACAATATACGTTTTGGTTTATAGTACCCCCTTGATAGATATATACCAAAAAGGTCACAAAATCGACTCTAGGTGCACCCAAAATCCTCGTAATCTCTTGCTCCAGGTTAAATAATTCTCTATCTGAAAGTGCAAACCTTGGTAACAAATAAATCCATATGTGCTCGTAAAATGAAGTGGTTTAAAGTCGGAAAATTTCTGTTGAATGAGATAGCTGATTGCAGCAATGGAAACCAAGATACAAGTAATTGACACCTGGATGAATGTCTAAAACAATGCACTTCATACATTGAACTTTAATAAAGGCTAAAGTGAAACATACACCAATTTCCCGTCTGCTATTTTTCAGTATCGGAGTTCCATGGAATTTTTGACGGAAGAGCATCCCAAATATTGAGTAAATGGCTATTAATATTATTACAATTGTCCCGTTGTAAATTGGAAGGTAGAGCGTATGATACTACAAACGATCAGAATTATTTAATCATTTGATTTTAAATTTATATAAATTTAAAATAATTAATAAATTTATTCATTTCGAACACTTCTATCTCGATTACAAAGTGAAGTACACCAATGAGATTATGATTCCTTTTGTTGAATAAAAAATTTTAGTTACATAAGAATCATCAGGTAGATAATGCATATGTGGGTTCACAAATTGGCTCGCACTGATAGAGTTAAAAATCACTGGCGTAGAGTTCCATACAAATGCAAAGCCACAACTTGTTGGAACAGCAAGCCAAATAATAGTCCAATACCAAGCACCGAAAAATCTATCGGCTAATACAGAGTCGTAGATTGTCATACATCGATTTACTGCAAGAATTAATGCTGCGATGGACTCAGCAACCCATAAACCTAAACCAAAAGTCTTTGAAAAGCTGTTAAGAAAAAAATTGAAAAAACATGGCAAATTTGTCTTATCTCAGAATTGGCCTCAGTTTTTCGATTTGGCATCAAAAATTGGCAAAACTACTTGACACCCTATGAGAGATATCGGAGAGGGCAGCCTTCTTAATTGATCCCATAATTACTGGACACTTCGTACACATACCCATCATCTAATACCATAAAGTATTTCGCCAAATTTTGAAAAAGCACCTATTCTGGATAAATTCCTTTATGTTGTCAATTTTTCCTTGTTTGATTTTTTTCACCCACCCAATGATAAATGACAAAGAAAATAGATTAGCAATGGCCGTGTGCAGTAAACAGCTCCTTCAATAACCAACCATCCCGTGTTGAGCGACGTATTCGCAATTCCAATAATGTGACACAATCCCATATACAGCATAAATCGATAACAAGCTTGACGAATCAGCCGACGTTGGCACATGGCATAAAGACATGGTAAATAAAAAATCTAAATTTGTACTAGTAAAACAGTAGCTTTATTTTATAAAAGCTGATTAAATTGTGGTAGATCAAATAGATTCCATTTTGTACTCACAATTTTCATTGGCCTTTCAAGTTCAGGAATTGTCCTTAAATTGGTGAAGGTCCTTTCTCTTTTTAACCCTTCATTGCCCGACCGTGGGATTTTGCTGATTTTTGGTATACAGAGCTCATTTGGGCCCCTGATAACGGGAAAAATATTATTTGTTTGAAATGCGGTCAAAAATGGCGATTTTCACGGGTTCGAAAATTTGTCGCGAGTTCAAATTTGCGCCAAAAAAATCAGGTCCTGCACGAAATTTGACAAGCTTATTGGATTCCGCGTAGTCGATTTACACAGCAAGTTTTTTTTTAATTTCCGCAAAAGGTGCAAAGTTTTTTAGAAATTGCAAAATTCTAAAAATTCCCCAAAATTCGCCAATTTGGGGATTTTCGGGGGTGTGTTTCGAAAATAACCATTTTCAGGGCAAAATCGTAGAGAAAGTGGGTAAATAAATTACGTATCCTGGTTCAGGACAAGAAGTTGGCTATATAAGAGCAATATCAGATTTGAGCTAGGAGGCCAAAAAATTGGAAAAAAATTACTCCAAAGTTTGCGTATCTAATCGGATACACTGGGAAATGAAGGGTTAAGGACCGATTAATCTAACATATGTTCGGATGCGTTGGACGTTTTGTCAATTTTAAAGGTATAAATACGTCTAATTCTCTGCGCAAAGGTCTTTTTCTCTGCCGCTCTCAACGCTGGACGGCCTGTTTGCTGGCGCGTTGTTGCAGTTAGAGCGCATATTTGGTTCGCCAACTGGGCTTTTCAAGCATTTTTCGAAAAGTACCGAATACTTTTTTAAATAAAATACTTTGTATATGAATCAAAAGTACCTCCAACAAGACTCCTAACAGAAGTAAGGTGATTCCCTGGAACACATGCCTTCTCTCTTCAACCGGAATTATGTCGACATTATAAGCTGAGCAATTATAATAACGTTGGAATTCTTTTTCGTTCAATAGAAATGTTGCAAGCGACATTTGTCTAAAAACTAACTGTTATTATCTGTATCTCAGAATTATACCGCACTAACTGTACGCCCGCCGGTCATGAAAAATGTAAACCAGCATATCACACGGGCCAAATTTCACCGAATTTCGGTTTTAACCAAAAAATACCCATTTGAATTGCCGCCCTTTTAGTGACATGTTTACATTTTTCATAACCGGCGGGCGTACAGCTAGTGCGGTATAATTCTGAGATACAGATAATAAATAACACTATCGTAAAAAAGATATGTGAAAAATATATGCCAGTTCTCACAGTTGAAAACTCGTTTTCGTTTACAAGAAGATCAATTGCGCAAATTGGCCAAATTATATTTTGCGTACGAAGATTTCTGTTTATTGGTATAAGGCAAAATTTGATATCAAAGTCAGAAAATTTTTAAGTTTTTACAAAATGGGGAAATATTGAATAAAAATGATTAAAACATACAGGTTTTCAAGAAGTTCTACTTTTAAGCTGTAGTTTATGGAAAAGTTGTCTTGAAAATATAGTCTTTGTGGATTACCAAAGAATTTATTTAAAATGGATACAATTCTTTAGGTAATATTATGACAATATTTAACGGTTAATAACGAATGTATCAGTAAAATAAATCTTTTCAAACACGTGTGTCCAAGTGAAAATATATTTCAGATAGTTTTAAAATTAATTGGAGGAACTCTTTCCTCTATTTTACTGTGAAACTTTGTAACTCCGAGATAACTACGTGCAACATTTCCTTGGGGAATTTCAGACTTATGATACTTTTGAAATATGCCTTAAATTAGAATACTGAATTGGTCATTTGTACGTGGTTACTGAAGAAGGTTTTGGATCCAGTTTTGTTGTATTTTCCAAGTACGATCATTCGAATTTGCTGATTCAAACATAAATAAATGAATGCTGGACTGCCTGAAACTAAATATCATGGAAAAATTGCTAATTGGGGATTTAGGATTAATTAAGAGATTAAAATAATATCTCGGGTAAAGGTACTGCAAATTACCCTTATATTTTAACTTGTGCGATAAAATATTAGAAAAACAATATACGTTTTGGTTTATAGTACCCCCTTGATAGATATATACCAAAAAGGTCACAAAATCGACTCTAGGTGCACCCAAAATCCTCGTAATCTCTTGCTCCAGGTTAAATAATTCTCTATCTGAAAGTGCAAACCTTGGTAACAAATAAATCCATATGTGCTCGTAAAATGAAGTGGTTTAAAGTCGGAAAATTTCTGTTGAATGAGATAGCTGATTGCAGCAATGGAAACCAAGATACAAGTAATTGACACCTGGATGAATGTCTAAAACAATGCACTTCATACATTGAACTTTAATAAAGGCTAAAGTGAAACATACACCAATTTCCCGTCTGCTATTTTTCAGTATCGGAGTTCCATGGAATTTTTGACGGAAGAGCATCCCAAATATTGAGTAAATGGCTATTAATATTATTACAATTGTCCCGTTGTAAATTGGAAGGTAGAGCGTATGATACTACAAACGATCAGAATTATTTAATCATTTGATTTTAAATTTATATAAATTTAAAATAATTAATAAATTTATTCATTTCGAACACTTCTATCTCGATTACAAAGTGAAGTACACCAATGAGATTATGATTCCTTTTGTTGAATAAAAAATTTTAGTTACATAAGAATCATCAGGTAGATAATGCATATGTGGGTTCACAAATTGGCTCGCACTGATAGAGTTAAAAATCACTGGCGTAGAGTTCCATACAAATGCAAAGCCACAACTTGTTGGAACAGCAAGCCAAATAATAGTCCAATACCAAGCACCGAAAAATCTATCGGCTAATACAGAGTCGTAGATTGTCATACATCGATTTACTGCAAGAATTAATGCTGCGATGGACTCAGCAACCCATAAACCTAAACCAAAAGTCTTTGAAAAGCTGTTAAGAAAAAAATTGAAAAAACATGGCAAATTTGTCTTATCTCAGAATTGGCCTCAGTTTTTCGATTTGGCATCAAAAATTGGCAAAACTACTTGACACCCTATGAGAGATATCGGAGAGGGCAGCCTTCTTAATTGATCCCATAATTACTGGACACTTCGTACACATACCCATCATCTAATACCATAAAGTATTTCGCCAAATTTTGAAAAAGCACCTATTCTGGATAAATTCCTTTATGTTGTCAATTTTTCCTTGTTTGATTTTTTCACCCACCCAATGATAAATGACAAAGAAAATAGATTAGCAATGGCCGTGTGCAGTAAACAGCTCCTTCAATAACCAACCATCCCGTGTTGAGCGACGTATTCGCAATTCCAATAATGTGACACAATCCCATATACAGCATAAATCGATAACAAGCTTGACGAATCAGCCGACGTTGGCACATGGCATAAAGACATGGTAAATAAAAAATCTAAATTTGTACTAGTAAAACAGTAGCTTTATTTTATAAAAGCTGATTAAATTGTGGTAGATCAAATAGATTCCATTTTGTACTCACAATTTTCATTGGCCTTTCAAGTTCAGGAATTGTCCTTAAATTGGTGAAGGTCCTTTCTCTTTTTAACCCTTCATTGCCCGACCGTGGGATTTTGCTGATTTTTGGTATACAGAGCTCATTTGGGCCCCTGATAACGGGAAAAATATTATTTGTTTGAAATGCGGTCAAAAATGGCGATTTTCACGGGTTCGAAAATTTGTCGCGAGTTCAAATTTGCGCCAAAAAAATCAGGTCCTGCACGAAATTTGACAAGCTTATTGGATTCCGCGTAGTCGATTTACACAGCAAGTTTTTTTTAATTTCCGCAAAAGGTGCAAAGTTTTTTAGAAATTGCAAAATTCTAAAAATTCCCCAAAATTCGCCAATTTGGGGATTTTCGGGGGTGTGTTTCGAAAATAACCATTTTCAGGGCAAAATCGTAGAGAAAGTGGGTAAATAAATTACGTATCCTGGTGCAGGACAAGAAGTTGGCTATATAAGAGCAATATCAGATTTGAGCTAGGAGGCCAAAAAATTGGAAAAAAATTACTCCAAAGTTTGCGTATCTAATCGGATACACTGGGAAATGAAGGGTTAAGGACCGATTAATCTAACATATGTTCGGATGCGTTGGATGTTTTGTCAATTTTAAAGGTATAAATACGTCTAATTCTCTGCGCAAAGGTCTTTTTTTCTGCCGCTCTCAACGCTGGACGGCCTGTTTGCTGGCGCGTTGTTGCAGTTAGAGCGCATATTTGGTTCGCCAACTGGGCTTTTCAAGCATTTTTCGAAAAGTACCGAATACTTTTTTAAATAAAATACTTTGTATATGAATCAAAAGTACCTCCAACAAGACTCCTAACAGAAGTAAGGTGATTCCCTGGAACACATGCCTTCTCTCTTCAACCGGAATTATGTCGACATTATAAGCTGAGCAATTATAATAACGTTGGAATTCTTTTTCGTTCAATAGAAATGTTGCAAGCGACATTTGTCTAAAAACTAACTGTTAAATAACACTATCGTAAAAAAGATATGTGAAAAATATATGCCAGTTCTCACAGTTGAAAACTCGTTTTCGTTTACAAGAAGATCAATTGCGCAAATTGGCCAAATTATATTTTGCGTACGAAGATTTCTGTTTATTGGTATAAGGCAAAATTTGATATCAAAGTCAGAAAATTTTTAAGTTTTTACAAAATGGGGAAATATTGAATAAAAATGATTAAAACATACAGGTTTTCAAGAAGTTCTACTTTTAAGCTGTAGTTTATGGAAAAGTTGTCTTGAAAATATAGTCTTTGTGGATTACCAAAGAATTTATTTAAAATGGATACAATTCTTTAGGTAATATTATGACAATATTTAACGGTTAATAACGAATGTATCAGTAAAATAAATCTTTTCAAACACGTGTGTCCAAGTGAAAATATATTTCAGATAGTTTTAAAATTAATTGGAGGAACTCTTTCCTCTATTTTACTGTGAAACTTTGTAACTCCGAGATAACTACGTGCAACATTTCCTTGGGGAATTTCAGACTTATGATACTTTTGAAATATGCCTTAAATTAGAATACTGAACACGATCATTGATGACAGTATAATTTAATTTAACAGTTTCAGTGTTTCATTACACATTTTGGCCTTAACTTGGAAGCACAAATGACGCATAAATATTGGTTTAGTCCTACCTTATTTGTCACATATTTCCTGTCGGCTGACTAAATACCATAGATTTCGTTTTAATCTGACTTAAATTCATTTTTCATGGAAATTTGTATCAAAAGTCGTCAATTAACGCCAATTTGAACGCTTTTAATGAAACTTTGGTCGCATTTATATGAAACCTTCAGCAAAAATATAAAACATGAATGCCGATAATATCTTATACACACAACATTCCAGTCCGACGACAAAAGGCCTTTTTCTTTGTTCATTCTCTTTCTTCATTTATGAGCTTCGTCAATTATACATCGTAATGATGTTACAATGGAGGACCATCCGAAAGAGCTAAAGGGGTAAGCCCATTAGACAAATGGTCTATTTCCCAAATGGGATAATTTCCCAAATTATCAATTGAAGGATACAACCTTGCTCTTCCTGGCCAACCTTTGTTCCTAATTCATATTCGTTCCAATTATAACCGCTGAATATAAAACACGTACAAATTTTTAAATATCAGTTGCTGAACAATCAATTTTCATCTTGATTTTTCTTTTAAATTCACTATTGCAGATTTCTTAAGTTTGCTTCCATATACATAACAGTACCTTTATATCTGTCACAAAATGCTTCTCGAAATTTCAAATTTTGTTGTATTGTCAAATGCGATCGGAAAATGTAGATTATTGAAATCAGGCTTTGCTCTGGTCAGACAGAAAATAATTTTGGGTGAGTTTGACAAGATTTCTGAGCGGGTCACCCACCAGACCAACCCGCTGGATAAACTGTTCCCAAACATCTGTCCAAATCACCTTATAACTGCCTAATTTATATTTACTATATAAGGTTTTCCAAATCATTATTTTGCATTACTCAAACGGATTAGAAGATCTCTATGGCAACGTGCGCAAAAACAAATCAGAGACAAATCATATGTCTTACATGTTTTCGGCGTCAGTCAAACTTATGATAGTTCCTAATTATTTCGTTGGCGGCTTTCATAATCTCACTAATTGTGTACAGAATTCGGACTTGTTTACATAAAAAGGAACTGTCTGCTGAATCTCAAGATGCTGAATCTGCTAAGAGGTAAATGTTTCGATGTTTGAATCATTTTCATTACCAAGATATTTCCTCGATTAGTTGTCCCGTGAGGTTATTTTCCGAAAGTGCGCCTGTTACGAGGGGCAGTTATTTTTGTGATTATCATTTAGTGCGCTTAACGGTCCAGCTCCCGTATTCCAGAGGGCGGTTATTATTTGTGAGAGAGAAACAATGGAAGAAATACTGTGAATGATTAAAAAAATTTAAAATCGTATTCTCGAAGTATCAAGATATATTGGAAAGTGCAGCAGGAAGTGTATCAAAAGTTGATTTGAAAAATGTTTTCCATTCAAACATATAAAGCTGCTCATCGCCTCTGGCATTCTGTAGGGCAAACACGTGACTATCTTCGGATTATGATTTACATTCGTCAAAGAGAAACCAAAATTAAGGGCACAACCTGAAAAAGAAGCGCATTTAATGCATTGTGTCCCGAGGGCATGTGTGTTTACATTGACAGGACGGGCCGAAGTAGAAAATATATAATAATCATTGGCTAGAGAGCATTTTTAGACAGCAAACATGCGCTCTAAAAAACATGGCCAATTTCGAATTTGTGTTCCGACGTGAGGAAAAAGTTAAAATTTATTGAAATGGGAACATTATAGGAACATTGAAATATAAAAGAGAAAATGTATTGAACATTGAATTTCTTCATGACTTGATGATAGTGAATAGCTGGAGGGCAAAAATTTTTCAAAACGAAAAGGAATTTCAAAATGAGGAATGAATATATTACAAGTCTCTCTTCCTCCCGGTTATTGACAGAGTATTTATTAGTTTATGCATGACTGGTATTCTCGCTTTATTGGAAATTGAGGATTTTAGATGAAAACTGGTTTAGGGTGGTAAAAAAGTGTTTTAGGGTGACAAAGTGTTTTAGGGCCGTTTTGAAACAGGGCGCTAAAAAAGTGGTTTAGAGAAGAGAGAAAAAAGTGTTGCCCAATTTTGAAGAGGCGCTAAAATTGTTTGTCAAAATTTTTCACAATTTGGTGAAAATAGCAAAAGTAGTAATCAAAATTCAAATTCGCGCCAAAAAATTTGAATATGCGCAAAAATTTTAAATTTGAAAAAAAAATTTTTGCGGGTGACTTATCGGGTCCCTCTAAGTCGCAAGGTGAAGCTCCGCTTCCAGCAGATTAAGTAGCACGCTCCGCTCTGATTTGGGCGTGTGATACGTCAATCGCTTCATCTCGACGAGAGAAGACGAATGGTTCCACTTTTAGCCCCAGACGACCCCCTGCGGCCCCCTACGACCCCCTTTACCCCCCCCCTCCCCCATGGATGATTATGTGCGCCGCCATGCGGCGAAGCCGCTGGGGCGTCCTATGGAATTTGTCACTAAATTGGGAGAGGGTGAGTAATTACACGATTTACGATAGGTACATATTGAGCTTAGAATTTCACGCGCAAGTTCTTTTTGATCTTCATTTTGACAAAACCGCCAAAATATACATTTTATTTCACTGTTTATTTTACCTATCTATTTGTCAAATCAGAAGGTGCAAAATCAGAAAATTTTTTGTATGATAACTGGCATAAACCTCGGATCCGACTGACCCAAAAGTGAATTAGCTTGAGAAAAATTTGAAAGCAAAGCTTAAACATTTCAGTCGAGAACTGAATTGATATGTGTAGGAATAAAATATTTGGCGCTTGGTTGTGTTGTTGACATATCGTGCCTGTTCCCGGATCTTTCTTTTTAATTTTTATGTTTTATCGTAGTACAAAAGTTCTAAGAAATAAACCTCGGACACATACTTGGAAATTGTTACGATGTTCCGACTTGTCAATATGTGTCGTGCGACATATATTTCCCTTCACTCGTTGAGGCTACAATATTTCCGTAATTTTGAATTGTGTGAGCTACAATTTTGTGTACTTTGGAGTTGAAATAGTCGAGAACTTTAAAATTGTACTTAATGGGAATCCAAACACGAAAAATTGTATATCCGAAGACAAATGTCAGAAACATGGCTTGAGAATAGAAACTTTACGTTCTAAGTAAATATTATTTGTCGCTCTAAAACACGGAAACGTAATAGTCTCAAGGTTTGCGTGTTATGTGCGAAGTATTTCAAAAGTTTTTTATATGAAAGTTGGATTTTAAGGGTAAACTTTTTATACAATTTGCACACAATTCTCGGAGCTAGTTGTTATCAACCCATGGGTCTTTCAGCCTATCTTCCTCATATATTTTTCTTTTTATCTTGGAAATTCATATAAGCTCGAAAATTTCCTTTGGGGACCAAGGCAAATTTTTTGACCAGAAATTTTTAATATTTTTATAAGGAATTTTTTACTTCATAGATCATCACTTAATATTATTTCAGTTTTGAAGCGACCTAAAAATAAAATCAAAAATTGTGAAAAAATGTAGCTATGAAAGTAATTTTTGTCTAAAATACTAGTGAATGTGTAAAAAATCTAAAATTGTCTAAAAATTGGTCTAAAATACAGCTAAAAGTGTCTAGTCTACTGTACTTGTGTATGTCTAAAAGCAGCTAAAAATAGCATCTTTTTAGCCGATTTCTGGGCAAGTCCTCCTCCTTCTCTGTTAACGCATCCCCGCCGTTAACGCCGTTTTGGGCTGCATCTTGGAGGGCGTTAACGGGGGGGGGGGGCGAGGTTAGTGTACATCGAGGAAAATGTGCTTGTGCACAAGCACAAGAGGAGCTGTCGGAAGGAATTTTGTCGATGACAGGCTTTTGTCCAAGGATATTATCCGTCCTCCTAGTCAAACAGAAACACCAGATGCAAAAAGACAAAATTTAATCGCTTTAGAATTGTTTTAGAGATTCCTGCAATCCACACGATGTAGAAAAAAATGCGAACAATGATCAAGATTCAGTCAAGGTTCCAGAACTAAATACAGCATTGTAAAATGTTGACAAATTACGTTTTTATTGTGTTTGTTTCTTTATATTTCAGATTAAAATAAATAAGAATATCAAACATTGATTCATAATGATTTGCTTATATACAGTTACATGCTTGTTATATGCTTGTGAAAAATAAAAGCTGGAATAATTATTTTTAAATAAATTAATAAAAGACAGTGTCTGTCCACTGAAAAGAAGGGAAGAGACGAAAGGGGCAAAAAAGTCGCGAATTTTTTCTACTTCTTTCGAATCTCACTTCTAAAGCAAAATATTCCTCCCTTTATTTAACGATCATACGTAACGTATCTCATTTACTTTATTTTACGCCACCGGAAATAAAATCCAAACTAAAGTTTTAATATAAATTACTATGCGTTTTATAACTTTTTCGAATCTCCAACTGCTTTATTACATTTTTAAGTAACAGGAAATATAATAATTCTTTATATTTTGTTTAGAAGAAAACGGATTACGTCACAGCATCGTTACACTCAAACATAACAATTCCTAATATGCCGTTACATCTGTTTTCGGTGTTTTTGAATCTGCAAATCCAACGGTTCTTTCTTTGTAGTTGAATGAGATACAATGGTTGTTGAGCACTTGGGAACCAAGGTACCACATTCCATTACCGCGATAAAAGTTTACGCCGAGATAGCACACACCCATGCTTTTCTGAAATAAAACGAGCTAGAATAGACGAGAACGAAATAAAAAGTTTGTAAAATTAAATTTTGCATTTACGATAATTCTCTCATTTCACTCATCTCCAAGTGAAACAAATTATTTTACATTAGTGTTTAGTCCTCAGAGTAGGGAGTAAAGTATATTTAATTTTCACAATATTTTTTACTTCTTGCAGTATCTTTGTGCTCATATGCAAGATAAAGTGCAAACGTACCCAGGAGCGGATGTAATCAGCGCCGGAGAGGACCAATTTCTGGCTAGTGCTGTCTGTGGAATTTCCAACACCTCCAAGATTCAATGTAATCAGAGGGGCTTTCGTTGTGTCGCAGTCAATTGTATAGTATCCGACGGATTCATTATAGATGGCTCCGGTTCCATTTACAAACAAATCTTTTGCTGCATATGAAACCTATAAATAATATACCCCGATATATTATTATTAAAACTTTAGATGCTAATTTCAAAATTAGGAGATGTTTCCAAAAGCACCTAAAAATGGCATCGCAACAACTGAAACCTACATCAAGAGCGGGCCAAGACATGAAAGTCACGTTGGCGTCCAAGTTTACAGTAGTCAATTGTCCACCAATAGTTACCTTAACGGAAAAGAATATTAAAATTTAGATTAATAATTATTGTTTATGAAATTAATGTTTCTTATTTCACATTTTCCCTTCCTCTAATATCAGACATTTCTTAAAAACGATTACCTGACGGATAGGACAAAATGCTTATACATGATTAGGATTCGAAGGAATGTAACGCATTCATAATAACTTTTAATTAATATTACCTCAGCCGAGCTGGCGTGAACCGTGAATGGACTGCTTGCATAATATTTCAGAGATGGCACATATGACCACGTGCTTTGGCAGTTGTCGGAGTCCTCAGCTCCCAGAGTCACCTAGAACGATAAATATTTTTACATTTCCATCTAATTTTTCTTTAAATTGCCGATCACCTGTCCTGTTCCATTTCCAACTATGGTCGCATTTACGTACACAGAAACCACTAAACAAAAAGCGAAATACAAAAACTAAACAAAAACCACAAACCAGGTTTGTCAAGTTGACCGACCAAATCGTCCGATACGATAGAAACGTTGAAATAACTTTTCTTTGACGGAGAAAGACCCAAAAGTCCGTCGACAGGGTAATAGTTTATAAAGTATGGCACTTTGTCGGCAACAAGAAATGATTTTACGGTTCCAGATACTGAGTCGATCTGAAATATAAGTGCGTTCGCTAAAACGTCAGTGTAATGAAAGACTGGCTATAGAAGTTTACCACGATTTAAAACGCAGCAAAATCAGTTTCATTTACATTTTTGGAATAGCGAAATTGACTTGCGTTAAATCAGTATTATACTTTTGTGTAATTGTCACTAGGAAGCGCCACAGCGGCTACGCCGCTCAGTTTGCCCAGGATTTCGCGCACCTGTATCTTTGCGAGCCGTGCTGGAATCGGGCTGATTTTGGTATCAATCGTCTTCTCTTGAGCTGGGGAGCATTTTGAGCTATCATTCGGCCCGATCCGAGCCCGTACTTTTAAATCCTGGATTTCTAGAAGAAAATCCAGGATAACTCAGCAATCCTCCAATAAAAATTTCTGCTTCCTGAAGTTTTGAGCTTAGATCGCCGAGACCTATCATTTGACGTATCACACGCCCGGATCCGCAGGCTGGATCGAAAATTCATACCCACAGACATCCGGTCACTTTTGCTTTAGGGTGAGTAAATAAAGAAGTCAAACAAAGAACAGGATGATAGTTTTCGCAAGATTTATTACAACTTTTGACTTACATTCAGAACATCCTGCGCTTTGTGAGCTTTCATGCCCCAGGCAGAAGCGTTTCCGTTAACTGCAACATACGTGGACGATTTCCTGAAATGACAGACATTTTTCGACAGAAAGGCTAAAATACGCATACTCAGCATTATAAGTGCTCTTTTCAGGAACTGTTTTGCTGACAGAGCTCAGATTGGCATTCACGTCAATTACCATTAACTCGTTCTCGTAAAAGGCATCCACTTCCACGTTGAATGTTTGAGCTGAAACACCATAAATTTAAAATAAAACTTTAACACAATATCGAGTTTTTATCCAAAGTGAGTGAATCGTGCCAGCTTGGTTGACGTGATTTAAAATAGTCACGGACCACTCCACTCTTGGAGGTGAATGAATAGTATATATCCCATGGGAATTATTAGAGAAAATAATGAAGCAGTTTTATGTAACTGGATGGGTGGGGATGTCTGGGTCTATCTTTCAGCGCTCTTAAATGTGGCAAATGCAGTATAGGATTTTGGGTTGTTATAAAACCAATCTTGCTTACAATTTTCCTTAATATGGACAGGTTTATGTTTTGGGATAAATCCATCCATCCACCCTACCTAAGTCGCTGTGTTCGTTCACTTCGCAGCTCGAAATTTTCAAGAATGCCCAGTCCGATCCAGAACATCTCCAAGAGTCCCGGTCAAACCCCTCTCGGCCTTTCGCCATAACGTTTTACTGGAACATTCTAGAAGGATGAGTAATGGCTTTAATCAAAGCTAAGATCCTTGGCTATCGATCGGTATATTGCACGCCGGATCTCGATTCAGAGTTTTCGAGATTCAAATATTTTTGTCTCAAATTCTCGAATTTTCAAAAAATCGAAAACAAGACTTTAATCTCGAAAACTCTGAATCGAGATCCGGCGGGCAATATACCGATCGGTAGCCCAGAGTCTGAGCTCTGATTTAAGCCACTCATTTAAGTTACTCATCCTTCTATAATGTTCCAGAAAAAGTTATGGCCGCGGGGTGTTTGACCAGGGAGGGGTGACCGGTTCCCCAGCTCCAAGGGTGTGCAATATCTCATTTTATAGGTCTCGGTGAGTGAAAACATAAAAAATATTCCAACCCTGGGGGTAAATTGGTGCCAATTCAAAAATAGAGATTTCATTCAAAAGCATCTAGGCCTATTTTTTGAACCCGGGAGTTTCGATTGTGCTGAATCCGAATCTGACGTAAGATTCGGGATTTGTTCTCACGATGTTGCGGTATTTTCACGATGTCTCTCACGAGGTCACAGCAGGCCGACAAATTTTCACAGAGAAGGCCGCGTCGCTTCACTCTAGTAACAACTTACGCGGCGTTCCGACAGTTATTGTTCCAATTGTGAGATAGTTGAGGTGCTGCAATGGCAATTTACCCACACTCGCCTGCATGCCAACTTTTCGGCGGTATAGTTGCTGTTGTCTAAGAGAAGCTCGTCCAAAGAGATGTTTTGAATGTTTGCCAGACAAAGCGTGATGTTGTGTTTGAATTTTATGGACAACTGCGTTGACCATGGCCAAGCAAACAAGCAAAAGAGCGAGCAGACGAATAGCCGACATACTGGGCAGAAATCAGCCTGAATTAATAATGGGAGTTCGAATACATCGATATTTTGAATAGTACGTAGGAACAGGTGTATACTTTTTATCGCTATTATTTTTTGTACAAGGAAATAGGCATACGTTTTGTTTCCGGATTTTATAAGCTTCCAATTTTCAATTTTTTATCGAAAAAGGTCATTGTAACAGAAATATTAGTAGAGAAATTCACTCAAGTGTCAGAGAAGTCAATGAGGACCTTTGACATTATGGACGGCTTTGGACGGTAAAGTGTTTTTGCATATAAAATTCTTGATAAACATGGGAAGTTTCAGGATGTGAAAAAAAAACAAAGTGTCCTTTCTTTCTCCGACATCCCTATTTAGCGATGGGAGAGAAACATGGAGCAACATAGGCTCTATTTAATGAAATTAAAACACACATTGTCATTTAGAAGGCCGGCGAGAATTGCCATTGATATCATCATAATTATATTATTAGTTTGCGTTCTTATCTCTTCCTTAGCTAAAAATTAATTGCAATTAATTAATTTTGGCGTAACCCTTGACGTTTATTTTTCAATGAAATATCTATTGCGACAAATGAAATGTTGTTCGATAACGAGTCTACGTATTTCGTCGTTTTTGATTACCAATTTATTTCCAAGCATGTATTGTATGTAATAATCGTTTAGATAAAAGAATTTTAAAACATACACACTGATGTTATTTATTTTGCGTTTATTTAAATAATATACAATTTTGCTAGCATTAAATCGGGCAATTGATAGCAAAATACTTGATTAGAAAAAATAGTGCACACAGAATTATAATCTCTTCTTCTGGGCCAAAATAGCTGCAGGAATTGGTCTCCAAGCTCCATAAACTCTGAGAATGGCATCAATTATTTCAGTCGGAAGAAACGTTACTGGAATGTGCATGAAAATGGCATCCCATCCGCAACGATAGCGAGATCTCGGGAACTTAGCTACAATTGCGTGGTAGTAACTGTCAACGACGTAATCCAGTCGAGTTGTCGCCTGATTGCTTATTTGAGAGTTCCATGCATCGATGACTAAAAGTTTACAATATTAGATTGATTGTCCCAATAAAATCAATAAGGTCTTGAATGAGAAAAATATTCTGGTAAAAGTGAATATACGCATTTAAGATGGTACATTTTGATCAAAATTACTCATCCCATTTTTATTGATTTCCAAGACCGGAAAATTCTGGGGCACAACTATTTTTAGCATTTGGAGAACTTTTATCCTTGACTAAATCTCAATTATACACCTTTATCACCTCTTTCAAAATAAAATAACTGATGATTACGAGGAAAATGAGCAAAGGCAGTCATATTTGACAACATGAGCAGGTAAATTATGAGTTTATGTTCAATGATCAGCAATATGGGTTGTAGTGCATGAAGCAGATTATAACAAATAGCGGAAATCTGCCTCGTAATTGGTTGCCTCGTAATACCGTTGGCAATACCGGCACAAACAGTTGGTGTTGACCGTCAAAAAAATCGTACAATTTTGATTTGCTTTGTAAAAAATCGCGTTATAATAATATAAATCATTTTAATCTAGCGCCATGGATTTAGTTATTAGAGTCGTCGGACAGTAGAAATTCCCTAACTTCAAATTGCCACATAACGCCAAATCTTGTTATAAAAATTGAATATCTTTACATTTTAATCGTAATCACCGCGGCAGGTTGACGCCAATATAGAACAGAAAATTAATCGTCAACAACATTTATACCAACATCTGGCATTATGTTTTTGCGGAAATTTGAAGCAGGAGAATTTCTACTGTCCCACGACTCTATTGACTTACATTGATTTTTGTACTCTTCGCCATATTCGTTCCTGATATCTGGATTTAATTGGTCCCACACTTTATTCACTCGAGCCCTATGCTGTTCAGCGTCAGTTAAATTTGTTCGAAAACGTCCGGGTTCCAGAATGCAACAAGTGATTCCATAAGGACGAAGCTCCATTCTGAATAGGGTATTGTTGTATATCCTGGATTACATATCAGAGGATCCTGTAGTTTTACCTGCAGGCATCCATATAGGCTTCCACTCCATACTTGGCGCAACAATAAGGAGCAGCTCCAGGAACTGCCAGTCTGCCGGCAACGCTCGAATTGGCAATAATACGACCTTTTGATTGCTTCAAAAGGTGAAGAAACGCCTAAACGTTTTTTAGGATCAGCCAAATTCTTCAGTTCAGTGAAATCATGTTTGACCGAAAATGTATCTTTTGAAAACCTAGCATTTTTAAAGATTTTGTGAAAAAATGCTTTTCCCTAAATATCATAAATTCTCTAATTAATCCGAGGGAGGGATTATTGTTTCGTAAGGGGTCTAGAGGGGATTATTTGAGGGAGAGGATTAATTTGAGGGGGAATTATATTTTCGGGGGCCGCGCCGAAATTTTCGCCCCAAAAAATTTGAAATTTTGAAAAAACGCATTTTGGGAGCAGAATTATTTGATGTTGGGAAATTTTATCGTAAGGGGTCCAGAGGGGAGTTTCTTTGAGGAGGGAATTAATTGAGGGGGATTAATTAGAGGATTTACGGTATGTTAATCGGATCCCTCTAAGTTGATAGGGTGGTGTCCCCCCCAGCAGAATAACCCACTTTTTGGGGGTCCCGGACCCCAAACTCGCGAGTACCCCCCCCCAAAACCCATGATTTTAGGGGGGGGGTTATCAATGTCAGATTTGGGGTTGACATACGTGAAAACGTGACATCCGTGTGTCACGTAAAAGGACAAGTTTCGCTGCGCCGCTCGGATCCGGGCGTGTGATACGTCAATCGCTTCGTCTCGGCGAGACAAGACGATTGGTACCGGTCTCCCCGACAAAGATCGATTCTGCCGGGATTTATGGCTTCTGGAAATCCGGAAAATCCTGGATGACCAAGGGCGCCGCCAAGCGGCGAAGCCGCGGGGGCAGTCCTATGGAATTTTTTCTAAACTATCAAGATTTAAAGTATTTGCAGTGAAAACAAAAATTTCCTTCGGACAAAACAAGGGGCGAGCAATTGATTCCCTTGCCAAAGATTATTATTTATTTTCAGACATTAACATTCAGATAAAAATCTTTATATGCGAACAATTTGCAGCAACCTTCAGTTTTCACATTTTCCATTAAATGAAAATCAAAAATAGATTCGACACAGCGGCCCCAAAATAAAAACAGTTTTAAAGGTAAATTTTCATGAATTTCATTCTCTTAGAGAATTCTGACGAATCCGATCAAACAATGGTCAAAAATAGATAAAAAAATTTGAGATAAGACATATTTTCCACACACTTTGATAAACCGGTCTTCCATCCCAGGTCGATATGTAAAGCTGAGCTTACATGAGTGCAACGAATGACACCATAGAGGTTGACATCCATCGAGAGCTTGTAATGGTCCATTGTAGTCCATGCATCAGGTCCATAAACAGAAAAAATGCCGGCGTTGTTGACAAGTGCCCATAATTCTAAAGCAGCTGTTCGTTAATTTTTATGCGAAAAAGACAAAAATTTCAGGGCCGCTAGAAATGAAACCTAAAAATTAAGACATTTCCATATTTCCTATAAAGACACCAGCGTAAAAAGGATACTGAAAATCATCCTTTGGAAAAACCATGGATAAGCCATTGGAAAACTCCAACCAGGAAACCCACTCAAAATGGAAAACCGATAATGTATAGCGTGTTTCGAGTGTGAGGTTTGTATGAGGAGCTGAAGTACAAGTCAAATTAAAGTACACAACTATCATACTTTTCGTCTAAAAGTATGAACTTTAGTCTCTGAAAGACCTCTGCTATATTTTAGTACGCACAAGAAAGGAGTCCCAGCGGCTTCGCCGCATGGCTGCGCCCATGGTCAACCATGGGGCGGGGTGGGGGTGGGGGTAAAAGGGGTCATAGGAGGACACAGGGGGCTGAAAATGGTACCAATCGTCTTCTCTCACCGAGAGCTTTCAAATGCAAATTCACGGAAATTTCAACGGAAATTCACCATGCGATTTAGAGGGACCCGATTTCATATTTGAATGATAAAAGTCAAACCCACGAATATTTCTTTCATCTAAATGCTTCTCGACCAATTCTGCAGCCAATTTCACTGAATCATCGCTGGTAACATCCAAAAGAACCGTCACTAATTTTCCATGGGACCAGTCCTTGCTTTCTTCTATCAAGTTTTCTTCTCCCTGTAATGCCAATATAATATTCCTAACTTAATCCAGTATAGATGGTGATCAAAAAACTATATCACCATAAAATCGCTACAACATGATATTACTAAATAAAAAGATTTTCTAACGTTTCCTTAGCATTACGAAAAGAGCGCTCGTCATCGCTATTTTATCGAGGCCGTGAAGTGGTACTTTTTTTGTCAGCCTGTATTTTGTCCCGACTTGCGGGGTAGGGCAATGTGCAAGATTATTGAGTTTATTCATAGGGCCTAGGTAATTCTACATACGACTACATTGGATGAAAATGCGAAATTTAATGAATGTAGCCAACAGCACAATGTCCACAAACCTCTTTAGTAAGGCATCCAGCATAAGTCGGGATACCGTTGCGAACACATTTTAGTGCCAACAATCTGCCAAAACCCGTATCACAGCCTGAGATAAATACAGCTCTTTTTGCCTTATTTGTATTTGTGACTTCTGGGATTAATTCCCATAAATATCGCAAAGTGTAATATATCGGCACACTTGAAGTGGCAATGGCAGCGGCGGTCCAAAGGTCAATCCGCCATGAGGAGACAAATTTCATGATAACTAAAATTTGTTCAAAATAGGCCATTTTCGTGTGGAGATTTGTCTAGTTTTTCTTTGCATTTTGGACTGCTCTTCTGAATATTATTAATTTTATGTATGGCAAATTTCGATAAACGCAAAGGAAAGCTTATTCGAAGCTTCATCGAAATCAATCCACTTGGGACTACTACCTGGATGAAGCGTTTATCGAAATTCCCAACCATGATTTTATGTCGAAAACACTATGATTAATCCAAGAAATAAAAAACAAATGAAAATATTGCCACAGATTGCGTTAATTTTTTATCGCAAATTTCCTTATTTTCGTGGCAGAAAGAAGGTATTTTTGCTGCAAAACAAGTATTCTTGTCTCAAAATTAGTATTTATCTGTAGTACCTAAAAATTTGAAACCTACGTTGAATAGGAAGCGGTTCAGTAGTTTGTTCGAATAACATAAGTTGGTGAGGATTTTGCCACTGGTGCAGATTTAGAAGTTAATGGGAGAAGAACTTCAGTTATGACAAACTGAAAGCGAATGCTTTGCGCTAAAATGAGATTTCAGTTGGTTTAACATTGCAAAGATACTCTGAAAGTAGTACATAAAAACGTGCTGGACGATTAGAAAACTTTTAGTCTTCCACCGTGATGTCGATCAAGAAACGTGTTTCTTTATGAGGTGGTCGCTCAAAGCAAAGTTATTTCATAAGATAAACTCAAACGTCACCAAACATAAACAATTTCATTATTTTAGGGACAGCGCAAAATACGCAAAACAGAAATCAATTTTGCTATTTTTGATCGCTTCAAGATCAATATGTTTTCTAACTATGAAAGAGAACGGTTCAAAAGAATTGAATCGTGTGTATTAGAAAATATCCGCCTCCGTTTCTTCATTCACCAAACAGTTGAAAAGGTTGTCTGGTGTTTGACAAACGTCAAAACATCAACCAAACGAGCGCGATCGTGTGAACCAACCCTTAATCAATTAACGCTCGTTCTGTTGTTTACCTATCTCTCCTCCCACATTTAGCGCTAAATAATATTGTTTGGGATGAAACTGTGCTTAAAGATCACCTTAAAAGGTAAGTGTGAAATGGAAAAAGATGCGAAACATTTGAGCAGTTTTAAGTTCAGTTTTAGATAAAGTGGGTTTAAATAACTTCATAATAATAGTAATTTAGAATTTTTTGCATTCTCGCATTTAATAGTGTTTTTTAAAGCGAGGAAGCCCGAAAATGTCGGACACGGACTTTTTGATGCCGGGACATTTTGATGCCGGGGCTATAACTCTAGATCCAGGGGGTCATTTTTTATGCAGTTTTCGAAAAACGGTGTATTCTGAGACGGAAGGAACATCTGGTAAAAAATTTTTGAAATTATTTTGAAAAAATGACATTTTTTACCTAAAAATTCATTTTTTTGCACTTTTTGGCCAAAAATCGAATTTTTAGATAAAAAATGGCATTTTTTCAAAATAATTTCAAAAATTTTTTTCCAGATGTTCCTTCCGGCTCAGAATACACCGTTTTTCGAAAACTGCATAAAAAATGACCCCTGGATCTAGAGTTATAGCCCCGGCATCAAAATGTCCCGGCATCAAAATGTCACGTACCCGAAAATGTTTCCTTGTTTAAGAAGTGCCATGAGCATAAAATTCACTCTAGGTCAAGCTCAGCATCAAGGTTCAACATGTTAAACATTTACTCTGTCCAAAATTATGAGGTTAAAAAGAAAGTCACGATATTGTTGCGATATTTTTCTGGCTTATATAAGACCTTAAATTGAAACTATCAATGCGTGTGATATAAACGTTCCCTTCTTTTCTCTAACACTTAAATCGAAACTATTTGGCGAACGATGAGGAATTATGAAACAATATTCAGACATGCGTTGCAAAATTTGCCAAAATAATGACATAACTAGCTCAATTTGACGAACCAGCTCAATTTGGCTGAAAGGTTAAGGTATTGTGTTGTGGGTGACCGACCTTATCCAACGAGAATAATGAAGGAAGGATGTGTGAAGGAAATTCCGCTTTGTTTTTAAACGACTGAGACCAAAGAATTTGACGTACATGAGAAACTATTCATTTGTCTTTTTAGTTTTATATTATTACTTTACGAAAATAAATTACGAAAGTGCATTTAGATAATTTTAAGCAGTGTTGATAAATCTAAAAATAATATAAGTCAATACATGCTGCCTAGCTTTGTGTAGTTTGTCCCTATCACACTTTAAATTTCCGTTCAGTGATCAGCTTTAAAAACCTGCATGATAAAGAAATTTTTTGGTGCTTTTCTCACAACCAAAGGTTTTTTGGTGATTGGTTAACTAAAGTGAACCCTAGATGACACTTTGAACCAGGGGTTGAAAAGGTATGTCAATATAATCTCATGTGCAATAACTTTTACTTCTGTAGTTTAAGTAATGGATTGAAGGGTTGACATGAGGTCACACGGTATTTCTTATGGTTTTAGCGATATGAACATCATGTTAAATTTATCTAGGATTAACTAAAGACATGAGGGAGATAATGTAATTAATGGATACCGCTTTGATTACGCAACTAACGTTATCTTAAAGAGTGCAAAGGGTTTAGAACCCGTTTAGAACCCATCTAAAAACCTGTCTCGAAACAAGTGCGCGGAATGATGATAATTGGGCAATGTGGAAATGTAGCAATGTTGCAACAGTTTGAATAGTTTTCGCGCAGTTTTATAACATTTGGCTTAAAATGATTATCTAAGTGTACACTATATCTCTTTATTGTTTATGTGTAAACGTTTTTATTGCTTTATATTACAACAATAAATGAGTCGTATACCCGTAATAAAATGTTTCTCAACGATACAAAAACGTTTTAAAATATATTATAACACTAGCGCAGCCAGGGGGAGGGGTACCGGGGTACTAACCCCCCCCCCCAAAAAATGGGAAAATTTGAAAAAATGAGTAAATCAGTGCAAATTTGGTCCGGCCCCCCCCACCAAACCCAAAAATGGGGGTCCCAAAAATCCGGTACCTCCCCCCCCCAAATGGCCATTTCCACTAAAACGTACCCCCCCCCAAAAAAAAAATCCTGGCTGCGCCACTGCATTCTAACATAAAGAAAGCTCGGCAACGCAACAAAGTAAAGTTTACTCATACCACAATAAGTTTTAGGGAAATTTCAAGGTTTTTCTAACAAAAATATAACTTTTTATATTACTGTCCAAAATTCTGA
The DNA here is from genome assembly GCA_022814885.1 of Ditylenchus destructor. Classification (NCBI taxonomy): domain Eukaryota; kingdom Metazoa; phylum Nematoda; class Chromadorea; order Rhabditida; family Anguinidae; genus Ditylenchus; species Ditylenchus destructor. The sequence continues at coordinate 777,532 of JAKKPZ010000024.1, read as the reverse complement.
TATGAGTCAAAATTAGCACGACATGAATTATAACTACCTACAAAGAGAATATAATATGCATATTTTGATATGGATGAATCGTTGGACTGAAATAACACAAATTTGTGTTTTAATTTGACAGATACAACACTCACTTCTTTGTTCCAAATATTGAGCTCCTATTGTAAACATGAATCTCGTATGTTAATCATACAGCCTCGGCTCTTGGATTCACAAATGGTCCAGAGGTAGCTTGATGTGTGGCTGAAGCGGTGATCAACGACGGTTGATCCGTCCCGTTTGAGCTCCCAGTCACTGAATAATTGTGCGTTCTTGGGGATATTTCCACTTCGTGAAAAACGCGCCGTTGTCGATTGGTTTCTTCTAAATCTTGAAGATGAGTCTTTAAGGTCATTGCAAACAAAAGTATTTTATGAAAGCGTATCTTTAAATCCTACTCGAGCCAGTGAAAAACTCGTACGCTTTTATCTACGTGCCATTCTTTTTATTTTTGTTCTTTGCAGTTTTGATAATAAATCCTAAGCTCATATAAACCAAAGCTCTGCAAAGTTATGAGACCATGTCGTCAAAGCTGTTTCGTTCCGACTGGATAGCCAAAATTTTGCTAACCGACACAGTCATAACTTACGACTTTCTGTCGATTAGCAAAATTTTGACCAACTAGGTTATGACTCACAAGTCAGCCAAAATGGCAGCCTTCTTTATACAATGGACGCTGTTTGAATCGCTATTGTTTGGCTGATTTTAGTTTATAATTATCCCAGTCATAAGGCTGTAAACATTTTTGATTATTATTTGGAATGCCTGTTGATTAGTAAAATTTTTATTACAGAGACATGTTCGGACTGTTTTAGCAACCATGCATGGGATTGAAACTAATAATGTGATTCGATTTGTTGTGAAGTTTCGATTTATTGTTTCACCTGTTACTGTCCTGTGTGGGTGTGAAAGACTTGCCCTCCCTATAGAAAATTCACCGGGCGTCGGCTGCATAGGAGTGTAAGAGCTGGCTCCATATCCAAAGCGTCTTGGTTCAGTTTCCATAGGTACCTAAATTTTTTGCACATTATTTTCAAACCGCTAAATAGGCCAACCATCACCGCTATGTGTCTCAGTCGGTCTCGAGTCTGTGGCGTTCCGGGATAGCTCACATTTAGAGGCTGTTTCGACTCTGAGTATGCCATTGAAGGTAGAGGTGTTCCCATTCCTAAACAATGCGTTTCTATAAAATTAGTTATGGATCAATATAAATTGAAGCGTGATGAAAATCGCATATTATTAAAAAATCGCTCTAACCGAAGCCTAGGGCTCAACTTAGAGGTTTTACGAAATCGATTATCAGGACTCGATATAATAACGCAATCAAATTTCGCGTATGGCAACATAAAAAACAGTCAAAAATCATCTAAAATTTATACAAATATTTGGGAAATTTTTCAGAAATGAACGAAATTTGGGATGACTAAGCTTCATCTCATTAATCCTTACTTGAATGATCTCCACGAAATATGGCAATTGTCTCGTGTATCCTCGCAATAAGATTAATTAATATTAATATGGATAGCAATACGAGCACAACAATTATGGCAAAAAATAACAGATAGAAGACCCAAGAGCTTGGAACCTGCAAAATAACACTATATAAGGAGACATTTTATCTAATTAAAAAATTAGACCTGAGATATTGTGTCCCCGACTTGACCCTAAAAAATAATTGTACAATTTTTACTTCGAAATCTGGTTCAATAACTTACTGTCATAAGTCCGGCATCAGAGGCAATTCCAGCAACCGATCGATCAAAGTTGTCAAGTGTCACTAAATAATTTAAAACTGAACGGAGAAGTTATTAGAAGCAAACCGTTTTGCTGTTTAATGTACACATTCATTAATTAAAAGTCTGATTTTATAAACTTTGAAAAATATCTCAGTGAGATTTTAATGATCCTTTTACCTGACATAAATTAAAACCAACTGTTTATTCTGCCTGTGATCCCAAGAATCTGATGATTAATGTGCTCCACCAAGACCCCCAATTGGGCTAGTGTGCCACTACAAAATAACTTTTAAACGTGAAATGAAACTTTTATAGTTTGCTAGTACAATGCAGTAACGAATCGATACTATTCCCTCGAGGGGATACGATGTGGCAAAGAATATGAGCCAACTTCCGATCTTATAAATTGAGGCCTTTATATTTTGCCATTTATTTTTATTATGGTCCTTTATGAAAAAATTTGCCTCTTTTCGATCAAAATTTTAAACCTCGAATCATGGGAAGTTCTGTTTTATAGGATATCAGATGAAAACCATTTAAACTATAATCACAGAGTTGCCTAATTTATCAGATCGGATATTAGCATAAGAATGTAATCTTTATGCATATTTTATGCAGTGTAAAAAAAGAATAACCTGAGCTCCTCGATGGTCTTATCGACGGACATTTATAAAGATTGAGTAATTGTTGTGTGTAGAATTTATAAACATGGAATAAAAACAAAGTATTGGCTAGGAAAAATAATATAGAGAATATTGGCAGTGTTGGGAACTTCGACTTGTTCGAGAATCACTTCATGTTGACAGAAAATCACTAAATCCATGTGATTGATTTGACTTTTGTGAGATTTTCATACAATTTTGGGTAACAATTGAAATAGGTAAAAATTTTTCCATAAAGTGAGATATGAAATCAGCATGAAAAATACTCTAATTTAAGTTGGACATGAAACTTATCCAAAATTTGGGCTATCATGATAAATATTTTGCAATAATTTGTATTCGGCAAATTTTGAAAACGAAAACGGTTAACCGAATGATTGAATAGAATAGGGTTGTAAAAATTATGAAATTTTGGCTAGCGTAATTCTTAATTATGCATAAATATCGAAGGAAGCAATGTGAGTGACAAAAAAGCTAAAATAAGACATACCCTCAAGCAAAATGTAACTAATACTACAACTATAGTTAGAGTAAGATCTAAACTTCTAATATTGACTAGAAATGTCCAAAATTTGCAGAAGTGTTATGCATTCTGATTATAATCAGCTGTATTATATTCAAAAGTCGCGATTGTCAAACGACAATATTTGACTGAGATAATTCGCTATTTGCAATGTCCAAAAGAATTAGCCACAAAAGTGTTGATAAGGAAATACGACTTGAAATAATATTCCAAAAAGAGATGAATCATTCTATGATTTTATATGAAGTCGTTAGGAATACGTTTTCAAACGTTTTGCTTCGCTCGGAAATATGCGGTCTGGTAGAATATTTGCATAACCATTTCACAAAAGAAATACAGAATTTGAGCGTGTCTGTTTTATTGTTCGCGGCTGTACGGAATGAATAAGGAAATGAATCATAACTATAATTTTTACTTTCCCTACCATTTATGGGTCTTTATACAATTTTTTGCCCTAGAATTTTTGTTTGCGACTGTTATCAATAATTTGTTTGCATTTTTTTTCATTTTATGGTGATATTTATGTTTTGATGGTCGGGATCTCCTCTGAAATACCATAAAGGGAAAATTGAAAATGGTGAAAATTTTTGGCAAACGTTGGGGTGAATCCCCAAAAAATAGCATTTGAGCCGATTTTTATTGTAAAAATTGCATTTCCCAACCCTTCGCCGAATTATTTTTGTCTACTATTTTTTCAATCAATATAGTCGCAACATGTCAGCAAACACAGATAAATGCAACAGTTAGTAATATTAAAATTAAATTAATACTCAAGATTTCAGGAAATTTAATGCGCTTGATCAAACAAAATCAATCAGCATCGCACTTGCTCAAACAAAATTCCGATATCGCAACAATAAGGGAATTTAGGTTTTCCAGAGAATCCAGCAAAGAGTAAATCCTCTTCCAAGAGGCTCAACCAAAGATACAACTACAATTGACAAGAGAGAAGCTCTTATTATTAATGAACAGTCTGTCGCTATTGTCATACAACCATCCGAAGCCCTACTGCTCGGCGATTCCTCACTGGGAATGGGTCCCGGTGTACCGGCTGGCCAAAGGAGGGACTGTTTGCTCTTTTCTTGTGTATCGACTCAATCCCAAATATTTCCCTCCCTAGGCCCTCTCGTTACGAAACATGCGGTCTTGGGGGTGAAGCATGTGGACACACATACGCAAAAGCGAATCTTTAATATTTCTTTATAGCGGTGAATCAATCGGTCAACAATCTACTTTGTATGTTAGTCATGCTGCTGCAGAATCACCCAGCAGCTAGAGAGTAAAAGTGGGAAGTTGGAGAAATGAAGAGATAACATAACAAATGTAAGTTCAGAGAAAAACGTATTGCTATTTTACACGATACAAAATTTCAAAATATTGCCAAACTATTGCTCCCGCGCTCCTCCGTAGTGTAGGAAGACAAAAAACATCCACTGACATTTTTCTGAAAGTATTGTATACAAATTTGTGGCTCTATTTCTTGCTAAAATATGAGATTCAAATTTCGGAGCAGCCATTTTCGAGCACATGCGCGATGCCCTTCAAATTTTGTACCAAAATGCAAATAAAATTCTTATCTATTATTTAAGACAATTTTAGCTTTCGATAATTAAAATGCAACAAAATAATTTGAAATCCATCAAAGTCGGGAACTACTTTCTTGAATATGCATTAGTCAATTAAGTTATTGAAAAATAATGATACATGTAAAGAGTTTATTGCAAATAGAAAACCAAAGCGGCATACAAGAAAGTGAGATTGAAATGAGACGGAAATATACAAAGAGCGTCAGAGAAAGAAAGCAGGCGCACCTGTAATATTACTATTTAATATTTGTGGAGTTTGTGAAATGTTTACTTTTCCCGCTTGGTTTGCTGTCTATTTTGTGGACCGAATGACTGACAGCAAACGGTGATTGGGACGAAAAGACATGGAAGAGTCAAAGAAGGGTGTCCTCTTTGCGCCGCTATACGGAAGAGAGGCGGCTCACTTGAGACAATGCGCGGTCGTTGGCCAAGAGCTGAGCTTGACCACAACCGGTGGTGTAAATGAGTATAAGGTTACATAATAACAATTTGTATGAACAGACAAAGCATAACATATTGATCAACTAGTAACAAGGCTCTCACTATCACAGAGGTCAATGCTTTAATAATCTCATGGAGGAATAGCTTTAAATAATTCCTCCATGCGAAAGTTGCGGTCTTAAACTTTTGTCAAAATTTTGGAATTATATACTCTGAGTTTTACTGCAAATTTTCACTGGTAACCCACAAAAATATAAAAAAAACTCATATTCAAACTTTTTTGAAAGAATTCGAGCATCTGACACGTGTTTTTGTATTTGTCATATTTATGCTCATATTCATTGAGCAGATAGATTTTATTTATGTATTTGAAATTGACGTCAGTTCCAAAATGCTTTTCCTGAATCACTTTTCATAAATGATTGAGGGTTCTTCTCCAGATTTAAAAGTGCTCTCACTCGACGTGTCCTTCCACCATTTAAACTTGTATGTAAAATTGAGACAATTAGTGTCCTCAATCCGATTGTTTCGTGCAAAAGCCGCAAAACGACTCCCGTGAAATTCCTGTCCACATATCAGCATTTTGTTGTCTTCCTGTACGGCCTTGATGAATTGAATACCTTTCAATTTGTCATGCCTCGCAATGTAAATTATGAGCCGTTTGCTGTCTTTGCTAGCAACGATCGTGTTCCAGTAGTAATCCTGAATTGAATTGAGTTACAAAAAGTAACACATTTCTTAACAATGATTTTGTTACTAAATGGCCCAAAAAATCGAAATTTTAATCCCAAAATTTTCAACTGCCTGCTAAAAATTGTTACATTTTTCCCGTTATATCAAAATTTTCCATATTTTCACATACAGTCAAACCTCCGAATAACGCCCCTCCGAATAACGCCGCCCTCCCAATAGCGCCGATTTTTTCGGTCTCGGTTGGTCGCCAAAGAAATTGTATGGGTTTGACCCTCCGAATAACGCCCTTCCGAATAACGCCGCCCTCCCAATCAGAGTTGCCCGCAATCGGGATTTCCCAATCCGCAACGAAATTAAAATTGCGAAATCCGCTAGTCCGCAATCGAAAAATTGCCGCAATTTGCCGCAATCCGCAAACCGTAATTTTTCAATTTTTACTCATTTTTTCAATTTTTTTTTCAAATTTTGCCAATTTATAGTATTTTACAGCCTAGGATAAATTTTTATTCAATTAAATGCATTAAATTACTACAAAATCCATGCGAAAAGATCAAAATCAATGGATTAAGAAGGAAAAATAGCGCCGCAGGCGAAAATTTTTAGAAATTTGGAAAAATAGAGTCAATTTTCATTGAGAAATTAACTCTACTAGAAAAATTTTCTGGCAAATAGCGTAATATTTCTGAAAAATTTTGCTTGCGGCACAATTTTTCTTTCTTCACAAATTTTTATCTCAAAATTTTCTACGAAAAAATTGCCGAAAATTTTTAAGAAATTTGGTTTGTTCGCACAAAAATCAAACAAAATTTGTTGATTAATGCTCGGCCGTGCCCGATAGGGCGCGGCCGAGGGAAAAATTTTGAAAAATTTGCCTCAACATTGAAAATTTTCAAAGGAAATTTTCTCTAACCTCACACATTTTTTCAAAATTTTTTCAAAGGAAATTTTCACTAACCTCACACATTTTTCCAAAATTTTCGGCGCTATTTTTTCTTTGATTTTTCGCCTTCGGTCCTATGTCTAGTACTATTATTTCTGTGTCTATAATATTATTACTGTTACCGGAGAAAATGTCATCTAAAATTGCGCCGTGATCTAAAATTGCAGTAAAAATAAAGGTTAAAATCGCGCCGCTGACGAAAAAGTTTAGAAAAACTGCAAGATACAATGGAAAAATCAATAAAAAAATAGCGCCGCAGGTGAAAATTTTAAAAAATTTGTGTGACGTTGGAGAAAAATTCGTTTGAAATTTTCAATGTGGACGCAAAATTTTCAAAATTTTTTCCTCGGCCGTGCCCGATAGGGCGCGGCCGAGGCCATTCTTAGGGGTGCTTAAAGATTGCGGATTGCGGCAAGAAACGGCCCAATCCGCTAGTCCGCAACGCCAAAATTGCCGCAATTCCGCAATCCGCAATTGCGGGCAACTCTGCTCCCAATAACGCCGATTTTTTTTGAAACTCGCCTTATAAATGACCCTCCGAATAACGCTGATTCAAATATTTTGAAGAAATTTCGAAATTTCTATCATTTTTACAAAATTTTTAATAAAATTTGAAAAATTTTCGAAAATTTTTGAAATATTTTTGGCGTTTTTGCCAAAAGTTTTACAAAAGTCGGTAAAAAATACCAAAATTTTGTGAAAAAGTTCAAATTCGTGCCAATAAATTCAAATTTACTGCCGAAAAATTCAAAAACCCCCGATTAACGCCGATCTAACCAAATTTTGGTAAAAAATCTTCGAATAACACCGCCCTCCCAATAACGCCGATTTCGTCCGGTCCCGAGAGGCGCGTTATTCGGAGGTTCGACTGTATTTAGAAAACAGTTTTCATTTTTAACTCTCATCTGCTTCCTTTAACTTACCTGCCACAACACCTTCAATTTGCCCTTTTTGTTAGTCACTTTGATTGTCGGCTTATCCGTAGGTTCTGGCTGGTGCGCCAACGAATAATCCTGATTGGTTCCCTTACAATCATTTGTGTTCAAGTTGCATTGAGTCAGGTATTGTACAAATTTGTAAATTGGACGGAGCGAGATATCTTTCAAATGGCTCCCAACTTTTTCGCAAGACTCCGATCGATTTTGCTCCGGAACTCCCAAATAATCAAAATAACAGTCAAAAAATGCCGGATAGTTTTCCAAATTGCAATTTAAGTTATGAGTTGGGATAACCATTCGATGTTGGTTCTCCTTATTTAGACCCAAGTCGTCGGGATCGTCATTATACCACTCCCAGCCAGGAAATTGGAGCGGTTCCTGATATTCATGTGGAGTGTTACAAAACTTATCAACGTTGACGTAGTTTGTGGGGTCACCTTCTTGAGACAAAGTGAATGGAGATTGCCAACCCAATGATGCTAAAAGTTTCAAACCTTGAATACACGTTGCAAAAAATAAAAATTCTTAGGACTTACATTGTGGAGTAAATATGAAAATTAATAAATATATCAAAAGACTCATTAGAAAAAAAATTTGAATACCGGTTATTGAGCGCGAATTATATGCTGGAATTGATGTAGATTTATATAAGTGATTTATAGGCTAAAGTATTAATATAGCTGAACAAATATACGCTATTAAAGACAAAATTAAACCTATGAATTTTAGTTATCGCATAATGATGTCATAATTTTAGGCCCGATTATCCTTACTATTCATATGAAAAGACTAACGCTCAGACACAGAATCAATTTCCCATATTAAATTAAAAGTTACCGAAATTTTCATTTATTTATATGCAGTGAATCTGCTTGAAACATCACATTCAAGTTCGACAAAAAAATTAATCTTAAAATTGAATGACGCGTTTGTGATTAAACATTTCAAGCGGCCAAGATGTATGGAACGTTTTATTTGTCGGATTTAATTTGAAATTAAAATTTTCACACGATAAATATTTTCGTCATTCATTATTCGTCATTACGGGACACATCTCCGAAATCGTGTTCTTGTGAGTGTCCTTCATGAAACAGTTTCGGACGGTTTTCAAACTCGGGTTCAAGTTCGATGGATGGTTCCACAAACAATTCGCAAGGACTCAATCCAATGGGTATCATAGCTGGATCAGGCGTTGGTTCATGCGGATGCTCTATAAAATTTTATTGTAATTTTTGAGAGAATAATTTACGTTGAGGAGAGAATATTGGTTCATGGCTTGTATTCCATGTAAAAAGCCGAGCAATAACCAAAAATACTGCGAGGATTATAAAAGAATGTAGAACAAAATTGCGTAAACTAGGGATAGCTCTTTAACATCATAGATTTACCGAGCATAGGTCGCATTTCTCGGCTCTCTTCCTCACTTTCATTTCCGGGATGGCAATTGCACATGGCTTTGTGTGTAGCATGGTCCAACTCTGTCCAAGTTCTAATCGTCGAATTTAAAACCATGTCGTCAATTTCGCGACAAGTCTCGGGATGAGTTAAATCCTCGTCCTCCACAATTGTCTGAAAAATTACAATTGAAAATAGGAAATTAAATCCACATTTCAAAGAATTTTTATTACTCAGATTTTATACATATTTTTCTAAGCAATAAAATTTTTAGGATTTTTAGCCAATTGTTTCACATTTTTAGAATATTTAAACCAATTTTGAATTTCCGGCGAAAATGTTTTGCTGAATATTTGAATTTTTGACAGAATTTTCGACATTTTGGAAAAATTTTCATTTCTTGCTAAAATTTTGCAAAATTTAAACAAAAATTAGCAACATAGTTAAAAAATATGTCGCAAAAAATGCAATTTGCTCCGAAAAATTTGAATTTTTGGAAAATTAAAGAAACATTTTGGAGGTGGGCTTAATTTCTTCAATACCCCTCCGGGGGTCTATTATAGGAGAGTTAATTTTAAGGGTTAGAGGAAATACGGTACAAAAGTTCAATTTTTGAAACGCAGGCGTATATTTCTCAAACATGTCTGCAGGGCTGCTGACCTGAATTTCATTGTATAGCTGAGTGGCCGCGATTGAAAGATTGGCTTTGACTCTGTCATCAAATTCCTGCTTCCACTGTGTCAGATTTCCTCGCCAAGTTGCATAATCCGTCTAAAAAATGTTAATGTATATAAAAAAGCGTATGCCAAAACTGTATATATTACTTGAGCTTCCTTTGATAAAGTCTTAAGCCAGTCCTCAATAGTCGACTTAATCTGTGCTTTTGTCATGGTAGTATTGAATCTTATATGGAGATAGATTCTAAGATTGCGGTGGTTTAACTCTCGCAGGAATCTAAATGGTTGTGGAGGAGGGCATGGGCGTGGGCAACGACGATGGCGGCCTGGAGGTTCTGGTCGTGGATATGGTGGCCTTGGACAAGGAGGGCCTGGATGCGGTCCTGGAGGGCACGGGTGCGGGCCAGGTGGGCCTGGATGTGGGCCAGGTGGCCATGGGTGCGGGCCAGGTGGGCCTGGATGCGGGCCAGGTGGCCACGGGTGCGGGCTAGGTGGGCCTGATTGTGGGCCAGGTGGGCCTGGACGCGGACCAGGAGGGTGCGGATGAGGGCCTGGACCTGGAGGGTGCGGTGGACGTGGAGGGCGTGGTCGCTGTAACTCATCAGATATGTCTTCTTCATCGAATCGAGAACGGTGATGTGGTTGAGGTTCAAAGGGTTGGTCGTCCTCATCAAATTCAGGTCCTGAATCCGGTCGGTGAGGATGATGAGGTGGACGATCTGATCTTGGTTCGCCTTCTGCTGAGTCTAATCGTGAATGATGCGAAGGCTTTGGTTCAGCAATTTCGCCTTCATCATCAAATTGAAAGCGCTGGGGCCAGGAATCGTCACGAGTGGTCTTATCGTCAAAGTGGAAACGGTTTCTTGCAAAAGAAATGTCGGCGAAAAAAAGGGACACCAAAAGTGTCGCAATTAATATTCGCATTTCGAGCAGCTGAAATAAAAGTAATAAAAACATCTGTATAAAAAGTAGCCACATAGTGTAAAAATGATTTATCCCAATAACCCGAGCATCGCTGAAATTGCGCAGCCCTACTATTACTATGCCTAAGGAAAGCCATTTACAAGTAAAACAATTTTGCCCAGGCACTAGAAAACTCCAAAAGCTGTCTTTTTCGCGTAGTAGTAAAGAAAAAAGTAGCCTATTGCTTTTAAAATTTCTATAGGAAATTCGCACTAAAACTGCGTGTGCTTCAACTAAATGTCCTTTCTACCAAACAAAGTATGACTCCTCAGCAGAGCCAGCCACTTCACGAATTTACTTTTACATTTATCAGCGAAATATCAAATTTTACAGACCATACATTTACGATATAGCCATACCTAACTGAATTTATATCTAATGAGTAAGAATTGAGCAAAATTATGAAGATTCGAGAAATGGAAGACCAGGTAATGTTTTTCAGATTTCTGAGTATTTATATCTGCAAATTTTTGTTTTTTGTCAGCCAAATAATTACGTATTATGTTTTGTTTCGTCATTTGACGCGGATTATTGCTTGTTGATATGACCGCGACATTGTAAATCCGCAATGAGTAATACAGATCAAAAACACTTCAGCAGATGATCAGCAAAATGTTCTTGTTCTGTGTCCTTCGAGAACAATTATGAAGTGATTAATAGTAAAATTTAAAAAATGGAATTTAAAATAGCATTTTGGCGGTAATTTAAATACCCTGGAAGTTAAAAATTTGATTAGGTCAATAGTTATGTTTGGTAAATATGATAAACAATATAAAATTTGCAATCAAAACTTATCTGTTCTCGAAACACCGATATTTTTGCACCATATTTCTATAACTAAAACTGAACTGAGGTGCAAAAAGTATACGAATCACAGATCAGTAAAATTTTAAAAACATTGCATTTTCTTTTTTTGTTGCCACTTTTCAGCAGAATTCTAATCCATTCCACCGAGAATGAATTTCTTTCGCAGTTGGTTCCATATTTATAGCATCCTACAGGGTGGCTCAAAAAAAGTCTATTTTGAGGCCTTTATATTTCTTCGATTTTGAATCGACCCGATTGATGTTAATATCTTAAAAACTGCTGCTATCTGAGCTTACTTATATGCAAAAGAGATCTCATTCGTGACCGGTGAATTTCATGGGTAACGATCCCTCTGAATATACTACACTTTGCAACTTTTTCCATACAAATTGAAAATTTGGAGGCCTGTTTCGACCAGTTTTACAAAGGAATTGATCAAACCAAGGTCAGATTCAGATCCGCCGTGAAATTCTGGGTAAGATAGGCTATTCTACGGCTATCTACCGAGAATTTTATTTTTTTCCGACTTTTTTGGCCCATTTTTGACACATTTTTGGCCGAAACTTGCCGAAAACCGCCTCAAACGATCATGCCGTTGACCACAAAGTTGTTCAGTGAGTCGAATACTACCCGAAAAACACATTTTCTCGATGTTAAAAAATTTGACCAATTTTTCCATACCATGTGGTCCCCCACATGGACCTGAAAAATCGCATTTTTTGGTCAAATTTTTTACCATCGAGAAAATGTGTTTTTTGGGTAGTATAGAATCTGACCTTGGTTTGATCAATTCCTTTGTAAAACTGGTCGAAACAGGCCTCCAAATTTTCAATTTGTATGGAAAAAGTTGCAAAGTGTAGTATATTCAGAGGGATCGTTACCCATGAAATTCACCGGTCACGAATGAGATCTCTTTTGCATATAAGTAAGCTCAGATAGCAGCAGTTTTTAAGATATTAACATCAATCGGGTCGATTCAAAATCGAAGAAATATAAAGGCCTCAAAATAGAGACTTTTTTTGAGCCACCCTGTATATCTCAGTCCGTTGGTATCAAAAGCAACACGGCAGCTTTAATCATTTTTACCACTTTGTGGAGCTCGATCGATATCGGTCAATTAATAAATAAATTAAAATTACTTAAGGGGGTCTCCTTACCCCTTTGGCATGCATTGGCGTTCGTAAAAATTCAAGTAAGCCCTCCCCTAAGTGGGTGTTCGCCAGTTCAACAGAGCTACATGATGCAATCGAATTCTCTTTCGTGGAGTTTGGTCGCCGATATGAAGTGGAACAAAATATTTCTTAAAACAATTTATTAATTCTCGATCAAAAATCAACCAAGACTGCCTTTTGCTCCGATCTTTTAATTTAATTTTATTCTTTTTGCAGCGAAGATGTCAATAGCGAATAATGTCTTTGAAATAGAGAGTTCTCACTACCTCGAGAAAATATAATGAGGAGCTGGTTTTGTATATAAATAATGGATTTCTGCGATCGAGATCCTTTACTGCTCGCATTGCTGCTCTTTTATAGAAAAGTAGCGCGTGTGATAGCCAATCGTCGAGAATGATACGTTATCAGTTCCTAGAATGGAAAGGAATGTTGATGTTCTGTATTGAATTCTTTATTCTTTCTCCGAGAAGTTGTCCCTTATCTGAAATTTGAGCATAGAATATCCAACATTTGGAATGTCGCATCGGATATAGTGTCAATTGTTGTTCCTTCTTGATATAGGCGCTGCCTTATTGAAGACATTGAAAGTTTTTAACACGCGCAGCTCGATTACAAAAACGATGCCTAAATTTAGATTTAGATATCATACAAGCTTTGGGTTCTATCAGCTCCATGCGTTTGCCCCGTGTGGAGTTGATACGGACGATTTCACGAGCTGACACACCGTTCACCCATAACTGGAGATCGCACGGGCGTGTATACGTCAGTCGTTTCCTCTCGGCGAGACAAGACCGATTGGTACCGGTCTCGCCGTCAACTCTTGCGAGTACCGGGATTTATGGCTTAGATGGAAAATCCTGGATTTGGGGCGTGGTCCGCGGCGGAGGCCTCGGGTGCGTCCTATGGAATTGTCCACTAATTCAAATTTGTTTTAGGCAACTCTTCCATGGAAAAACTAATTACCGATGTTCACGAATTATTTGAAAGAGAAAGACCAAACGATGAAAATGACGATGAATGTTCCGACCTAAGTTATCAAACAGGATCTCCCAGTATTGGCTTCCACAAAGATTTTGTATACGATCTAAGAGTTATATTGGAGAAGTACAAAAGCAACCAACGAGACTGGCAGAAATATACACTGTTCCATCCATTAGAGTAAGATTTTAAACTTATATAGTGAAGAAACTGCTAAGGATTAATTAATTCCACTTTCTTATTGTATTCCTGACATGTTGGATTGGCATTTTCTGTAGCCGCAATGTTCCAAACATCGGTCATTGAATTCTATTAAACACTCCCTAAATTTTTTGGAAAATGTGCGAAAAATTGAACAAATCGGGCTATGGACGTGTCCAAAACCGAATCAAAATCAACATTGTGCGTCTCATTTCTGTGGGAGAATTTAATAGAAATCATTTTTACAATCTTTTTACATCTTTTACAATTATTTTAGATACACTCGGAATTTAGTGGATGCCGGAAATGGCCAATTCAACCTCATAATCCTCTGCTGGGGACCTGGGCAGTTCAGTCAGTAAGCTATCTTGTATCACGGTGAGGTGTAAGATAAGAATGTTAAGAATTCATAACCACACCGATTCTCATTGTTTTGTAAAAGTGCTGCAAGGTCAATTGTTGGAAACCCGTTATGCTTGCCCCAAAGAAGGAGACGAAGCGGGCGCTCCGCTAGTCGAAATAGGAATTGACATACATCCAACAAATGCAATCACTTATATTAACGGTAAATCAAAATTTATTAAAAACTACCAATTTTGCAAATTTTGGGAAAGATAAATTTTAATTTTTTATCTCGTAGAAATTTTGAAACCAAAATTCTGTTATCGACAAAGTTTTTTTCCGAACTATCCTTTAGCTATTTTCTCTAAAGAAATGCAAGATCGGCGAAAACGAATCAAATTTTAACAGAAATTGCCAAGTAAAATAAATATTCTGCAATCCATTTCACGCCGCGTGAAAAGCCGTAATTTTTGAAGCCTTTGTAAATAATTTTCTTCCAGCATTTTCTGAAAACTCTCTGCATTTCAAGATGTCAATAGTATCCTCATAATTTTAGATCAAATTGGCCTGCATCGAATGGAAAACAACAGCCATACTGACAATGCTGTCACTTTGCATTTGTACACACCTCCTCTTACGCATTGCCATCTGTTTGATTTGGTTTGTATCTGAGTCATTATTAATAACTAGGGAGCTGATTCCTAGGATAGATCCTAAAAACCTAAAATTCCTAAAAAATCCTAATTTGGCCTTTTTTCGAAAATTTTAGGATCGATCCTATTTTGGCAAAAATCGGCATTTTTGCACCGAAAACCGCCATTTTGGAAGAGTTTTGGCCAAAACTTTTAGGATTTTGATCCTGAAATGGGATTTTTGACTCAAAATTAGGCCAAATTAATTTATTTTCAGAAAAATTTTGAAAATATTTTCGGAAAAATTCGAAAATTTTTTTGAAAAATTTTGAAAAAAAATTGTGAAAAATTTTTTCGAAACATTTCGAAATTATTAGAAAAATTTCGAACAATTTGGCAAATTTTGATCAAAATTTTGCAAAATTACGATCCTAAAATGGCCTTTTTGGGGAATTTGATTGATCCTATTTTTTGATTTGATTGATCCTAAAACGCTGTTTTATCGATCCTTTTTAGGATCCTAAAATGCGATTGATTGATCCTAAAAATCCGCTCCTTATTAATAACATAAAAGGCACTTTTTAGAGAACAGGAAAACGAGATAACTCTATAGCATCGTATCATACCGAATTTGGTCGAAGAACAAATAAAATGGATGCGAAATTTTGAGACAGATTTAATGTAATATAGTATAGCCTAATTTAGTGTATAAGTACAAAAAACTGAGGACAAGTTCCGAAATGAATAAAATATTTGTTTGCGTTTGCGCTTGTGTCGCGAAAATATAAGCCCTCGCTTTCAATTTATTCTCTCCTCAAATAAGTCCCCTCTCTAGACTTCTTACGAAACAATAAGTCCTCCAGGGGACTAATTACGGTAGTATAATGTTATATATATTACATATTATTACATGTTATTTTATATAATAACTTAAACAATAACCAAGTTGGAGATGCTCTGGGTAACACTAATAACTAAGTTTGCGTTAAATAAAGGAAAGGGCTCTGTTTCAATGAAATTTTATATGAGACACAGCCATGAACGATAACTTGTTCTCGAATGTTTGAGAATCATAAAACAAAAAATAGACTGTGATAGTTTCGGAAACGTGGTTGCGAATGATTGCCCATCTAAAGCTATGATAGTCCTTCCCTATATGGAAGTACAAACGGTTACGCACGACTTTTCACCCTGACCGCTGATTTTTGGTTAACTACTCGATGACTTCCGCAGAAAAATTTTTTCGAATTTGCCCTTTTTACCGAAAAACGTGTTTTTAAGCGTTTTGGCAAGGGAAACTGGCGTTTTAATGTTCTCAATCGATTCCCCGGACAATTCTGTACAACTTTGCTTTTTACACTTTTCAAATGGGATTTTTTATGTAAGTTCTGAGTTTTTGCACCCGGGGGTTTCGGATGCGCCGGTCACGAATCTGACGTCAGATTCGAAGTTTTGTTCTCATGAGGTCAGAACATAAGGTAAGCGTTTTGAGTGTGCGTTGGATCGGCTGGAGGCCGCGACGGACGTTCAACACAATCAGGAGCTCGGCAATTGGGTGCACGTTGTGTAGGTCATGCCGGGGTCCGAAAGGCGCGAAGCGCCGCTCGGACAAACCAAATTTGGCACCAAATCAGATTTAGTAACAATTTTTTGCTAAAATTTCGAATTTTAAGCAAATTAAAGCGTTTTATGCTTAATCCCATATTACCATATATTTCTGTCTATTTTTTTGTGACCACACTCTAAAATTGTGATAGTTGTACAAGTGATATTTACAAGGGAAATATATTTTTAAGTCATTCGCCTAAAATCATTTTAACGTTATTGATTGAAAGTATTTCGTAGTCTGTGACCACGCTCCGTTTCACCAAAAGTGTGACAGAGATTACTTAATGCTCTCATTTTGAGTATCATTCATTCACTTATTGACCTGTAGATTTCATTTTCAATACGCGCAGTTCTAAAATGCCGCTCTCTCAAACAGGTAAATCTACAAAGTGCAGTATAAAAGTGTGATGAAGTAGTATAAAGTATGTCCTATGACTAATGACCTCTTTAAGTATTAAAATGAAATGTTCCGCGATTTTACTATAGAAATAATAATATATCACAGGTGATGGAAAAGTACCTAATCTTGAAATAGTTCATAGAGTCTGATTGACGATGCCCTAACTTTACAGCTGAAAATTGAACATTGTCTCAGATAAATGTTTATAAACTCCTCTCTCCATCCTATTTTTGTATATCTATCACTCGCCCTGATCTAACGACGGAAAGGTGCCGAATAGTTAGTCTCGTTTTGAGCGTTACTACAGAACGATGCCGCTTAGTATTAAGGGATGGTAAAGTACCTAATCTCGAAATAGTTTATAAAAATTTCAGAAATCGACTCATTGATAAATGACTTCATCGATAAATTTGACAAAGGCATGGCCAAGCAAGACGCCAAGGCCCTTGCTGAACTGTATCATCCACATGCCACTTTTGTGACGACTGGTGTCAAATGTGACTATGGTCGGGATGGTAATGCAATTTTAAAATTATTTGAAAATCGGAGTAAGACGCGCATAATTTTTCAGCCATTCTCAAAGCGCTGGAACAATTTTTGGAATCCGCGCCGCCACCGTTTAAGGTAATGTTTATTTTATAACTTATAATTTGGCATTTTGTGTTTAAATTATCGGAGTGGAAAATCGGGAACGGAAACCCAAAATCCCGAAAACCACTCACTCCCTTCTTTAAATTTATATAGCATTCTAGGTAGAAATTTTATCTAGAGGGTGCGTGTGACAACATAACTTTTTTTCGGATTCACACTAAAAAACTATCAATATTTCAGGAATTTCAATTTCTATAAATATTCGAAACTTTCCTCGGAGGTCATTCATCCCAGACTCAAGTTATTGCGAAACGCATTCGTTATCTTATACTCACTATTATACTCTCTCATTTATACTGTTTCTTTAGATGTATCCTGAATTGAACGCCGAGGCAGCAAATGGCGAATATCTCATAACTCGCGGATATTACACTTGGAAGGATGATACGAAGAAACCCTATGAGACTATTTTCAAAAAGGGGCCCGATGGCAAATACCTGGCCTACCACGATGAAATCGGCGTTTAGTTTAACGAATGTTCAGAAATATTTTCCCAAATTCTTCGCCTTATCTAATATTTGAAAAGAAATGTTTGCATAACTTTAACATTACTCTACTGCTACATCTTAATAAATACACTCGGCCGAATGTTTAATCCGATTTACAAAAATAAGGAAACAGAAAACAACAGTCATTATTTACTGGTGGGAATATATGGAAAGTTTTGTAGCTTTTGTTCTAATAAAGAGAAATAATTAAAACTAATGGAGCTACGGATTTGGTATCAACCAGAATTTGGCATTAGTTGACTTCTAATAAACCAAGGCCAAAAGAGTTGCTCTTCAACGGTGTTTATGTTTATGAAAAATCGGCATTCGGAAAGTAACGACCTGTCTACTCTAGACCTTTTACCCAAATTTAGCCTGTGTCAAATCGATACAAAAAACGCCTATGTAATTTTGTCATTCTGTTAGCATTGTAAGAAAAAGTAGCATGCCTAGTTAAAAATTGGCACACTGAGTACTACATGTTACAAAATAAGTTTATTACAAGTGTTATTTATGAAATAACGGTGATTAACTGACATTAAAAATATGCTCAGGATCACGAAACTTGAATACATTTGAGGATGATAAAAACAAAAAAAAAACAATGGTTTCAAATAGTTTCGGATAGGTCAAAATATTGCAATATTCTGAAAATTGTAACTATTTCGAAAATATGTAAGAGATTCAAAATTTCTCAGAAATTTTAGATATTCTTATGAGATAATGCGAAACAGTCTGTTTCCTGATTTCTTCTTCCTAAATCTTAACTTATGATAGAATGACAAAACAAAACACTTTGGGCAAAATTTGTCTTTTTATACTAAAAAAAAGTTTTAATGATTGTCTTAACACTATTAAATGGCTATATTTTTCGTTTTTCTCAGATTCTGCCATTCTATCAAAACGGTTACAAAAATGAAAATTAGTACCAGTATAATTGTAATATAATTATCATAGTTTAAAAAATTGAACAAATATTGAGGTTATCATGACATTATACAATTAAAAAATCTAATAAAATATGGATTAGATCCCTGGATATTCATATGCCACTTATCGCCAATCTTCACAACTTGAAATCATCGATGGCTGCCCGCACGATATCAGTCCCGAACTTGCTCGGATACATATATAAAAGCTCGCTTGTTTGTTCGTTAGGAATCACTTGTTTGGTCACGCGAGGTCCGCCGTAGATTCGCAGTCTGAACGGCTGTTTTCTGGAGTCCTCTTTGAATTTCTGAAAATTTTACATTACTTTTAGTCATGATTTGGTTTGCTACCTCTTGCAAAGCATTGAATACATCTGTTATCGAATGCTCGCCAATTTGCTTCACGCCAATTATTAGCATTCGCTGCCTTCCTTCATTTTCATTCGTTTGGAAATGCAGAAACTGCACAAGATCGTTCAAGTCCATCTGCCCTTCCACATATTCACTGTTCAGATTCACAGAATCGCAATTTTGTAATCCTTGCAGTCGATTGATGGCCTAAAAATACAAAAAATCAGTGCCATAGGAATTATTGCATTCATCTTAGGCAATAAAATCTCTAAATTTTAACTTAAATTTTCTCAACCCATTTAAGTGCCACTGACTATGAAAAGGTTTAAAATTGAATGCTATCAATATATTTTGACGACCAAAAAATGTGATTCTTGATAAAATCTGATATTCTATTGCTTTATCAGCAAACATCTTTCGCTTATAGTTTTTATGCTTACATTTTTGTACATTTCCCAGATGAATCATGAAATCCATTTGAAAATACCTTGAAAAAATAGTCATTGTCAAATCCTGCAATGTGACCCAGGTAAAGCTCGTAGGGTTGTAGAATTTTCTCGAACATCTCTTCGAAGTGCTGAAGCATATCAGGCTCCGAAAATTGTACATATTTCAGATCGATTCGTCCGGACCAGCAAATTGGGTCGAAACTTCGCAGCGTTTCCATCAATTTTTCATCGATTTCAATGTTGTTCAACCAGAAGTGCTCAATGCGTTTGTGGACTTTGGGAGAAAGTTTCTGCTGGATACCTGCTAGACTCGCGTACTGAAGATTTTGCTTTTCAGATGTGAATGCATTGGCGCTTATAACGCAGTCGTCATCGTCCTCGAAAATTCCGAACTGCCACACTTTTAGGTTGCCATTTTCTTCATTCCCAGCTGTTGACGGACGTAATGGCTAAAAGTGATCATGTAATGTGATCATATTATCAATAAAATATTTCGTGGAATTTTACCTCCTTCAAATTGTGAATGTCGATTAGTTCGTACAATGAGTAATTGTGAGTTCCCTTTTGCATGAGGAACAGATTCTTCAGTTCTAGTAAAGCTTCCGCTTTTCTCCCTAATCCAATCAGGGACATTATGTAGATTCGCTGGGCTTTCTCGTTATTCTGCTCCATATCCAAAACGGTTAATGCGTCCTTCCGTGCGCCAGAGAATCTGAGATAAAGTTTTATGTAAAACAGTTTTGAATATATTACAAATCTCGCAATTTTATAAAATTTTAAAATTGCCTTTTTATAAACAGTAAACTACCAACTTTTCGAGATACAAGAAAGTTTCCGCTCGGCGCAAGAATATGACGGCGCTTTGCTCGATTCCTATTGCAGAGCTATAACATTGGACGGCTTTCTCGTAGTTCTTGGCTTCGAAATGCTGATCTCCTTCAAGTTTCATTCGATCGGCTCCACCAACCTCTACAGGAGCAGTCACTTCTATGTCTGCTGTTGAAGTCGAAGATTCGGCGGCAGCAGGGGATGTCGGTGGGCTCATTTTATTTCGTCCTGAAATAAAAAATATAAGATTCTGTTTTTAGAATTGAACTATTATCTGCTTCTCTCATTTTTTTGACATGCTGTTTTGCATAAAATCAAAAACCACAGAAATCGACAAAATGGATTTTTGCTCTTACAAAATACACTAATGACATTCACTCAATTGAAAATAAGAATGAATTTAAAATCTTAATAAAATACTTACGAAGATTGAATTTCATATCCCGAGGAGTTACAGATCATAAAAAGTATTGTTGAGGGCGTTCCAGGTCCGAGAAATTCATGGATAGCATAAGCGACAATGAGCACTCAACTTTTTTCTACTCGCCGCCATTACAAATTTGTCACAGAAAGCCAATTTAACGGCAACGAGTTTGGCGCCAAATCGAATCAGAATATTTGCTAAGAGAAAATCAATCGCAATTCATTGCAAATAATTTTTGTGGTGAAAATCCGTTATAAGAAAAAATGTAAGAAGAATCTTAGTCGAGAAAGTACGATTAAAAACATAATCCGTTATTGAAGCTATAGAATTACCTGAATGTACCCATAGCGTTACGAAAAGGAATTTGAGAATTTGGAAGTATTAAGAATCGGGGTATTAATCAAATCCTCAAATATTCTGCTCTCGATATAATTACTTCATTCTTTATTATCCTTACTCAAGACCTCAGATTTCCACCTCACAAAATACGGATCACTGAATTCATATTTCAATCGGCAGGAATGCCTTATAAAGGACACTGAATATAAATCGCCGTTTCCTTTTCTCGTCTCTGCGAATAAAAAATACAACGCTTTGGTCAATTGCTTGATTAAAGTCTCCAAAATTGGCAAATGTTTCTGACGGATGGTAATCAATAGTTGACAAGCGTAGATCGGTGTTGTCAGCGAGAGCACCAATGGAGTCGGATTTTCTGAAAAGCTCGCAATGTTGAATAGGTTATTGTCGACTGAATGGGCTAAAGTTTATATTTTAGTGATCAAAGACCAATTTTAGCATGGGCAGACACAGCCTCAGTGCTGAAATCCGGGCAAAAATTTAGGAGTTGGTCATTTTTCAAAACTGGCTTGATATCAATTAAAAAATGGTATGATCAACCGTGAACTCTCACCTTCGAGCTCGTATATGAAAATTTCCACATTTTTATTGTCATCGCGTTGATCGATGATTTCCTTCAAACTGCCACCTGTGTGATAGAGCCGAGCATTCTAAAGTAAACAAATTCGATTGCCACATTACCAAAGTGCGACGACAAAGTTTAAAACTAAAAATCCTATAAAATTAATGGGCCAACCGTTCGAACAAAATTTATGACGGAATTTTCATAATTCCCACATTTTCTATTTCCAAAACAATGCAGAAAATAAATTTTTAGCATAATTCCAATGAAAGGTTTCAAAATATAAAAGGACTCTACCTCTTCAACAAATCGCTCTCCCAACTGTTGGTTTGTCACAATCCGGAACTTTTCCATAAATCCCAAGTCAAAGCGCCTTTTTCCGATCACATACACCTGAAAATAGACGATTATGAAATCCGTTTGATGTTTCCGGGTTCACCAGTCTCTCTCTCGCTTTGGTGGGAAACTTGGGATTGATCTCAAGCGGGTAATGCCATGGGGCGCAAAGTGAATGGCGCGTTTCAGTTCCGATAACAGGGATGATCTTTGAACAATTGACCTTAAAGGTGACAGTAAATTTGATATGAGATTCTTGATAATTTAGTCAAGTGCTTAGTAACCACTTAGTAAGCACTGCTTACCCTGGCATACAGAAATCCATCACTTTTATCGACTAGGTGAGTAGATTGTTCGAGAAAAACTTTGCTTTGTAGCATTATTGCAGCCAAAACAGGCGAGACTCCATTGCCCATAAAGTCGGCATCTGAAATAGCAGACAGTTTAGAGGAGATCAAAATTTGTGTACACTCGGAACTTTGATACTTTATTTTTTAACCCTTCTATTTTTTAATATCCTACCGCTGACTTTGTGCGTCGGATTTCCATTTCGCCCACAATCTCCAAACGTAAAACAAAATGTGAAATAAATCCCCAATAAAAATAATTCAACAGCCAATACTATACACGTAGTAACAATAATAAACAGAGCTTTGCGCATTTCAAAGCACAGATTGTTATATAGAAGACTTTTTCTTAATCCTCTCGGATCAGATTTGCAGGTAAGTGCCGGAGACAGGAATAGATCGATCAGGTCGATAACGGCAAGAGAGAAGTTCACGCCGTACAGAGATCAAATTTGAAGGAATATGGAGGGAGTTGGACTGTTCCATGTTATTTGGAGAAGAATTTGTTCCAAAGAATACGCAAATGCACCGCAGATGACCATAACAAACTTGATTAAAATTGGGGCAAAGTAAAAAATTTTGTTCTTGAAGGTAAGCGCTTTCACATAAAAATCCAGATAAATGTAAAATTTTAGTACATTTTTGCCTCAGAATTTCTTCGTTCGTAGTCCTTCCATAATTTAGACTTGTTTTTCTTGACAACCTCCAATTATATCCAACGTCCTTATTTTTTAATTCGTGACGAAGTTCAAAAAGCAAATTTTGATATCGATCCCTCATAATATTTTGGGTGCATTTTGACATCGAAACTAGATCCTGTGGATTTTGCTAGGCCATAGCACCAGTTCTCCGATTTGGTTAGACCAAAATTCAGTATGCAAGAATTTTCAGGCTGATCAAACGTCAAGTCAGCGATTTTCATAAAGTTGGAGACCTACCCATACAAAAGAACGGCCACTCGGCCTGTTTGATCAGGTGAATCTACCGAGAAATTTTAATTGGTTCCCATGGCACCTAAAGTATCCGCTTTTTATGGGCGATACTTTGAAAAACTAAGCATCTGCCTTTCTCGAGTCATATCTAAATTTGGAGGTGCCTCCGATTTAATTTGCTTTAGTTTTATACTTCCTCAATGCCTCAAAATTCGATAAATTTGTATGAGACTTCTATATAATGAATGAATTTATTTTCTCATGGGTACCGGTAAAATGGAATCAGGCAAATGAGAATGGCCTACCAACTTGTAATTAGTTTTGGCAGCTGTTTTACAGAAATGTCTCTAGAAAGGGCAACTTATGGAATTTTAGAGCCGGAAAGCCGAAAGTGGCATATAGAAAATTGGAGAGGTCTTATTAGGGACATTTCCACAAATAGGCACCTTTCCACAAATCTGGAACCAAGCATTTATTATTCCTGCATACAAATTTAATGTAAATTACAGCAAGTACAGTCTACCCTCGATTTACCGCACACACGATTTACCGCACTTTCGATTATCCGCACAAAATCGCCATTCTCGACGTGTGCGGTAAATCGAGGGTAGACTGTATGCAGAAAATTCACTAAATCGATTCTACTATCAGGTTCTGAATTCCATCAAGAATGTGTTATGGAGGAGAGCTTTACATGGCCCGACTAATTACTCTACTTAATTTGCTCAGAAGCGGTGGTTTGGTGCAGAGGCCAGGAGGTCAGCAAGCAGTCACTATAGCGACACCCCCAAACTCCACGGCAAAACTCATAGAAGTTCAGCCCGATGCAACTTGCTTAGCGGTAAGTCGCTAAGAACAAAAAATTGACCCCAAGGCGTTTGGCACCGGCCTATTAATTCCCGGCTGATAGTATCTGTCGGATTGGATTATATAAAAACTAGCGTTATTTTGGCCATTTGAACAAATGCCTCCAGCGATCTCTTTTCAAATGGAAATCCTTAGACATTAGAATTCGTTAGTCAAACAACTTTATTCTCTTAATTTCGCCGGTTTTATTTTTCGGTTAGAAATGCCTCTCCATGTGCATCTACAATTATTTGTTATCTATAAACAGTAGTAAAAAAGCCTTTCCGCAACAAATATTTGCGCTGCTGAGGTCAAGTAATGCTTGAATTTCATAAGAGTGGTTTAGGCCATTTGCAAGCAAGAAAGTCAATGCACCGATCGAGCATGTGCTATTGATACAGATCGAACGAACCAAACTGTTTGTGGTTATTACCAGGTAGCATATTTTTATTACTGTTTATACTCTTGTGCTTATAAACAAATAAATAACCTAATAAATTTTTAGATAAAATATGATTACTTTTCCGATTGCAAAAGCGGAGCTACTCCGCTTCCTATCACAGACTGGGAGAAATGTTCAATGGATAAAGCGTGTGCCGAACAATGCGTTAAGGTAAATTTAAATTAGTCCTAACGTAAAATATGAGATTTTCGTAACGCTATACAAATATATATGAACTTCGGAAGTCGGGAATTTGACCTGGAGATATTTTCAGAATTACATATTGATGTATGCCACTATGAATCCTGACTGTCAAGCTCTGCTCAGTCTACCGAATGGTATGTGTAAAGCTGCCGCCGCGACACATAATGGAGGTCCTCCGGGATGTTCCCCGAGTGATTCAAAGGCACAAGTGTCATCTCATGGCTTTTGGGGCCAGGGCCTTACTGATAGTGGCATTGCTTTTCAAAATTTGTATTCTGTGACAAAACATCTTTAAAATTTTAATTGTTATAAAAATGTCATTTTTTATTAGTTCGATTTTGTGAATAAAATGCCATTAAAATATTTTAAGTCAAAATTTATTCAACGAAAATCGAAAATTTTTTTAACAGATTTTCTTATTTTTTCGAAATGTTTAAAAATCACCATTTTAAGTATGCCCCGGCTTAAATCCCGGCCTTCAAATGTCCCCTTTCAAATTTATAGATATAATGCCGATAAATTACAACTTCTTTTATTGACAAAATTGTCCAGAAACGTGTAACATATAAACTGTTGTTGTAACCTATACTTGTCGCGCATCAATCAAATTTCATCTGCGATTTTCACGAAACCTCACTCGGGCTTTTCTAGAAGCTGAGATTTGCAAGGATTATTTTCGTGCGTGTGTTTAGTAGTCTTAAAGATTAGAAAATCTGGTATAAAATGCAAGTAAAATTTCAGCGATTGCGTTTAAATTCGCGCCCATTAGCTTGGGGAATTTCGAAGGAATTTATTGAATTCCTTTGTGTTGAAAGTTGCCGAATGAGCGCTATTTTGAACACAATACTTCAATTTATTCCGGTTTAGAATAAAAAAATTCTATCACACTTATTATTTAATGATTTTGTTGTTGATCGCGCTATTGATTAATCGGGATACGTCTCACAGGTCGCCTAGACGTTGGATCCTTGTTTTCCACGTCAACCGCGTACATTGGTTCAATCTTCTAATCATCTCTAGAGACGAACTTATACACGCGGTGTTGTTTTTGAGATTTAGACGGTTTTGACAAAAATCTTAAAATAATGTTCGATGGACACAACTTATTAGAAAATTATTCGAATATCGGTAAAGGCGACAGTATTATGTGACCTCATAGATATGGAATTCTTCGTACCCATACTTAAGCACCTAAATATAAAAATAATAAAGTTTAATAAAAGGTAAAAATATTTTGACGAAAATCTGTTCTAATTCAAAAAAATCACCTTATTTACGGGGTATGGTATTTACCGGGTATGGGTGAGCTGACAACCCTAAAAATGGGGTACGCGACATTTCTTCCCCCGGACAATTCGTCCCCGGGGACAGTTCGTCCCCTGGACAATTCGTCCCCCGAATTATAACTGTTTCGGGGGACGAACTGTCCCTGGGGACGAAGTGTCCGAGGGAACATTTGTCCTGCTCCCCTAAAAATGTACTTTTGATATTAAAAAGTATTTTGGTCGACATAATGAATCACGTGCAAGAAAAAAGTTAATCCGCTCAACAATGTCTTTCACGACATACGTGCTTTTTGAAAGATGTAACTCGATTCTAAACTGCTATCATAATTTTTCGAATAGTTCATCCGGCATGAGGACCAGGAAGAGGACCATCGCAGTAAAATCCATGATTACGAAATCCATGATTACGAGATCTCATATGTCAGTCTCTGCCACGTAAAATTTTATGTTATATTCCACTGACATGTAATTTCTTCTATCAGTCTCTCATGTAATCTTTCAGCGATCTTCCTTACTCAGGGTACAGTGAAGGTATCAGTCTATTAAGACTGGGTCTTCCATTTCATCGAATGTACAAGTACGCTATCTGGACGTACGTACGCCTGTTTGTAGCATAAGTGTGCGTCTAGAAAGCGGTTTATTCTTACCAGCGCTTCTTTACGTTCTGACCCTCTACATCTCTCCTTTTGAGACTTTTAAGCTGGTCTCTCCAGGAAATTTCCATAATAATCCAACTTCATCAATATAACTTGGTAAATATATTGCCATATCATCAGACTACCTTCATTTCACTGTAGTATTTACGGAGCGAAAATGTCTCAGGTCTCATTCAGGAATCGCCCAAGTTCCTCCGTAAGCCTTTGGCTAACCATTACCTTAATCACAATTATTCATGCTAAAAGTGCTAGTTGTGGGAATAGTAAAGTCTCAGTACCTGTGGAAACAAGATCTGAAACCCCTGAAACAACTGATCATAGAGCGGAAGGTAGGTGTTTTTGACCTGAACCTGTTAAAAATTGGTTAACCATTCACTGCTGACCATTTTTCTGCACTTTTTCACAGAGAACATCTACCTTGTTAGATTCGTTTTAGAATTACCTTTGATTTTTAGTCCAAAAACGTAGTTTTATTTGACCAGAAATTACTTGTGTGCATATTTAGGTATTTACGGTCAAAACGTGTTTATTGAATTTTCTGAAAAGATTAACGTGTTAAAAATAACAATATTTCGCCAACATGACAATTTTTGATAAAATCAGAAAAAAAATATAAAATAAATTGCACAATCGGAATCATAGGAAAGTTGATTTTAATTCCTCAATATCAGATTTGATCTAAATGCCTAAAAGCCAAATGTGGCGGAAAACATTAGTGTAAAAAAATATTCCGAATTTTCATCTGACGTTTATTCGAGATATACGATATATTTTTCCTAATTCAAAAATTTAGTTATCAAGCTACTCGGTCCGGAAACTGTAGCTGAACTAACTCAACTTTCTTTTGGCCTGGAAACACCTCGGTCAGGAAGTCCCACAGGCACTCGCCCCTCTCTAGCCAGTGTTTTGCCACAGTCTGCTCCCAACGTAACAAAAAAGAAGCTTGATTTGGATGCTGCCAAAGAACAAGAACAACGGGACATTTTTGTTACTCACTTGAATAATATGTTAGGAGTTCCTCCACCAGTTAAAAAGCCAGAAACAGGATCTCTCACAAAAACGCGAACCGTAAAATTTGCGACAGAAAGAGACCAGCGAAAAGAATCTCCAGAGTCGTCGTAAATTGTTGAGAAAATATATGAGAGAAGTATGTCTCATTTTCGGTCGTTTTAGTTCTTTAAAATAAAATAACAAATTTCGGAAAACAGCAAACGAAAAACTGAGAAATAGTACAATGTTTTTTCGCTGATTACACTCAACTATTATATAAGTAAGACTTTAGATTTAAAATGTAATTAAAATTTAGTATTTCCCTCAGGCTGGTGAAATTTATTTCAAGATATATAAATTTTATGAGTCAAAGTTTAAAAATTTACCTGGTGATTTGATTTTTGCCTCGACGAAATCCCGCCATGTTTCTATTGGCTGGATTCACCAATCCATCGCATAGAAACGTAGCGGGTATTGAAACCGGATTTTGGATTTTTCTAATGCTAGCTTTAGCTAATTTTGCTAGCTAAAGCTAGAATTACCAGCTTTAGCTAGTTATTAATTCTAGGACTAGCTGATTTCCAGCTTTAGCCACAACATATACATCATTTTTGAGCCTGAAAAGGCTCTCAAGGAAAAATCTGACAAGACCAAATTGATTGACATTTGTTTTGTTCATTTCTCGCAATACTGTACCATCTGTTCTTAACATTTGTTTGGATCAGTAACATAGATAAAAATTGTTTATTTACCTTTAAAAATGCGAGATTACATTCAGACAAATTTTATCAGTAAATAAAAATTAAAACATTGAATATTATATGTGGTTGTTCAACGTATATCATCCATCCCGAAGCCCTTTATCGGTTGAAGAAACAGTACCAAAAGGCGTGGATAACAGCTGGCAGCCAGAACAGGAAGCACAAAATGATTGAAATTCTGAAATATTATTTCGTTTACAGGCAGTATAAAATAATTCTTTAAGTTCATATTAAGCTTAAATATGAAAGAGTTGAATAGGTAAAAGTATAACAAATTGCGCTATCTCCAGCCTTTGCTAACCCAAATCATCCTTTTGTGGATTTAAGCCTGTCAAATCAAGGAACGGTAATTTTCCTAGGTTGCTTCGTCTGATGACATTTTCCACCTCTTAATTTCTCCTCATTCTATAAGGAAAATCAAGGAAGTAAGGAAAATTCTTCAATTGGGGCAATTACCAGGTAACATTATTCAGTGACACAATCATCAACAAACTGAAACTTACAAAACATGCACGTTGAGGTCATTGGCATGGAAGAAGATGGCCACTGGCTAAAAGTAAAAATTGGATTACATTTGCATAGTTAGAAATATAATTACTGGAAGGATGATGCAGAGAATGATCTCGATGATCGCCTGAGCTTCGTAAGCCATATTCTCGAGTTACCTTGTTGTATTTCGAACGAGTAGAAAATTGGATATCACTCTAAAGAAATTAAATCAATAATGATTATGGTTCATCCGGAAATTATATCCAAGTAGGGGAAAGAGTTCTGCGAGTGGATAACGAAATATGATTATACAGGATTAGTAAAGCCATTTTTGCCCGAGGAATGTAAACTCAGGAAAGTGGTCTTATTTTAACGATCGTTATCTTTTATTTAAAAAATTTTTGGCAATAAAAGTCGACCACTTCCAGACAATAAGATATCAAGACCCCAAAGATCATGAGTGGATCTCTTGGTTGCATTTTACTCTGATATGAAATTTATCCACAAATATTACGAAAGTTTGTTTGTTACAAAAATGTTACTTGAATGAAATATGAATTTTGCTAATATTGTTCCGGGGCTATTGTTAGATGTTGGCAACTCAAGTAAAATTCAGAAGGATGGAAATTGAACAATTCTTATTCCAATTCTTAATCAAATAGTATATTCTTACCTCTCTGAATTTGTCCTACTCTACTCGGTATTATTTTCTGTCTACTTAGCCTAGATGATGCCCTGGAGTCGAGCTGATCTACCTTCAGGAAAATATTGTAAGTAAAATCTTAACTAAATTCTATACACAGAAATTGATTTTTTAAATCTATTTTCAGTCTGTTTGTCGTCTCTGTCATATAAATTATGGATAGAAAAATTTATTGCTACGTCTAAATGACGTTTTTCAAATATTAACGAACACTTAAGAATTTTAATAAAAAGGCCAAAAGTTCCATGAATAAATTAATTTTTTCGCAGGAGCGGAAAATACAGTCATTATATGGCAAATCTAATTCCTCAATTGCAAAGAAATGCTCTAAACCTAGCTTTCTCAGCTAAAAGATTGTTTAGAAAATATGTCATTCTCAATGAGGACGCCCCCTCCTTGGCAGATTAATGGACTTGTAAAAGTTTCCTCTCTTCAGCGATTTCCATAGGATAAAGATGTGGAAAGAGAAATAGAGATCCCTTTGGCTGAAGAGAATTGAAACAGATGCCTGAGTATACGAGTTAGGGAAAGATAGGCTATTGAGTGATAGTGAAATATCGATCACGTATCGGGATGGCAACGGTCTGTGGATTTCATTG
The DNA here is from genome assembly GCA_022814885.1 of Ditylenchus destructor. Classification (NCBI taxonomy): domain Eukaryota; kingdom Metazoa; phylum Nematoda; class Chromadorea; order Rhabditida; family Anguinidae; genus Ditylenchus; species Ditylenchus destructor. The sequence goes on along the minus strand of JAKKPZ010000024.1, from coordinate 747,169 downwards.
ACCTGCCGAACAAGGGATTCGTAAAATAAAATGATAACCATTAATAAAATTTTACCAACAAAATGCTATTTTATATAAACATTTGAAGATCATTGTCAAAAAGAGAAAAAATTTTCCATAAATTTACAAAGCTTAATAAAATAGTGACGTCATTGGGTCACAAGGACAAAATAGATCGTATTTTAAATTGTATTCAATTTTATGACTTTTAAACATTAAATAATGAAAATGATAAAAAGCGAGAAAAGAAGTATCAACGACGAGTGTCAATTCTTACCATATTGCAAGACGGAATTTTGTTCCTGCTAAAATTGGCTTTACAAATTGCTATGAATCACAAACGCGACCTTCGTTCACCCAAAAACAAGGCTGTAAACCATACATTCACAAAAGGTATATTTTATAGGAAAAACGGAGCGCGGAGTCAAATCAATGCCATTCTTAATAGTGGTCTGCTAAAAGACTTTTATGTGTGTCTTACTCACCACTTTCTATCTGCTGTTTCTTTTTCGTTGTTTACTCGCATTTGGCAGAGGTTCATCCTTTATTTACAGGGCGACGGACGAACACCACAACCACATCAAGTCGATTGATCGTTGGTCATTTGAGGCGTAGGCAATCACATCGGTTCTTGTTTGTGAATTGATCGATAATAAATGAGAAGAACGGGTTGTCGAACATGAAAATTGCAGAGGAAATAACACTGAGAAAATTGTTGTTTTACTGAGAAAAGTTTGGTATCATCTGTACAACAAATGAGATGACGTGAAAACTAAGTGTTTCAAAATTTACAGGCGCAAGGGCGAGATAATCCCTTAGATAATGTTGCGTATTGGTTTGTTTGTATAACGATGGCACATTTTACGTAATAATTGCGCACATGACTATTGTTATGAATTGAGATATGACTCGTGATAACAAATGATGCTCGATAGTCGAACTTCTCTGAAAATTTTTTACAAACATCGCAAAAAGCTTACTTTTTGCAAAATATGAAATTTTTACAAAAAATTCCACAGCTTTTTATCTTCTATATCATTATCTTCATCGTCACCATCTTAACATCTTCTATCTCATTGTCAATATCCGTTCAAGACCGAAAAAAGATAGTAGTTTAAGAGGAATTGGTGACAACATATCTAAAATATTAAAATGAACAGTTATATATTCTGTAAACAACAAATTGGAGTGTAAATTTTCGCCCAAAGTACCAAATTGACAAAAGTAATTTTTACCCCAAAATGCCATGAACCCATGAAATTTAGCCACGCAACAAAGTTTGGACTGGAGCAAGTGTCCAGAATGTCCAGTGAGCCAAAATTTTAAACATCCAGATCAAATCTCATTCAGAACATGCAGACAAGGACGCTCCGCGTCCTTACCTGAGTTTCGACTATATAACCAACTACTCTAATAACTCAATTTCGTCTATACAGTCGGTGTTTTTGCCTGAACGGATCGATACAGTATATCGAGATTCAACAGAATAAACAAAACTTCGATTGAAAATGAAAACCCATTAAAACTAGTCAGATGATTCACTAGATAAGGCCATGCTATACATCGAGAGTGCGCAGGCGAGAGTTGTCAATGACTCATAACTTGTTTTGGTTGTGTATAATTTTGTTAACTTTAATTTGTTTTGGAATACCGATAATATTTACAAAAATGATTACAAAGTGTTTCAAAGAGAACGTCAAAAACCATATATGCTTTTTTGTTTTACAAAAAATTTTGTTCATAAACTCTAAATGAACTTTTTTACGATCGTGAACTTAATGTTGAGCAAATGACGTCATATATGAACCATTTCTCTTTCTGCTTAGGGGCACATTTTTTGGCAGATTCGAAACCGGATGCACTTTAAACTAATCCCAGTTCAGTAGTTGTCAACAAATATTCATGGCATAATCCGATTAGCTGAATCATTTGGAAAACTGACTCTGAAAAGGACGGGAAAGATCAAGGTGAGATCATACCGGTGGAATTATATCAGTATAAATTCCTGAAAAAGTTCCCAAGTGTATTCCTTTATTAGTGCACTGAATCGTTATCGATCATGGATTTTCTGATCCATGGATTTTCTGCTATGTTTTCTCAATTTAAGAAGTGAAACGTGATATACCAATGGAAATACCAATTATTAGGGATTTGAGAATTTTATGGGAATTGTGAAAATTTTCTAATTTCCCAAAATTTCCGTTTCGTAAAACGGAATATATAACGAAAACATGTTATAGATTTCAATTTGAAAGACTTTTTGAACTCACCAATGGGAGTCACCCCCAGTAAATTTCAACCTTGGCGGTAATTTTTGGTATAACCTTTTCTAGAACATTCTGCAAGGATGAGTCATAGCTCAAAGTCCGGTATTCCCGATTAGTGGATTTCTATCCAAAATTTGACAGTACATATAAATTAGGATCCAGAAAAATGCTTCATGCATTTGTTTCATGCTGAAATAACCGCCAAAAATTGTAGTTCAAACCTGTATTTTATTCGATTAAGGACCAAGTATCAAACGATTATGAAGCCCATAATTCCAGCAATAGCCATCTCGTTTTTCTTGCTTTTCAACTCCGGAATTTGTGTGAATGCACGGCACTTGCTCAAGCGAAGGCAAATCTCCACAAACCCTTGTCTCTCTGGCACTATCGCTGGCACCAACCAAACCAGCTCAAATGTTATGGTCAACTTTCACAGCAGCGAAAGTTCTCCTGGAAGCTCAGAGGCGAGCAGTGGTCAAGTTGTATTCTCCGGACCGACCACACAGAACAGTGTCACTCTTGACACAGCAGACGGCGGCAATTTTCTTAACGGAAATTGTTGCTATTCGGTAAATTGATCTTTAATCAGTAAACAGTTAAAAAATGTTGTCTATTTCTCTATAATGATGAACTTTCTCAAAAAATTAATTTTTTAATCTTCCCGCTTCAAAATATAGCGAGATTAAAACAGCATTTTTCAAAACAGTACATCGCAAGAAATATTCCAGAAGGAAATACAGAAATTGTTTTCCAGGAAAATTTTCATATTTTGTAAGTAAAAATTGTCAAAAATGCCTATTAAAAAATTCATCTGTGAATCGTTTAAAAAAATGAAACTTGAAAGTCGCAATTTTGTAATATGATGCTTTTTCTCAAATTTTATTGCTATCTTCAGAATGGAATGATATACGACGTCAACGGGACTCAAACTTCTGCTACTAATGCTCAAAGACAACAGCTAACGCAGTATCGAACCGCGTGGAACCAATGGTTCAACCAGCAAATGAGTCAACAATTCTCTGCTGGATTCCCTGTCAATAATGCACCCGGAACTTTGCCATCAGCAGTACCCCAGCCCCAGGCGCCTTGCTTTTGCACACAATGCTAAAGCCTTTATATAATTTTTGTGAACCAGAAAGTCAAATGAGTAAATCAAATTCAGAGTTTGAAGGAATGTAATAAATATGCCGTGAATAAACAATTTTACCGTTAAGCGTTATCCAATTATGGTGATGGACAATATTGCAATTATGAATAATCTCTACGTCTATGCAATGCACGCGACATCTCGCTTGAAAGAGAAACAACACTACAATGACTTTAAACCCTCTACGTTCAATTGTTTTTGACGCGAACTTGAAATGGTATCTCACAATTCGTCATATTCCTAGCTTTTCCTGATTTTGCGGAATATAGTTTCATTATGCCACTTTCCTTTTTGAGTTTTTGACGTAATTCGTCTCTGGCGAATCGATTTTATTGTCCAATCTGCACAAAAATTTCCAGTGAATTCCAAACTGGATCCACCTTCAGAGTTTCCATAGATGTCAACAACTATTCATCACATAATCCGACTAGGTGATTCATACAGAAAAGAGAGGCCTATAAAAGAGTTTTGGAAGAGAGAATCGAGATCAAAAATAAGTGTTCGTGTGTATGTATTGAGGAGATATGGTTATAGTATATTGTGTCGCAAATTTCAAAAGTCGTGACATTTTTGATTAGTATTAACAATTTCTGAAAATACAATTTTAGCCATTTTTATCGCCAGACCAATATGCAATGTACGTACGTATCAATTTTCATACTGCTTTTCTTCCTTCTCAATACTGAAACATCTAATGCCATAAATTCACCAAGAGTAATCAATCGACAAGGACATAGTGTTCGCCGAAGGCAAACTTTCTCTAATCCTTGCCTTACCGGCACAATTGGCGGAACAAACCATACAAGCCAAAATAGTATGGTCAATTTTCACAATAGCGTGGGAAATGTTCCCGGGAATATGTTCGATAGTAGCAGCCAGCTCATGAGCTGGACCGGACCAAGTGCTCAGAACAGTGTCACCCTAGACACGGCTGATGGGGCCAACTTTATTAATGGGAACTGTTGCTATTCGGTAAGTTGATCTTTGGTCAATATAATTGTAAAGCGAAATAAAAGTGTTTGTCAACAATTAGTATTTTTAGAAAAAGTGCAATTTTCGAAACATAATTAACTTATTTTCGTTTTGGAGAAAAAGTAAAATTCAGAACGGTATAATCTACGACGGCAACGGAGCTCAGACTCAGGCCACAGAGCAACAAAAGGCACAGCTCACGCAGTACAAAGCCATTTGGACCCAGTGGTTCAACCAGGAAATGGCACGCCGATTTCCAGAAGGATTTCCTTTCAACATGCCGAGGGCTCTGCCGCCAGCGGCTCCAGAACCTCAGGCGCCATGCTTCTGTGCGAAATGTGAATAATAATCCATTTGCGTTTTCAAAGTTGGATTTATAAAATAAATCGAGTTTGCAATTATTGTGATTCTGCATCATACAACGAATAAATTGTCAAACTCTTTTCTCCCATAAATTCCTTCATAGCACTCTTGCGAGTTGACATTAATGGTGGTAATGAGCTAGATAGTATCTGGTATAATCCAGTCAAGAGTCAAGAATAGAATAATCCTTCAGGTCCTTCTCTCCATTTCCACTGATCTCTTTAAAGCGGGCAATCCACAATCGACAAATGCACTTCGAATTCCCTCCATTTCCCAACGACGCGTCTGTTTTGCACTGGTTTGATTCGATCTTTGACTAGGGAAATCGACAAGGAGAACACAGCGGCCCTTTGGTGATTGTGTGGCGTCTTGGATTCCTTGCATTCCTTTCTTCCCATAAATATAATGTGTGTGCAAACTGACGGCCGTTAATTTGTCCAACTCAAAAATTATTAATATATTTCCTATTCCAATAAATTATTTTCTTCAGAAAAGATGTTGAAAGGTCGTAAAAGTCATCAAACACCGACTTTTCTGGAAGGCACCCCCGGATTGTACGTGAAGCGCGAAAGTCCGCCAAGAGTACCGAGCACAGGTTTGCAATAGAATTTTGTCTTTGGGTTTACGTATTAGACATGAAATTTTGATTTAAAATTCGAAAGAATGCAAATTTTGCACCAGTATCGCCAAAAATTTTAAATTTTCGTTATTGAAAGTTTTGATTTATTTTCGAGCATTCGAATCATAAAAATTTACAGTTAGAAATTGAGTTGCAATTTATGCGTTATGAATGGTAATAACATTCAACGATCAATGAAAAATGGCTCGAAATTTTTCTTGACTAAATTATAAAAATTGTTTGCTTGTATGTGAAGACTATAAACATTTTATCCGTAATTTTGCCAAAATATGTAACTGTGCAGAGCTTAGAACATAATTGCTAATTTTGCTTGGCCCAATTCAAAATCCTGCATGGTTTGGTGGTCCTTAGAGTTGGTTATAATTTCTTTTCGGTTTTGATTTTTCTAAAAATTTCTACTTTCAGCTCCAACGCCTTCGAAAGCGGACGCCACAGGCTCAAAGCCGAGCCGAAGCCTCAGCGGGAGCACCGTTTCCCTCATGAACACGGCCGTTCAACAGAACATCACAACCCCAATGGGGGCCAGTGGATCCTCAACACCAGCATTGGTCGCCTCGCACTTGTACTCGTCGGCCGCTTCAATCGCAACAATCGGAGGACCAATTCCGCAGACTCCCACCAACAAAGGACAAGGATTTGGCAACTTTTCGGTTTAATTTAATTTTTTTAGTCATTTAACCTCAAAATGTTTTCAGGGTTACGCTGGCCTGCACCGAGACGCTAGTGGAAGGCGCTTGAGCCACACGCCAATTCGACCACACAGACGGGCGGCACCCCGGCATGAACTCTCCTCTCACAGTTTCAACAATCCACCCAGCTCGCACTCAAACAGAAATGTCGCATTTTCAGCCGGCCTGAGAGGATATGCAGGTTGGAAATTTTCAAAGTTTAATACTTAAAAACAAAAATGTTGTGTTTGAGATTGTTCAATGAATTGTATTCATGTGAAGAAAACATTCTGTTTATTATTCCTAGTGTTAACGCTACTGGTAGCGCTATAGTGTTAATAATAAGTTCGCCATAGGTCTTCTTTATCCAGATTGTGCTTGATCCTTCACCTTGACAGTTGATATAATTATATACAGCATAGAAATATATAAAATATTATATTCTACGTTTTCATTAGGCACTTTGGTACTTCAGGGGCCTCTTCAAAAACATCTTGGTTGATGATGCCACTATATCTATCGTCATATATTGGGTAAAATTATTAATTTCGGGTAACGTTGAATTTTTTGATATATTCATATGGGGCATGTTATATACCGCCATGTTCCCTGTAATCTGGAAAATATGTTTTTTTATATAACATGCTTATATGAACAATCAAAATGTTAAAAAATAGAAATTGCGGTATGTTGAAAATTACCAATAATTAATGATTTAACCCAATATGCAGCGATGATTATACATGTTGATATACATTGATGATATTTGATGGCTCCATAAACGGTAAATCGTACCTCTACCACCAATTTTGCACTAAGACTGTTATTCCTGTCATAAAATTACTCCTCAATATTGGTCATAAATTCGCATAATTGTTTTTCTAAAAACTAATGTTTAGATTCAGTGCAACGTCAAGTGGCCAATAACCGCCGTCATTTGGCTTCATCGCTGAGTTTCGGAAACGTGGTTGAACCTCTGAGCGAAATCAGTTCTCAACACGGCACCAATGATAACATCTCTTCAACGGGAAACAGTGTGCAACAACAAGTACTCCGGCAAAAGTCATCCATATCTTCAGTGTCGGGCCCATCCAATCATCCGTCACAAATAAGTATACAGGTAAATCATATCAGTGACGTCATTTTAGTTGAGACAACGGAAACGTGATTTTTTTCAATTGTTAAAATGCAGAGTTATATAGAACAATGGAGAAGCAGGAAATATTCACTGTGCCAAAGTTTGTTACTTTCCTATGAAAGTAGCAAATTGATCGGATTCTGTAAGCAAATATATTTGTAATTTGATAATAAATTGAAATACTGATTTTGATATTTTTCCGGATAATTATACATACCACTGTTTACAGAACAATGCAAAAAAAGCAGTTATGCTTCAGGCTTAAAGATTACTTAGAAGTCACCTAAAAAACTTTGATTGAACTCCAAAAATTTAACCTCCCTCAGGTGCTTCAAACAAGATGGTATATATTGTACAAATTTTAGGCAAACACAAATCGTCAAGTGTCCGGATCGTTGCAAAGCCTTCCTGGCAGGATGCCCATACAATCAGTTGGTTCGTCGATTCTCCAGGAAAACTACCCAAGCACTGCGGATGCGGAGGCTGACTTACCATTACCGCATAACTGGGAGGTTGGGAAGTTTTTGATTGAATTATATAGTACTAAAGTATGTAATTTAGTTGACAACTACTCCTGATGGCGTTCGGTATTACATTGATCACAACAACAAGCGAACAAGTTGGATTCATCCTTTGGCGGTGGAGAATTTGGTGCCCGGATGGATCAAAATCTTCGACCAAGTCCATGGAGTAGTTTACTATAAGTGAGTATTAGCGTTCAGTAATTTTTTTGTTGAATTAGTCATATGGGTAGTTTGATTCTGAAAGCTTAGATAGTCTCACAGATGATTAGGCTGTGATTATGCATAGGGAAGATATGTGATCGGCGTATTGCTCTAATTGTATTCTTGTAAAGCTTATGCCGTTTTACAAGAATACGTTTTTGCGATTGGGGATTTTAATGAAATTTAGCAACTACCAGATGGCGACATAATTTTTGAGAAAGAGACATTTTGAATTTTCGCGCTCGTTTGGCGCTTCGTTTCTCTTATATTTTTTTTTGCAAATGGAAGTGCCTTAAAGCATTCTAGATCGGTTTCGTGCTTTATCTTTATTATGTCCAGGGTTGCCATTTGTCCTTATTTCTAAGATTTGTTCTTATTTTGAAGGTCCAAATCTTAGAAAAATAAAATGTCCTTATTTCTAAGATTTGTTCTTATTTTTGGCCAATGTTCTTATTTTGTCCTTATTTCACGCAATATCCTATTTCCAAATGGGAATTTTTGAAATACAAGCAACTTTTCCTAAAAATTTTCGCCTGCGGCGCTATTTGGATGCCATTTTTCCTCCAAGTATTAAAAAAAATAGTGCAAATTTTTATGAATATCGCCTAAAATTGAAAAATTTTCGCCTGCGGCGCTATTTTTTCATTCATGCAGAATAAAATATTGACATTATAGTTTCGGCGCGAATTTTAAAAATTTGAAAAAATGCACCCCTAAGAATGCACTTGGAAAAAATTTGAAAAAATGCACCCCTAAGAATACACTTGGAAAAAATTTTTGCCAAAAAACCATAGGGGGGACCCTATGGTTTGAAAAAATTATAAAAATGTTCTTATTTTTGACCCCGAAATCTTAGTTTTTGGGGCAAATGTCCTTATTTTTGGAGCCGAGTCTATAGCAACCCTGATTATGTCACTTCCAAATCCCGTCTTAAACACCTTAAAAGCGATCGAGAATGCTTTAAGGCACTTCCATTTGCAAAAAATATAAAAGAAACGAAGCGCCAAACGAGCGCTAAAATTCAAAATTCAAAATGTCTCTTTCTCAAAAATTATGTCGTCATCTGGTACATCCTGAAAGTATTACTAGGAATTATTTATCAATAAGTCGTCAGTTTAGTTGCTTAGTTTAATTGGTACTTACCGGTTATCTATGTCCCAAAAGTTAAAATTTCAGTATAATCAGTGCCTTCAAAATGATTGTAAAAGTGATGAGTCAATGACTCATCACATTACAATCAGTTTGAAGGCACTGACTAGGCTATTTTGAAATTTTAACTTTTGGGACATAGATAACCGGTAAGTACCGTTTAATTCACAATCCAAAAGTGTGAGTTCAACTTATGTTTGAATATAGGTCGGAATTAGTACACGAAACATGTCAGGCGCATTAAAAAGTCATGTTAAAAATATCAGACCAAGTTGTATTTTTGGATGCATTTGCTCCAACATTTGTAGCTTGACAGATAAATGACAGAGAAGCAAACGTATTTGTCCCTTGTATTTGTAGCACACGTATTAGACTTGTGTTAAGAAAAACAAGCGAAAGACTGCATGTCTCTTCTTCTATGATGATTATTTCTTACCAAATTATTGTAGATACAAACATATAAAAATAATTTGGATATTTTAAATAATAAAGTAACATATTATAATAATATTGACTGATTTCAGCGAAAATGACCACCGTTCCCAATTCGAGCATCCGGGCCTCGCTGGTCCACCAATCAGTGCTTCCCAGAATAAAGTCAGTATGCACCCCACAGCTTCAGTTCAATCAATGGCCGACCATATGATACAAAGTCAACAGCAGCAAATGCCCCATCAATACCATCAAACACATCAAATTTTGGAAGAGCCAGTTCCGACGCCGACTTATGTCGAGGATTTGAATATTATTGATAATACTGGTTTGAAAGTTTAGTTTGCTGGGTTTGAAATAATAATAGAAAGGTTTCAGGCGTACCGGAGTGGATCACAATGTATTCGGAGGCACCTTTCGAGTCGGATCATTTGTTGGATGTAAGTCATTCTTCATTGCAAAATTCGTTGAAATTTGAAGAAAATATTAGCAGGGCTATTAAGACAAAATAGTACAGAATGTTAAAAGAACATACTTTTCGACGAAGCATTCTTGCCTGGTTTTTAACCCTAATTTTTAACAAGTATAAATTGGAAATTTGGAAGCCCGTGAAATTTCAAAAGTAATTAGACTTATTGAGAAGAGAAAAGAGGCGCCTAAAAATTTCCGAAGATGTTTCATCTTTTTCTAGAAATTCTCAAATTTCCAAACTGATTATATGTTTTAGTGGAAACTGTTCCAATTGCCTCAACTGGAAGAGTTTGATCACATGTTGCTAAAGCTTTACAAACAAGATGCCATCAACACCGTCATTCGTTACGAGCGGCCTCGCCGGGAGATAAATCACGAGCTAGCTCAGCGACAAATCACTTCATAAGCTTTTATTATATTTATTGATCTATTTAGAGTTTATATTTAAGCTGTATGAAAACGTTATTCGACCCGGACACCATTTTTGGGCACGGAAAATTTACTAGTAAGAATGAAACTTGCCTGAATATAGAAGTCCCTAGATAATCTGGGGGATATAGCTCGGAGCAAGACCCATTCCCAGCACACAACTAATCGAATGTGTCTAACATGTTCATATTATATGTGTCAAATATCCGTGGCGTTTTCCACATTTTAAGCAAGAATAGCGATGATGGAATATAAATATTCAGTTTTAGTATCAAAGTGTATAGTTCTGTTTTCGTCTATGGTTGCCATATTTTATCCTTGATTCTGTCGCTCAATATTTGCCATTAACAAAAATATTTACCCTTTTTTGCCTTATTTGCCTTTAATTTTTAATATCTTATTCTTAAATGTACTTACGAGAAATGTTCTGTTGCCGAATGATGACACATCGAATTTCACACACTTCTATTTTTCTTATATCTATTGAGTGCCTTATTTAATTTTCTGAATGCCTTGTTTGATTTTATACCAAATTTTTGTATAGATAAATGTGAATTTATTTGTACAGTTATTCCAATATATATCAACTGAAACATAGTTCATTAAGAGTTTCGTCTATTGTTTGATAATTTAGTAATAATTTTTCGTACCAACAATTAAAAGGTTTCTAACAAATTTTATCTTCATATTTAAGGTTGTAAATTGCAACAACCAGCTAATGAACAGATTGGCAGACCCAAGCCTATTCCAAACCACTAATAAATCAAGAGTTAATTTTGATCCCCAAGAACATATTCTGTAAGGAAGAGCTGAAAGTGACCTAAAGCGGCCATAAATTCTAATGTTCCATTCATCGTAGACGCAGGAAAGTAAAAATTCAATAAAAGTATTGGTAAACAGTGAATACAGAGCTTTGAATAGAGTTAATTTTGTATGTGTGATATATATAATGATATTTTGAGATACGCAAACGTATATCTGTGAAAAGTGGTAACATAGATTCCAAGCTTTGTGCTTTTCCATAATGATGCGCCGTTTAGTGAATTCATCCGTCAGCTTAACTTTTTGTTATTGTTAACTCACTGAGTGAGCACCAGTTTTTCCATTCCCTGTAACAGCAGGGTCTGTGCCTTTTTTCGGACTTATCGCCATATAGGCAGAATAGAGCCAAGAGTTAGAAGTTTGCTGCTGAGTTCCAGATTGAATTCCGGTGTTGCTTTCTTGGGCTACCTTTCCACCGAGAGCGAAGGGATAATAATTTCGCATCCATCCTCCCCAATATCCAGGATGACCATGATATTTTGTAATACCTCCATCGCTCCCGTTACTTCCGTAGCTTTGAGAAGTTTGAGCGGGATTGACTTTTTTCGCTGATTGGTCCTCGGTTCTATATTAATTGAGTTCATTATAATACGTTAAGGAACCAAGCAGTTCAACCAAGCATTATGAAATGACCGAAACAACTATGGTCTTTTAACAATCCCGGTAGACGGTCCTATCAGACGCACCTCAATCAAGAAACCCAAAGGGAAAATTTGCATAGAGAAAAGAAAACTTGCTTATAAATCAATATACACAGAAGAATATCTTGAAGCATTAAACACAATTTCCTGGTTAATGTTTCTCATTTCCCTGAAATGTTGATTATTGGGACGAAAGTATTAAAAAACTCAAATAATATCTCGAGAAGCCAGAAAATGAAACGTTCCCGGCTTTTTACAAGTTTCATAGCGAAATTGCATTTAGTGTTCGATTGGTTATTCTCTCAGATATGATCCATAAATGTCGACCTACCTTGTCGGAGATGCCATGACATATGTGAAAATGACGACAACTAGTATGCTTGCTTGGAATCTTCCGTTAGCCATATGTGTTGAGAATCTGAGAGCAAAAGGTATAGCTCTGCTAAATTAATAGGTCATATAGCAGGAAAATCAAACATTTGTAAAGCGTTTAAAAAAACAATCCCTTCTCTGGAACAAACTAAAAATTCTTTTCTAAAACACAAAATCTTCAAGATAATGTAAAGAAAAAGGCCGGGGAGTATTTCCGAGAGTTCACAGTTCATTTACCATGACCATACGGTTTACAGTTATTACATGTAAATACATTGGGCATCTCAAACACTCAATGTTACTTATAAACTTCAATACTTCATTAGGTGTTAAGTCATTTTTGCGGAAATTGTGGAAAGTGAGTTGCATTTGAAGGCTTCCAGCTCCTCAGGGAAGCAAGTTGACCTATGGCATGTTATACCTTTCTAGAATCCTGACAAAATTTGCTACTTAATGAGATAAATAAAACCTGAGAAAGACATGGTCCTGACACGAAAATAGGGCTCAAACGGACAAGCTGTATGAAAATATGAGTGGTCTCACTATTTGATTGATTTGATAATTATTTTGTTATCATATTGTACTGAGTTTACGTTTATATAAAAATTCCCGTTCATAGGTACATTAAAAAAAAAGATCAGCGTAACATGACCACAAAATCATAATTTCATGAGCAGTTCAAATCAGGAAAAATACTTGGGCCACCCTGTACAACGTCGATCTATTCAATGACGATTCTGTCAAAAATAAAAACAAACCACTTCTCAAAATCGATATCTTGATATGGCTGGGTAGGAAGGAATCTAAACTAGCTCTCGGGAAGAATCCTACTGGAGGTTGTGACCAAAATAGTCTATTCTATGCTTCGAGCAATGCTCAACTCAAAAGATGGTCCTAATAATAATGATTTAACATACGTACTTAAAATAAAATACATTTACTTATTGTTTTTGAGGTATATGTTATGTTTTAACCGTAGATTCACTTTTGACCAACCCAAAAATGATGTGGAATGAAAAAATGGCTGGGATTAGCAATGTCATCACTTTCAAACGTATTTCATAACAAATCAAACGTTACAATTTCTTTGTGCTTGAAAAATGCAGATTGAAATACTTATGAAATTTTACTGAAATCAGCAATAAAAACAGCATGCGACATAGAAATACGTAAACAATAGAATTTTGTATAAAACACCCTTTTGAAAATTTGATGGTCAAACAAATTCAATGTCTAAACTCCTCGGGTTCTTTCTTCTCTTAACTTCCAAGGGTATTTTACACAAAAAATATTATACAGCACCGATCAACTATTGCAATATGTTACAACTTTCCAAGCGTCATTTTTATCTTTGGCCTCATACTACCACCTTTGTTGAGAATGGACTGCTGCTCGTTCTTCGTCAGCGCTTCTTTTTCTTTTTGGATCAGGGCTCGTTCCATTTCTAGCTTGCCTTTCACCTCGAGCATTTCCAGGCGGGATTCATTCTAAAATACATAACAGTAACGTGTTTGAAAAGTTAACCATTCTGATGTTATCGACCAATTTAACTTTAGCATTATATTTTAAAGAAAAATTCAGTTAAGAAAAACTTTTATTTCAGAGCAGTAAATATTTTCAGTATTCACAAAAAAAAACACGGAACTACAGCAAAACATATCTTTTAGCAGTATTTTTAATGCACTCAATTAAAAAAATAATTTTTTCAAAAATAAAAGCGAAATTGAGAAACAATAACACGCTTAAAAATAAAATCTACAGAAAAAATTGGCCATCTAAGGGAGAGTAACATCAATACTAGAGGTGGGTCAAACAAATCACTGTTGTCTTTTGAGAATTACCCTTTAGAGAAATCGGGATTTGCCCTATTTCTAATCAGAAATTATCCAAATAAAAGAGCTCACAAGTTTTCTTTCCGACTCCTCCACAGCTTTGATTTTTTCCTGAAGCTCTCGTTCCATGGCGGAGCAGCGCTCTTTCGATTCTCTCTGAAATGAATAATTTAACCCAGCTAAAAGGAATATAATTTAAACAACTGACCTCTCTTCTCTCCATAGCCTCCATTTCGTCCTTCATTTCTTGTTCGATTTGTGCTCTCAGTCTTTGTTCCATTTCAAGTTTAGCCTTTGATACCTTTTCTCGCACCAAATCGTCAAATTCCCGAACTCGAGCCGTCACCTAAAATCGACAAGGATTAGCCAAAATCTGTCAAGCATAAATTTGGATTTTTAAGCAAATCGAGATAATACCCAGCAGTTATCGTGTTCTGAGAGTCTGTGTAAGAGTGAGTTCTTTTAAAGTCCATAGGTATCAATCCATCTCTCACTCAACAAAGTTATTGCTCTGCAAGTGTGTTAAATATTCTTTTTAACGATCCAAACAACGACGAAATATACGAGAAAATATGAATGAGCTAAACAGAGGTTTAGGAAATTATAAACAAGGTGTCAAAACAAAATGGCGAAACTAAAGTTGAATGCTTATTCATAATATTTAGAAAAAATTTATTTTTGGAACTTCGTGCCAAAAACTATTCTGGAAAACTATTAATATATAATTATCTAGGAATTTTTACCGCCATAAACAAAATTTGCTATTTATAATTACTATCTCAAAATTTTATTGTGCCATCTAGAAGATATCTAGGATTCAGCTGAAAGCAATGATTTACATGAGGCATTAACTTGAATTTCAATATTCCTAAAATATCCTGAGAATTTCTACCTGTTCAGCGATTTTCTCTTCCAACCATTCCATGGCAGCTTTGCTCAGATGTGCGGAATTGAATTTTATTCCAGTATTCGGCGCTGTCAATTCATTTGCAATTTCTACCGGCACTACGGGTCTGCTAGGGGAGGGTGAGTCTTCATAAGTGATTGTCGGACCAACCACAGGAGATACAGGTCGTGGACTTCGCGTGCGTGATCTGAAATTGGAACGTTTATAAAATCCCTGAACTGTCATTTTTTAAATGCCGTTTACATTAGCAAATATGAGTAGCCCAACTTAGATAATTCTCCACTCGACGTTTTAGATCATAGCTAAAAATACAACATGTTTTAAGCATGAACTTAAGTCTGAGCTTAATTTTGTACCTGCACTTAAGAGTGGGATTTGGGTCTTGACTCTAATGATTTTACAAATATGATCAATTTCAATTGTCTGAATCAAATCTTAATGGCTTATGCTTAAGACTAGACTTACGTTTAAGCTTCACCATAACTATGATTGCCATCATGATATCATCGTCGAACTATGATTTCACAGTTAAGAATGTGCGGATCTAACTTAAGGAATAGTTTTAGACAAATCTTAAACTATGCTAACAACCAATCTTGGCTAAGCCTTGTTTTGTTTGCTGTATGATAAACAAAATCAAAAGTAGCTAATAGTTTTTACGCAATTAAAAAAATTTTGTATTACCATATTAAATATGTTCTTTCGTTCTTTTCTTTCTCTTTTCCAGAAAAGTAATTTCAATTGTAAGTGTCTTGGAAGGAAATTGGTAAAATCATTTGGTCCATTTCAAAATTGTCCGTCTCTCTCCAATTTTACAAATTTCTCTTAATTCTAATTCTCTCAATTTCATCTCTTTCCCATATATGATTTTGATTAGAGTAGTTATGTGGGTCCTACTGAGCATGACCCAACCACATAACCAATTTGTGTCTAGCCGTCTAGGATTAGGGTCGAAACGGCTTGGGTATGTTATTTGTTTACAAAATCACTTTCTTTCTTTCCCTTTACTTTATAACATTATTTGTTTTTTTTTTGCATGTATATTTTTGCAATATATCATTTTCAATCATAGAAATGGACACTCACAACTGCTCGGCATAAAAATGCTAAATAAAATTACCTTCTTCTACGATCCCTCTCGGATCTGGATGATTTGTGGCGGCTACTCCTATCACGATCCTCATATCGTCCTCTTGAACGGGAACGCTTTCGATTGCTTCTGGATGAGGAGTATCGGTCTTCTCGGTCACGGTCCCTGTCCCGAGTGCGCTCTCTGACTGGCGATGGTGATCGACCCATTTGTGGAACTCTGAAATTTACAAAGTATAAAATTAGGAAATTTATCGATTAAAACAACAACTTATCAAGGCGAGTGAGAATTAACCATATAAGGATTCAAACGCAATAACCATGTAAGAGAGTATTTCACTGAGGAAGCCTGCGGTTTTGTTATGTGTACGGTAGTCGATATTCCGCTCGGGACAAATTTGGGTTTAAACAATAATTTTGAATAAGAACAGCAATCGTCGTTTATTCTGCGTCAAAATACACACCCCCCTTTTAGGCAAATTTTAGCCTTTTTGAAGAAAATTTTTAATAATTGGTTACGAAAATCTATAAAAACGGTAAATTTTACTCACAAAATATTCTATTCACGAACGCAGAATGAATTAAGCACAATAAAAATCATTACCGTTATGAAAAAACTGAGGTACAAAAAATTTCGGCCTCATAGAGAGAGTTAATCTCCACGAATTCGTCGGAACGTGAACAGCATTAAGTTTTTAATCATCAGCCGAGAAACGCAGTAGAAAATGCGCAGCCCGCGCAAGGGACTGAACCCACTCATTTCGCATCTCTATTCAAACAACGCGACACTGAGCCATGAGTACACTTTCAAATTCTGTTTCAAACGAGGTTCATTCTAAAGCTCAGATCTTAGTTCAAAAAACGAAACACATTATTACTATGAAAATTTGACCAAAGCAAAGCTTTTCTACCAAATTTTATTTTTGGTTAGACAAAAGAAGGAAATCCGAATATCCTATTGCGTTCATCGCGTTTCTATATTCTCACGAGATGCCGTAAATTTTATCTTAAACGATGTATCTTGGATAGTTCTCAGGTGTTCTAGAGGATACTAAAATGTAATGTTCAAATTTTCTTAAAAACAACCAAATCTATGCGCTTTACATATAATCGATAGGTAATAGTTGATCCCGTTATTTTGCCAATGTTTATCACGACGTGTTGCAACTTTATATATGCATACTGCTATATAGCAAGACATATTTATGGCGGTACGAATGAAATATAAATCTATTATAATATGGGCATTCTAAGCCATTTGAGTCTAAGATTTTAACCCCCGGGTTTTCGGGGTCGCTGATTCCGAAGAGAGCCTCAATAGTGATCATAAATGTAATATTGTGAATAGTTTCAGGAATGACTATTTTTATTTCTCTGGCAAAATAAAAATGTACAAATATAGAGAGTAATCACAAATAACTATACATATGGATTAAAAGAAAAGCTGTCTTAATGAGAATTGTTTTCGTTTTTCCATTTTCATTGCGTCCTTGGATCATATCATTTTGGTGGGCATGGAGTAACCTTGCAACCTTCGTCAGGACCGCCTGTAAATTTTTATACAATTCTTTGGGTGCATGTTGACGTTTAACTAACAGCTATATGAATATCCTTACCAGGAGCAGGTTTCTGGAGAGGATTGCCAGGACATTGGTCACCATCCGACACATCGACTGGCTCGGGACAGTCAATATCTAAGAAACTAGATGTGTATTTCATGCGTTACAGAATATATTCATATTTCTTGGATTTTGTCCTGGATCATTTATTTGGTCCCTACTTTGAATCTGTTTAGCTGGAAGTAATATAAAAACGACAGATTTCTGAAAAGGATTGCAAGAGCATTTATCACTAGGGACCGGATTTTTAGGATTATATGTTCGTCTGTTTTGTGCGTCTTAGTGCTGTCTATTTTCTCTCTTTCTTTGTTAGATTGATTCATCCCTTTGAAAATGCATTGAATTTTATAATCCTAAAATTCGCTTACTCTTTCTTTTAGGATCCTAAAATCTATGTCGCCTAATCATTAGCAGACAACTGAAGGAAATCTATTTATTTCGTCGCTTCCTTTGTTCTCTTACTTACTACTCTAAACAAAAAGGCGCGTTCTACAATAGAAGGCGCAGAGACAACGAAAAGAAAACATTCTTAGTTTCATAGTCCTATTTTGCAGACTACTCGGCTAATTTCCTAAAAATCCGGTCCCTATTTATCACCATCCGACACATTAACTATTTTATACAACCCAGATAAAATTCCTTTCCAAATGAAAGAAAAAATAAACAAGATCGGTATAAACGAAAAAAATTACCAATGTTCTTAATTAACTTACATTCAATGGTGGCGCCACTTGTCTTGTCTGGGCCGGGGCATTCGTTGTAGCAGACGCCGGGTTGGTCCGAGCGCTCATACATCGGACAGGGAGTGCCCAATTCGTTGGCTGCTGCTGGGGACATATCCACTTGGTCAGGACCACACCCCATACACTTGTCCTGAATTCGAGCAACCACGCTGAAAATTGAAACGGTGATCAAGCACAGCATAAGAGGGAACGAAGGAGAATGGATATATTTTTTTGTTATGATAAATTTTTGATTGTTAATTATGATTATGATGGATAGTTCGGTTAAACACTATACCCACATAAAAGAAACCCACCTTTTACCGTTGAGAGTGACTCTCACACATTTCTGGCAAACAGAGTCGCCTTGAGAAAAGCAGCTCGGAGTCACAGCGACAAACTTCTTCTCGTATGGTGAGGGGTGAGTGGCGCAAGCTAGCGGGTTCCCCTTGCTGGGAGCACCGATATGCACTGTGTAATGTCCTGTTATTTTACCCGCTGGGCATCCTCCCACTGCTCCTCCTGCTGCCGGTGCTGGAGCCGGTGCATCCTGGCCTGAAATTGGTACATATATTTTTTTATCATAAAGACTACTAAAACCGTACCCAACACAGTGCCCAGCGTTGCCAGCAGCAAAACAGGCCAATACATAGTCAAATTTTCTGCTCGACAACAGCAATTATGTCAAATATTTTACGTCAATAAAAATGATCTCGTATGTGAAATGGGTACATATTTATGCTCCCATTCAGAAATAGTTCCCATCTTCGGCGATCGAAGAAAACCGAAGCAATCGATACCAAGCACGCATGACGAACAAAGGGTCTTGACCGAAGTGCCAACTTATTTCAAAATTTGGACTCGATCACTGGCGTACCCTTTAATGGAGCACATACTCTACCTCATGGGTATGATCGAGACAATAAGAAAGAAAAAGGTAAGGAAGAAAAAGAAAGATGGATGGACCGAATGATTGGGCCTTGCATTCAGTTACGTTGCTTCCACGTATCCCGATGCCATTGTGTGGCCAGTTGTTTATTTGAGACCCTCACCAACATTTGTCACGACTTCATAGGGTAACGTACAAAGTAATGGACGTGATGTATGAATACATGCAGTACATATGAATACATACATGAAGTATTGTAGTAGATCTGTGCGGACCGTCAAATTTGGTTTGTATTCTATTCAAGGTACCACCGATAGAAATTTTTATTGCTCTAAATATGTGACAAGTTTCAACGTTTCGATATATTTAAATCTTAAACATCCTTATAGTAAGTCTTAATTACTTAATTTAACGTAAATGTTCAAGAATGAATATATAAAAAGTAAAGTTGCAATGTACAGTTTTTGTTCTTGAGAACACATAAGATTACATTCATAATTTAGCGACACATACATACTTATTAAAAACAGGAATTCACTATTGATGCGAAAGGCACTAAAACTATGCTTAGAGGCAGCAAGAATTATTTGCTTTGAAAATTTGAATGGACAATTTATGGATTATTGCTCTGCAGTGATGTGCTTGAGGCCAGCGATTTGTGGCGCCGACCCAACTCCATTCAAAGCCGGGAGTTTGTCCACGGAATTGGTCCTTGAAGGGCTGGGAGAAAGGTGAAGTCTATGGAATAACGCTTTCCGCAACTCGCGTTCTACCACGAAAACGTTCCGACGATGCTCTATCTCGCCAATCCTGAAATAATTTTGCATGAAATTTGACTTCACTTATCAAATACTGTTTCCACGACGCACCTATCATAAATAATTCCGTCCACGAGAATCTTCTTCCGGAAATAGTCAATGTTTTCCTGCTTCTCCAAGTCATCGCCCCAAACAAATGAGATCAGCCCAAATTCCTTGGCTCGCGCAACCGGGCTTGGATCCCTGAGAAGATCTTCGCTGTGGAAATTGGCGCCCTGAAAAATGAGTCATTTTATGAAGTAAAGTTTTCAAAGTTGCGAAAGATACCAAAATTTGAGAGCACATTGCAAAGTTAACGGCTGTAAGCGAATTCTGAGTCCTTGCGTCTTGAAATGGCACATATCGAGAAGTTTCTCCGACAACAAGGAAGAGGACTGGATATTTGTTTTGTTTTACGGACAATCTGGAAAAGATTTTAATTCAAAATTTGACAAAACGAAACCTTTTAAGAACCAACTTGAAGCTTACTATTAGATTTTGAATTATAGACAAATTTATTATGCGAATTTAAAGTTCAAAAAAATTAAAGTTCAAAAATTATCGAGCAGGTAAGTATTTTATACGTTTTCGGCTTTTGTTTCAGCGAAAAATTAAAATTAGACATTAGTTTAAATGCGTGCTAGACAAATTTTTCATTGATAATCACCAAACGTTTTTCTGTTTCATCAACAGCTCCAAAAGCAAAATATAAATACTTGAAAATTGAACTTACGACAAGCAGATATCTGGATCGAAAGACGAAAACACAATTCGTCTTTCACCACCATAATTCAGCACATCCGCTACAATAATGTCCACATATTCGTTGCGTTCAAAGAAATTTTTACACTCATGTTCGCCATTCTGAAATTTTTTTATTAAGTAATGCAAAATATTGACAGAAGGATTTTACCTTCATAACCATCGGATATTTTATTTCAATATTGAACCCGGTATCTGGATTGATTTGTTGGAGGGCATCGATCAGTCTCGGAAACGGCTGCATTTCGAAAGCTTCATCTGGCCCGCCCGTTATGCAACTCTGGTGAGATGTGGACATGTCCAAGTTGTCCAGAGCTTTGTGGTGGTGGACCTGAAAACAGACATTTATGGATTGTTATTCTTAAACTACTAAAAAAAAAATAAGATATTGAGCAAAAATTTTTAGTGTTGAAATCTAGTGTCTATAGACGCTCTCAGGACACGCAAATCTAGAAGAAAGAAGTAAAGTTTCGAGAATAGTCCCTGGGAGCATAAATTCGGGATTGGCAATTTGCCATCTTTTTAACTTTCATGGTCCTGTTCAACTCTTAACTCTAGATGATCAGATAGGCTTTTCAGGGGTTTCTGTGCAAAAATTATAGCGTACGAAGAGTAGATTAGAGTAAACTCGTAAGGAGAGCACCTAGAATCAAAAATGGCCATTAACCTGTAACAGCCTCAACTGGTCCAACCGCAAATCCTTTACGGCCAATTGATGAAAGTCCACAATCTGCGATGGCTCCGCGTTGGCTACCAAAAGCCTTGTGTTATTCTCCGGCGTGGTCGCATGTTTCTGAGGAGTTGTTGGATTTTCCGACAAGTCCCATACTGAAGGGGACTTCTTTGCAACCGACACGAGCACGTGAAAATCATGGAAAATGACCGCACTTTTATCCCGGCTCAACTGAACGTCAAATTCCACAAAGTCAGCACCGCGACGGGCAGCTTGATTGAGGGAGTGCTAAACATGGAAAATTTTGTCATCTTTTGGCAAAAATATAGCCATAGTTACTATTTGCAACGGCCGATACTATTTGCGACATTCCATTAAAATTTTCAAATTTCCGTTAAAATTTTCAGCAAAAAGATAGGTGGTTATGTTACAAAAATGAGTAAATTTACAAATTAAAAAAATTCAAATTGTAAAATGTTTAGTTAAAGTAACTTTTCGTCCAATCAAAACTTTAGCTACTATTAACATCAACAATCTAACCTCAACATTGGCCAAAGTCCAAAAATTTCTAAACAGTGTGTGAAAATTCCCTTACAATTGTGTTTTCTCTGACGGCAGCAAGTTTGGTGTAAGAACTGCCACAACCGCGATGGCCCACTTCCAAAGTTCGCCTCTTCTTCCAGTGATTTATGAAGGACACTCCCATATGCTGTTTGGGATGGGGCTTGCTTAGGGCGGTTATGAAGAGGTATTCCACTGGAAATAATAATAGTTTCTAAACTTAATAAATATGTTACCTAGTAATATTAATTGTTTGGGGCTACGAGAGAATGATTACAAAAGGTTGATGGTATTAACTGTTTCGGCTAAAACGAAACTAGGACTACGTTAGTTGAGTTATATTAGATGCTAACAATAATGTAACGATAATAATGTATTAGAACATAGCAAAAGTAATCTTTGTATATCAAGAAGACTCTCACATCGCAAAGGTCATTCCACGGATTTAACTATATTATTTTGCAGATTTCTGTATGTTTGTTTGTTTGTGTGGAACGCTTATATCTGACGATCCGTTCGTTAGTTTTTTATGAGTGATAGCTCATTTTGTAGCTGATGATCTGTAGGTTTCCCGAAAATTGTCCGATTTGAAATTTGAAAATTTGAATTCGCGCCAAAATGTAAAAACGTGTTTTTAAGCGTTTTTGTCAATGGATGTTTGTGTTTTTTGTTGTATATCGCAAATATATATTATTTAGAACATTTCTGCTTTTTAAATTTTTGGATTTCGTTTTTTTGTACAAATTTTTCTGAATTTTTGGTCATTTTTTGGTAAAAATTGGGTTTTTTGGTTCTGACGGTAAAAGTTTCTAAAAATTTGCATACAGGGGTTTTCGGATATGCTGAATCCGATTTTGAAATCAGATTTGAAATTTGAAAATTTGAATTCGCGCCAAAATGGAAAAACGTGTTTTTAAGCGTTTTGTCAATGGATGTTTGTGTTTTTTGTTTTATATCGCAAATATATTATTTAGAACATTTCTGCTTTTTAAATTTTTGGTTTTCGTTTTTTGTGTCATTTTTTATGAATTTTTGGTCATTTTTTGTCCAAAAAATGGGTTTTTCGTATCTGACGATAAAAGTTTCTAAAAATTTGCATACAGGGGTTTTCGGATATGCTGAATCCGATTTTGAAATCAGATTTGAAATTTGAAAATTTGAATTCGCGCCAAAATGGAAAAACGTGTTTTAGGGGTTATTATGAGTGACTGTTAGTTGTTTTTCGTTTTATATCGTAAATATAGGTTATTTAGAGCATTTTGCTTTTAAAATTGTTGGATTTCGTTTTTTGTATCGTTTTTTGAATGCGCGCCAAAACGTAAAAGTATGTTTTTAAGCGTTTTTATCAATGGATGTTTATTCTTTTCGTTTTGTGTCGTAAATATAGGTTATTGAGAGCATTTCTACTTTTTAAATTTTCGGATTATCATTTTTTTCCAAATTTCTATGATTTTTTGGTCATTTTTGGCCAAAAATGGTTTTTTCCTATCTGATTATATTTTTTCCAGATTCTTAATTGGAACGCTTATATCTCAGGATCCAATCATCAGTTTCCTATGACCAATAGCTCAATCGTTAGCTATCAATCTCTAGGTTTCCCGAAAATTGTCAGATCCGAAATTTGAATGAAAGTTTTCCAGCCAAAACACAAAAAGTGTTTTTAAGCCATTTCAATAGATCAACCTATAACTTTTTCTATTTATATCGATAAATTAATGATTTCAAACATTCCTGCTTTGTAAATTATCCAAATATTATATTATCCAAATATGGCATAAAATTTAGTAGAAATTTTCTACTAAATTTTATGCCATATTTGGCCACTTTTAGCCATTTTTCGCCAAAAAAGTCGATTTTTCATATCCAACTACCAAATACTTGATAATTTGCATACAACTGTTATTCGGCATCCTGAATTCGAATTTTGAATCAGATTTCAGTAGGTTAGAAGGTATCAGTATTCTGGATTACTGTAGAACATATGATAACATAATTCCGTATTACTGCAGGTCAGAAGGTAACTGAATTCTGGAATACTGTAGGACAGGTGATAATTGAATTCTGGATTATTGTAGGTCAGTAGGTAATTGAATTCTGGATATTTGTAGGTCAGATGATAACTGATTTCTGGATTACAGTAGGTCAGATGATAACTGAATTCTGGATTATGTTCAATTAGCTAACTGTTCAACAAGTCACACGTTCAATTAGCTAACTGCGCGGGCCTTGCCCGCGCGCTATTCGTAGACTAGTTTTTTTGAATTTTTAAACTAAAATATGTAACAAATGCTTGCTTTTAATCTGCCCAACTGGTTGCTGATTTTTGGCCAAAAGAGGAATGGAAATTTCGCCTGAGGTGCTTTCCTGGATACTGGACGGCATGCAATAGGCTATGGCAAATCTTTCAAGTGGCTTTTCTGCCAAATTTTTTGCATCATCTTCTGCTTCACTTTGTGAGCTTGTCCCATTACAAGACGAGGGTGGTATTGGCGACACTCTAAGGTGGTCCATATGGGTGAACAGCTCGATTCGGAAGGCCTAAAAGCGTGAACAATTAAGTAAAAAATTTGTAAAGTTTCGTTAAAAATGCATACCAAATACTCGAAAGCTAATGAGCGGGTCCTGGCGATTAAATAGTCGGTACTATTCCGATACAGCTCTCCCGTAGACGACTGCTCGTGAAAAGATGGATCTGTGCCGGAAAGGTTCTGAAACGATAAAATTTAAACGCATAAGCAGTCACGTAGCCAAGAATTTCTGCTGGCTACCGGCTATCTATCCTTACTAGCACTGGGTAACAGCCTCAGAAATTCAGAAAACTATGTTCCATTGGACAAGCATACATAAAATGGACGTTCACTCAATTTTTCTAAGATCAACAGAGTACGGGACGGCTTGAAGACATTTTTAGAATCCTGTCCGCTTACCTCAAAACTGCCTATGAAAAAATCGTTCCAAAGTGCGTAGTACAAAAATGGAAACATCTTACCGCAAGTTCCGTTAGTGAAAAGCTGGGAAGTGGTGGAGATCCGTCATTGTTTTCGTCAGGCTCCGCATCGTCACTACCGACCTAAACACAAAAAATTAGGAAAATTACACCAATTTACTATACACACTGAAAACACAAAAAGACACTGTGACACTACAGAATTTACATTGAAACTTTCGGAAGGGAATAAAATGACATTTTCCAATGACCAAAGAATTATTATTTACAATTTCATGTAGAACTTCGTATAAAAATTTGACAATTTTTTGTCGAAAATATGTAATAAGATCCCTTCAGAAAGTGTGTTCAAAAAGCAAAAATGTACAGAGGACACGTAGAGAGACGAAAGACGCCAAGCGATTGGACCTCGAGAGTTTGCAAAGTTGTATTCCTTAACAAAAAATATTTGACTACCAAAATATAAGATATTTAACGTAGAAAAGAAAATAAAACACATTGAAAATGAAAGACTTGGACAGTTCAGAAAATTTATATTCAAAGACAATCATTCAAAATTGAAATCACCTCTTTATGCCTCAGATCGAATGGCGTCACTCTGATGTGATAGGAACGCTGCGAGTGCCTTTGCTTGAAAAATGTAAGTGCTTCGCCGTGGATTCGGAAGAAAATTTGACTTTGATCCGGAGTGTTCAACCACCCGTCATTCACTCGTCGTCTGCCACCTAAAAAAGTTTCTTTAAAATTTTTCGAAAAATAGTATGTGCCTACCATGAAATCCGTATTCATCCACGTGAGTGTCTCGACAAGAACCTCTGATGGCCTCCACTGAAGGCAATATACACCTGGGTATCCTGTGAGACTCCCAACTGGAGACTATCAGTGTTTTCTTGGCATCTGCCTGGCTTTGAAGATAGTAACCAATAAAGTAGCGAAATTGAAGCAGGTTCCGGCACTCGTGGGCTGTCAGTTGGATACTGGTGGACCATCGGTTTCTGGAAAATTATGCAATTGATTCTTAGTAGATTCGGTATTTTTGCTCAGTTTTGTCAAATTTTTGCTAGATGTTTAGTTTGGAGAAATTTTCAGAAATTAGTTAGTAGTACAATTTGTTCAAGTTATGTTTTAAGCAAAAATTGTCTATTTTTAGCTAAAAATTTAAATCGAAAAAATTTGGTCTAGTTAATTTTATTTATTATTATTCACTATTATAATTTTATTATTTATTTTCCGGATCTGATTTCTGTAAAAAAATTTGTATCAATTTGGAAAGGTATAAATTGATAATTTACTCCATTTGCGGATCCTTTACCATTTCGGGGGCCCTCTCCGGAACCCAGCTGCCGAGCTTGTCATGCGAGCCACACACGAGGACGAACTCCCACGGCCTCACTAGAGGGCAATTTACGTGGAAATGGACAGTCACCTTGGATCCGCCGACGGCCGCCTTGGTGATTCGGACCGCTTTGTCCTTGTCAGACACGGCTGTGTGCGACGTTAGTGCCAGCTTATTTAGTGGCATCGAAAATGAGTGAAGTGAACTGAAAACAGAGAAAAGTTTAAATGTATTCTTGCATGCGACAACCGAAAATAAAACACGGCGACAAAAAATATAAATAATTTAGTGCAAGTTCAAAAAAGGTGTAGGCCAAGAGTAAAGGCCATATTGTACCATATAAGGTAAACATAAATGTTAGTTACCATATTAGGAATTTATGACCTTTATGGATGGTATACAAACGGAAACTTTGGATCCATGCACGGTCTAAGAAAATTTCGGTTTCAATTCTCGAGCAAGAATCGTTAGCATTCAACTCTTAAGTTTCTAAAAATGGATACGTGAGCAAGAAAAAGTACGTGAGAATTTACAAATACTGGAGATTTAGGGAATAGTGATTTAGACCGAAGGTTGGGATCTCCTCTTATTTTCAGGCAAAGGTAGCATTGGGGGGTTTTACTTGAATTTTTATGAACGCCAACGAATGCCAAAGTGGTAAAGAGACCCCTTTGGATAATTTTAATTTTACCGTGAGCTTTCTAGGGGGTCCCTCTAGTGGATCCGCAAAAAATGTTTGAGGAGGGGGCCAATTAGGGGTACTTCGACGTTCAAAACCTGTTTTTCGAGAAACTTTTGGCGGGAAAACTAAAAAGGGCAATTTTAGAGCCAAAAATGGCCACTTATGAAAAAATGCAAAATGTAAACCCCCCATATTCCGGAAGAGTTAGGTAAAAAAAGTGCGCTTAGAAAAATGATATCGTCCATTTTTAGCGAGTTATGGCGATTTTCAGTGAAACCCCCCAACTGTAACTCCCCCCAATCCTATTTTACCCTATTTTCAAACCAAACAAAATTTCAGACATCGATGTAATAAAATGCGAAACAAATTTTTGAACAGGGAAATTCCTTGGCCGAGAAATCAAATCGTTAGAAGTCAGAATAAAATTCTAAGTCTGTTAAACTATCTTCAAGAAAAGAAGTGTCAAAGTCTGCTTTACTGGTTTGGTTGTTAAACTAAATAGGAGTTTGTTTGACTTGGGGATCAAAGATCGGTCAGTTAAAGAGAAGGAAATAAGGAAACATAACTTTCGGCACCGAAACATTTGTTTATTCAAAAGGGAAGCGCAAGTCACTCTCTTTCTTTTCCTTGTCTCTTTTCCTTATGTCTTTGCATATCTGTTTGTCTGTCTTTCTCTCCACTGTGAGTAGTGAGAAAGAGAACAGAGAATGGATTACTAAACGGGTCATAAATCCTGTGTAATGACTGTTTTGGGTGACACGCGATGCAGAATTGTCACGCTTAATCAATGGAGGCGATCATGCAAATATGGAAATAACGTCAGCGGATATGATCTGTAGTCTCTTGGATTTGTTTGGGATTCCATAAAAGGAACGCTTAAGAGTTTTCAAGAATGTAAATAAAAAATGTACTGTGTTTTTGACCCGTTCCTAAGTTCTGACATCACGACTGAAACAAAACACGAAAGTGAATATGTGACAAATTTGATACCAAAATAAGTAAATCGAAAACAACAAAATATTGGTTTGGCCGGAAATTATTGTCGGTGTTTTCAAAGTCAATTTTTATTAATCTAAAGCGGTGTTTTTCTTGAGTGTTACATACCATTCGGTAGCACATTCATTCCTCTTTCAAACCATATATAGCATGATTTACCATTACATGTAACCATTACTTTATGATAGTTCTAAGGAAGCACACCCAAAAAATTGATTTTTGGTTATTTTTAGCAACTTTCATGGATAATTTTTTTTTATCTTTTGGCACTATTCTAAAAAGCGGCATTGCGGCATTTGTAGACAAGGTCGAGCTCTACAACATACTTTTTACAGAATAACTTTTGCTTTGAAATTCTGCGAGATATGACCGCTCAAAGTTGAGACATAAACTGAAAAAATCGCAAAAATTGAAATTTTCCATTTTTCGAGCGACGTCATTTCTTAAAATGGTCATATCTCTGCAGCCATCAAACGAAAAAATGTTCTGTAAAAGGTAGGTATTAGAGCTGATATTGCTCTATAATATTGCACAATTGGAAATAGAATACCTAAGTTTTTTGCATACAAAAGATATAAAAATAGCTCAAAAATTGGTGATTTTGAAATTTTTCATGGAATCACAAATAGCTAACAATTTTTTAAAAAGCACAAACATAACTTAAGTATGGTTGCATGGAGAAAACTCTCGGCTATCAAACGGTATATAACACTCATAGGCACTCTTGCATTACGTGAGAAAAAAATTATATTTAAAAACACCGACACGAATTTCCGGCCAAACCAATACAACTAAAAATTGGAGACTATTCGAAAATTTTATCTCAACCCTTACCAATTTTAGCTATTCGAAACTTTATTTTCGAACGAGATGCTAGAAAAGTTGTTGAACAAAATGTTCAGACCAAAACAGTATAAGGCATAAATTTAACTGAGAGGCATTCAAATTTCGAACTGAGACGTCTGGATTGAAAATGTATTGGCAAAACGTCATTTGAAGCCAGAAAGCATTGGGGTTTTGAACGAAAAAAGATTAGTCAAACGACGTTAAATATTATTCCCTCAGGATTTGTCACATTTTCGAGGACACGCATGTAGAGCATACTAAGGAGCTGAACATACTAGTCAAACGATGACTCCTCTTTCTGATCAACCCACGTACGAATAATTACAATTTGCGATTGTAATGAAAGTTTATCACATCCCGTAGGTACCTTAATTCAGGACTTAGGCAAAATTCCGAAAATGCAACATAATCGACACGACCTTTTAACTATATACCTTCAAGCAAAGAAACAAAACTACAACAAAATATCAATTCCGTCATCTTTCTCTTTCATTTGAGGCAATCTTAGGCGGTCAATAAATAAAATTTGAAAGGGAAGCGCCTATCAAAAGGCCGCTTTCGTCTAGTCTCGGCCCCTTTTGAATGTGTTATAGGGACTCATGGAAACTTCCCAGCAGGCCGGTTCCCAGGCGAAAAACCCACCAAAGAACCATGGAAAAGGGCCACATTATTGACCAGCCGACAGCATAAAATATTTCGGAGACGGGGGCGGCGCTTCCGCTCTCTTTATGGATTTCTTTCTATGTGGGCAAAGTCTAAAGCGGGACACAGACAACGAAAAACGTGAAACGAAACATGAGCCTGGGCACACAAGGAGAGGTGCGCTTTTCTATCGATGAAACGTCAGAAGATTTTTTGTAAGTATTCAAGATCCTTGAAAACTCAAAAAATTTTTGGGTCTTGCGAAGTGATTTTTTATTCACTCTGCGAACAAAATACTTGGGATGTTAAAATGAAGCTCAATTGTTCGTATGTTTTAATGTAACGGAAAATGAATGTTTCGAATTGAGATAATCTTAGAGCTTGCAAAGAGTTAGATTTTAAAAAGTTAACCATTGTAGCTGTTAGAAAATGCACAAAATTCAAATTTTGTTAAAACAAAATTGGAAGCAATGGATAGCTAGCACGCACCTACAGCCTTTGACCTATCCAACGCTACCTTACTCGCCCCGATGTAGAGAATAGATCATGAGATCCACTTGGGGCTGTGACACAGAGCCTGCCGTTTAAGTAAGAGTATAACTAGACGCATTTTATCTCATTGCTCCGCTCAAGCCTAAGCCCGGAGTTTAAATCCTGAGCTCAAGCTTAGGGCCACAAAATTAATATTTCCACGCTCAAGCTAAGCGTAAGCTTAAAATTAAACCTATGCCCAACAGCGCAGGATTACTACTTAAGCCAAAATGTGGAATAGAACGCATTAACAGATTTACAAAGAACATTTGTGAGTGAATATAAATGGCTTCTGGAGACAGCTAAGTATTTGTACAAAACAAAAATGAGTGATTGATATTTTAAAATATCGAACACAATTTCAGTAATCCTCCATCGATTAATTTCTGCAGCTGATATTTGAAGCTTTGTTCTTCCATTTTTTCACGAACAAATGTCAATAAATCTTCGGCTAGTCTCAAAAAAGAATGAGTCTCTCTTTTTCGAATGTCCTTTTGAGAAAGCTGGCTGTGGAAACGAAACTCGGTCGGCACTTTTGATGAAATGGGAAAGAAATTCTGCTTCGAGCTGGAAATATTGAGGAAATTTTATGAGAGACTCGCAATTTTGATGTCATCCAGGATATTATGCCAACTCATTCTCAGCTGCCGAAACATAGACGCCGAAACTTATTTTCTCATGCTCGTAGGAGTTTCGAAAAAGCTGTTTTGTTCTGGGGAATATAAGCAGAAGAATGGATTCTTTTGTGTCCAGGAACTAGGTGAGCTCATGAAAAGAGTCAAGGAAAAGGGCATTCCTTGCAACTTTGAAAATGTATTAATATGAGTTATGTTCTCCAAGATTCTACAGATAATATTTGTATTTGTTTTGTGGCTAAAGTTTACAGTGAAATATTTGAAACTATTATTTTTATCTTAAAACTGTCTGAAAATAAAATTTTCCCAAACACAAATTTTAAATTTTCTGAATATGCATTTTCATTCATTTTGGCCATACTTTAAAGATAAAAAAAGAGAATTGAAGCCGGACCATAATTTTACTTTCTTATCCACAAATATTCTAAGGGTCGGATAAGCCGAAAACTTAAACACTCAATTGCAACATCAATGGCATGGTTAAAAACATGGCCAAATAATGTCCAAAAAAGTTGAATATCGCACTGCAAGAAATTTGTGTCAAAAAAAATTTTTTATCAGAAATTTGTGTCAAAATAAGCAAAGACAATTCTTGAACCAGTACATAAAACTCATTCCCTTTTCGTCAAAGCAATTGAATATCTCTCAAATATCTTTCAGTTATTTTGCCGTCAATATTTCCGATTTCTGAACACGACGGCTTTAAATCAATGTCACGTTTCACCTGAGTATTTGAGAATAAAATTTGTGCTTCCCTGCAACTCTTCACAGAATTACAGCATATTTACCCACATCCCCTTACACCATCTCAATCAAATCCCCTGTGGCATACGCCATTCATATTCTCGCTGAAAGGTTATATAAAGCCGCAGGAAGCTGTAGCAATGCATCACACACGTCTGCTCAGCTCGCACAAAGGCATTTCCGCTCAAGGGCGGGGAAGCCAAAGAATAGAAAATTGTAGCGGCGAAGAGGAGCAAATCGAGCAGAAGCCATCCCCTGAGGGCCTAAGCCTTGCCGGAAGGCCGGCCTTGCTGGGATGCCAACTGGGTGCTTTGGCAGCCAAACACCAATATTAGACTCCAATAAATTTTATCCTTCCCCGCCACCAAAGTGGTTTTTGTTTGGAAAATAAGTGTTTGTTAAAAGCGCTTCGTGGATTCTTTGGGTGAAATCTGGCATTTGTACATGGGAAGAAGTTAGTCTGCAAAGTTATTGAGAACTTGATTTGCTATGGACGCTGAATCAGATGTTGAAGCGGAAACTCTTCCGAAGAATCGACAGCGACAGCCTTATCACCAGGAAATTTTGGTAGGTTCTGGATACTTTAAGTTATGGAACCTACAGATTTTGGACGAATTTTGGTTGAATTTTAGGTAAGGGTTACAGTTTTTGGGGAAATCGAAGTTGAAACTGGAAAAAACTGAAACCAGTTTCCATTGGTCATTTTTTTGATTTTTCAATTTATGTCTAACTTTTATAAACCTTTTATAAACCTTTTCGGAAATTTCGAATAATAGCCTACACATTGTTCGAAAAATCATCATCGCCCATCGATTCAACTTACCCACTAATTCAAATTTTTTATAATATTTTCTTCGATGGCTAAAATTTTCCAACCTACCAAATGGAAACCAAACAATTCAACTCATTACTATAAATTCCAATTTAAATGCGCGCAAATATTTTATACGAGCGCGCTTTGCAACAATTTCTTCTTGGCAAACTTTTTCACCAAAGCCTCGCTTCCATAAAAGGTCTTCTAAAGATCGTAGAAGAGTTCTTAAACGTGATTTCGCATTAATTTTAAACTCTCAATTGTCGATAGTTTTGTTCTAGGGCTTAATTTCTGAAATGTAACTAATGATTCCCGAATATTCTATAAGGTTCCTGAATTATATTTTAGCGCTTGCTCTAAAATTGTAAAACTATTTTGCAACATCGTACACAACTTATATGATAAGTAAACTGTGCTTCAATTGAGACTGCTTCCCATTTGCAATAAAACGATGAAAGGGATATTTAGATACTTTTTCTAATAATGCAACTTTGTTTAGATGGCAGCTCGTGAGACCATCCAACTAAATTCAATCCAAACCGAGGGGGCTCCCGCATCGTCATCGGCCACAACTCCTGATGCAGCTATTGGGGGCGGCAGCGATATGTGCGAAGGTTGTCCATATTCTAGGAAAATAATGAGCATTGTGCTGATTGGAAAAACAAACTTTGGGCTTTGACACAATTCATAAAAAAATCAGTTTAGTAATTTAATTTAGCACGAATAACAATAAATTAATTATAATTTGAGAAAATATGAAAATCCGTAATATTTTGCATCAGAATTTGGAATGCCAAAATGGAACTTTTTCATGACATGCGCTATTTGAGCCTTATATTATACAGCAGTCAAAGTGTCGAGTATAGAAGATTGAAATTGTACAGAAGATAGAAATTTGGTCAGCAGCCCTAAAATGCTTAAAAATTATTAAAAATGCTTAAGAAAAATAATTCTATCAATAATCTTATGTTTTTAGCCATAATGGAGATGGTCCGGCCGGCCGTCGTGAAATTGGACGAACAAGTGAAAAATACGAGAAAAAGCCAACTGATGCTCGCAAACCACATCAATCAACTTTCGTCTTGTATGTGTTTTATTTGCGATCATTTTTGTTTTAACTAATTTTTTGCCCTCTAGATTTGAAAGTGATCGGCGATGAACAATCAGCCCCTTACGATTTGGACGCATACGTGACGAAATTAGATGACAGCAGAAAGCGTAAGTTTTCAGGTGTATGTGTTAATTGGTAAATTCTTGAGGGATCGACTTGAAAGATAAACATAATTAAAATGTCTCTCAAGTTTCTATTTATAGAGACTATTTATCATTCAAAATATTGTAAAACTATAAAAGTAATGTTTTTAAAATGTTTCTGGATAGGTGACCTAGAAATCCTGAGAGTAAAATGATATCTTGGCACCGAGACATCTCCCACTCGACAACTCCCACTTCGACATCTCCCATTTTCAATTTTCCCTTCAGACTCTTATTAAATGGTTGGGTCAAAAAAAGATATAGGACCAAGGGACGGCAGACGGTTAGAAATACACACTATTTCGTAGTCACTGTCGCACGCAGACACTGTTCTCTAGTATGAGGTGGGAGATGTCGCGGTGGCATATGTCGGGGTGGCACTTGTCGGGTGGCAGATGTCTCGATGCCGATATCTTAGCGTTGAGTATAGAAAGTATAGCACAGTTCCATATTAGAAAATGAAATTTTGTCACTTTCCTTGTAAAACTATTTAAATTTTCCTTGCAGGGGTTTCGAGTATGACGGGCCGCCTGCAAATAATTCATGAGCGCATGAGCCAGCTTCAACGCAATATCGCCCGAGAGACCTTCCGCCAAAAGCAACAACTCAACAAAAGTCAGCCATAACATGCGTTGTTATAAAATCATCCAAATTCCGTACATAAAAGCTCACGATTATATCTAGCCAATACTAGTCAATGTGGTCACTTCAAATGCCTGAGTGGTAATGTTTACCTTATGTTGTGTTTGTTTTCTATTTGTTATGTAATAAATACAATTCCGATCTAGACATTGAACATGGCTGACTAACAAGTACTGAAATGAGAAGCCTTACGCCTTCTTGAACTGGTTTTGGGAATTACCAGGATTTTTTGAGATTTGTTATAATTCTGAGACTGAAAAAAACGAAATATTTGTAAAATTTATTAACGTTAGCATTTGTTGTGTGTGACGGCGATAGAATTTTGATAACTCGTCCTCCTCATACTAACTTTATCCTTGGCCGAAGATAGTTGGAGAGAGGACCTAAAATAAAATTAAAATATTATGAAAAAGAACAAGCCGATAAACTTGCCATAATATTACCGGTGCCATTGCTAAAAAACGCCGGAGACATTATATTGGGACTCAATACCAGCATTGAAAAAGCGAGTGGAGAACCAATGGCCGGGGCCAATATCGCTGAAATGTTTTACTTATTCCATAGATTATGCACAATTCTTGATCCTACTTGGACTCAGCACTGCAAAGGCTAAAGTCGTGGGAGTTCCGACATTAAAGTCGAGCATTTTTGGTGTCAGCACTTCGATTTGTAACGTTTTCGGTGATAATATGAAAGAGCTCAAGGCTCTCGGCGATAAAATTGAGGTGTAAAGAGCTCGTGGGGACAGCTGAAACAAAAATTGTATCTCTATGGTTCTTATTAATTTAAAAATTGTAAAAACAACTTACAACTTCAGACGTTAATGCGGATGGTGAGAGTATCGCTCCGCCAAATGCCATAGGAGATAGTATGTTTGCGACCATAGAGCGTGGACTTAAAATTGCTGGCACAAAGGCACTTGGGCTGAGGACGTGTGCCTGAAAATAATTGAAATAGTAGAAAAAGTTGTTTGTTGCCGTATTGGAGTCGATGATGCTCAAACAAAATTTATCGTTACTGGATTCTGCCAATGCTCTCAAAAGTTTTCAGTCACCAAATTTGTCCCCAATTGGTAAAAGCTTTCATCATTCCACAAATATTTATTAAGAAAATGGTTCAAACGCTTTTGTTCCAGATCAGTAAACTAACTTTTTATTTGACTATAATAAAAAGTATATGTAAATTACACTGAAAAAGTCAGGGGACAGCAAGGACATGCCAAATGCCCTTGGAGAAAGGGCCACTCTTCTCAAAATCGCTCCGTCATGGACCTATAAACTTCATATAATATTAATTTTAAAACTCCATAAATTCTTACCTGATGCGTAAAAAAGTATGGATTCAGCATGCGCACCTGGCCAAACTTCTCGGTTTTTATGAACCTCTTTGATCTTTTGTAGTCTTTCTTGCTAATATTCTCCACAAAATTCTGCGCCTCTTTTTCATCCAACTTCGCGATTATCTCAACATCCTGCTCAATTATTTCGTCTAGTTCGTCCTTCGTCAAATTTTTAAGCTCATCTCTTCCAGAGACTTCACCAAAAATATCGTTGGATTGATTTTCAGTTATTATTGTGTAACCAAACTTTTCCAGTTCCATTGTTTGTTCTTCGGTTTTGAATTCTTTGAATTTTGAATATCGCTGCTGAAATCGCTCTAATTTGAGAATTGCAGGATAAACTTTGGTCTCGATTGCTTTCATTTGAGTTTGGGTTTGATCAAGGAGCCGACGAAGCATTTGTGGAACACCGGAAATTTTTAGCATTAGCTCAAGCCAGGCATTTTTCTCGTTGTGTGGAAGCATGGCCTGAAAGAAAATTCGTTCGTATTCTTCGTTTATTCGATTTTATAAGGTAGTATTTGCAAGGTAATGTAAACTGCAAATAGGTTTAAATATTTTGAAGGTAAATAAAATCCTCAAAAAGTCTGTTCTCAAAAAAGCAATTATTACAAATTTTATAACATAGAGCTCCCGTAAGTAATACAAATTTTTGCTCCATTTTTGCTATATTTTTTCAAAATTGACAGACGGTCCCTACAAAAACTGAAACGAGTCAGCTTCTATCATATAGCATTCAAAGCCCGCCTCCACACGGTCATATTTTCCAGAAAATCCAAAAATTTGAGACAAAAAGGCTTGTATCTCGAGAACCTTGAATCGAGACCCGGCGGGCAATATACCTATCGGTAGCCCAGCGCCTTAGCTCTGATTTGGGCCATTACTTATTCTTGTAGAATGTTCTAGAAAAAGTTATGTCCAAAAATGGCGAGCGTGGAGGGTTTTGACCTACCCATAGTAACATACCAGAAGTGAAGGTAGTGAAAACGCGCCTTGCTTATGGAAGCTGAATAAAGTAGGCGATAAGTAATCTTCAGTTTTCTGCTTTCCTTCTGCTTCAGTGTCATCGTTAGGGAAAATAGAAAACAAATTTGGTGATAAAATAAAGGATGAACTTTGATTCACTGGCCGGAGATCGTTGAGTATAGTATCGGACGACCTCTTAATTTTATATCGAACATCGAGGGTAAAATTGTGGGATTGTAGCATCCTGAAAGGCTATGCTATAGTTACTCTTGGAAGAGCGTTGCCATTCACGTTTACGAAGTGACATTGTTTTCGCTCTAGGATTTTCGCTGGAAAATCTCAAAAAATTTTATGTGAAGTTTTATTTTTACAAACAAATGGGCAAAAAATGTCAAGCTCGCTAAAAAATTATTAAAATGCGATTTGTCTTTCGATGCCAGTTAAATAACGGAGAAGTCATCTAGGAGTAAACTTTTTTAATTTCATAATTTCTAACCTTGAAATATCGCCTCCCAAACGATCCATGAAGTCAGAAATTCGTTTAGTCATTTTGTACAGTCGTTGGACTCGCAAAAGAAGATCTAGATCCTTGCTTTGTGGTTTGCATATTCTCAAGTCTAGAAAAAATGTGTAATGACCGATTCACTAGTCGCCTTTAGCATGACTCTTGAAGTGTCTTTTGTAATTAACTGTTAAAAAATTATTTGTTAAGATACCCTATTGATTAACTCAATAACAAAATGAGTTCTGCCGACTATCGACATTTTTTATTTTGCCATTTTTATAAACTAGACAGATGTTTTCACTTGGAAAGCAGAAATATTTTGGACTATACCTGTCATTGACATTTTTCTTTTCATCCTTATGGCTATTTTCTTGAGATCATTTTTTACCGCCATTTTGCTATTTGCCACATCATTATCCACCTCTTTTTCTGCCATACGGAACGCTTTTCTCTTGATATAGGAGAGGTGTCGGAAAATATTGTAGTTTTTCTGGATATGCTTTGAAATATGCGAGTCAAATTCTTCTGTTGTTTTGGAATTTGCTCTTGGGTTTCCCAAATTGGTAATCGATTTGTCCTTTTTCAGCAAAGATAGTTTTTCTTTGACTGAAAAGGATTTCGTTTTTGAGCTCTCTATATCAGAAGGTTTATTTTCAGGTGTTTCAGGTGCAAGCGGTTTTTCAGCAGTGATATTTGACTTGAGGGTGAGAAGATCTTGCGCGGTCTCTTTCATTCCATGAACAATTTTGGAAAGGGGCCTCAAACCAGGCATAATTTCGTCGGATGATTTTCGATAGTCATAACGGTAGCGCTGAATTTGTTCTCTGGATCGGAACAATTTGACAAGGCATTTGGCTTGTGCAACCACAGTGCTGGAAGCATCCGCTTGGCATTGGTTGTAAATAACAGACTCGGTGTGTGGTAGAGATTCAAGAATTGAAGCAGCTTTTGCCTGAAAATACATAATTATACTTTAGCGTTAGTTTAACCTAATTAAAAGTTAAAATTAACGGCGGATTTATTTCCATACTTTCATTAGAGCCACTACGGCAGCTCGATAATATATGAGATCCAACTTGCTTGCGTCGATCATGAAATCCTCCCTCTGCCAATCAATAATTCTGCCCGAATCGACGGTTAATGACTCAATATGAGCGAGTGTCATAGAAAGTAGTAAAATGTACAAAAGCATACAAAATTGTAAAACGAGTTGGATATTTGGACGGGTTTGATCTTCAGCAATTATAACCCTGGTCATAAATAGCAGTGTTTCATCGATGACACTGTTCCAGTAACACAGTTCCGGATCTTCACCGTATTTGTTTCTGTTTACTTTCGTTTCTTGAGTTATCGTAGAGGAAAGTTCAAGGATATGCGCTATGTAAACTATTTTATTGTGTCTTACCGAACACCTCATTCTGAATGAAAACATTTAGGTTATGTCATTTTCACGTAGTATTTCAATGCGTTTCAAATTTGCTCTAATTAACTTGGGTGGTCCTTTGATGTGAAATATAATTCGAAGACATCAATACCTCCGATCTATCAAGCTAAGAAGTGCTGGGCACAAAATGTTAGAGAAAAATTATAAATTTATTTATATTATTCTTCTTATTATTACAACAAAAATGTTAACTTGTTTGATACACTTTATTTGATAGAAGAGACGTTTTCGCACAATGTCACGCACACAAAGGACATAAAGTTCACATACGAAACGTAAAGGACCACACAGTTGACTTTTTTGCGACATTTTCAAATCTTGTAATTTATACTATTTTTACAAAAATTAAGTAAAAATTAATTTTTATTTTTCAGAATTCCAAGAATTCGTTCTTCTATATTACAAGCAAAGTATATGTTCGCGCGGATTCCTTTATATTACTCAGTTATTTTGCAATTAATAATACCAAACAAAATTTAATGCTTTTATTGTGTCTCAGTTGCTGTCAATTTTGAAATTCAGTCAATGCTGAATTGTATGCCGATAATGATTCAAAGACCTCTTCTCGCCCTTTCTCTCCTTGAGGTAAACATAAACAAGCCCACCCCAAAGGCAGCAAAGGGGAGACTTTTTGCAGAGCTGCCTTCCTCGAATTGTTGTTCTCATCATTCTGCCCGCTTGGTCGAGTCGAAAAATATCTAGTTTGTGCCCAAATGAGAGGAAATTTTGAGAAAGAGATTCAAGCCAATAGTGCTGGTAAACATGAAAAACTACAAAAATATTTATCCAAACTTGTTGACCACAGAAAAATGTCTTGCGAAAGTTCACTTGTTTTCATGGTAAATATTTACAGAATATAACAAGATTGGAAATCCTTTTCCAAAGAGAGTTCCTCTGTTTGAGGTAAACAAACGCACTTGTTTTCGATTTGTTCGGTCGTTCTATGATGTCTTACTCATTTTTATTTTTATTTAGTTTTGTTTTGTTCTTATTCTATACCAAAAATAACCCTACCAGCACAAAATGTATTATATCAATCCAAATTTGGCCGGAAGCAGTTATGAACAAAGCTGAAAAAAATTGTTGAAGAAACAATGTAAAAAAATGGCAAACGAATAACCCCCAGTCCAAATTGAATTGATATGATAGATTTCCAACTACTATAGCCCTTGAAAACAATTTATTTCATTGAATTTTTATCTCACTGCCAAACCATACGAAAAAGTGCTTTATTTGTGGAATAGCTCATACACACTAGCGCCACAAATTTTTAATTTATCTGACACCGCAATAAACGACAAATCTGTCTGTTTCCCACCTGTCAAATAACAGAGCATGCAAGGATGATGGACCTTTCTGGCCTATTTCTTAACATGAAGACTTGTATTTCACCATACATACACCTATTTTTCTTTCTTGTTTTTGTCTAAAATCTCATCTTGCTGACAGTGCAATAACTGATTGACTTTAGTTCCGTTATACATTCACTGTGACTTTGTCCCAAACGATTCAACAATCGTCAAAATGGCTCCAGCCCAATTTCTATGCTGTCTATGTCGTGTTGTTCTGGACGACTCGGAGATTGAATCGCATATTTCCGCAGAGCATTTAGACTACTTCCCTTTCGAATGCTCATACTGCAGGAAAGCAAAGCAAAAATACTGGGCTGCTACAAAAGAGGACATGAAATTGCACATTGCAACCAACCACAATGGAAACAAATCGGTAAGTTATAATTCGAAAACCGCGTTCTCGAAAATCACCACCCTAGTTTTCCGTTTATATGCGATTTTGAATATTGTTAAGTAACTTTTACCTAAAATTGACGTATAAATTAGTAAAAACTTTTTAGTAACTTATCGTTATTTATTTAGCACTATTTCGTAATTGAAGACGACGCCAAAGAAATTGAGCTAAAAAAGTTGGCTAAGGAATGTCGACGCTTGGCCATTCCACAAACTCCCGCAAGTGACTCAAATAGTGCATTGCGCAGCGTTTGGACTGTGCTTAATGATGCTACATCGTCGACAAATGCCGCCGAAAATTGGCCTGACTTAAGTCGAGTGAAACAGGAAAATGACGAAGATGTAATCGTTATTGAGGACGATGACGAAACTACGGCAATGGCGCATATGTCTTCAGATGCACACGACGAACTTCCCGAGGTAAACTTAATTTTCAAGTTAATTTTTATTGCTTTATCTTGTATTTTTCCTCGAAAAAATCTGTAGAAAAATGTCTTTCGCTGATACTTTTAATATCCATAACTTTTGAATTTTGTGAGTCACGGATTTAACTATAAAAGCATTCAATTTGATTGGTGTATATTCGATTGACGACATATCACTGATATATCGATGAAAATATAACTTATAGTTCATATCGCGAAATTCGCATTTCAGAAAATTTGCCATAAAAAACAATTAACCACAAAAAATATTTTATTTTTATAATATTTACCCGCATAAAAACTCAAATTTAGACTAGCGGCCATGCTATGGAGGACCAGTGGAATATAATATTGCAGTCGCTGATCCCCACAGAAGAACAGGAAGTTGCATCGAACTTTGATTTTAGTCGTCTTAACAGGTAAGACATTTCTTTTTTTAAAGCCAAAGAATGCGATAACAAGTCATTCATTTCGGAGCAATTTTGATTTTTGACAGAAATGTATGGAGGGAAGTTCATTTTTGGGCGAATTTTACAAATTTTTGACTAATATATAGCCTTATTTTGATCAGTGTACCACGAATAAATTTGTTGTCTCGGTGAAACATAATATTAAACATTGTTACCTCGGTAATTGAACTTTTCGACCTAAAGTTATAAATACAAATTTAATTTAATGTTAATAAACACATAAATTCGTGGTTACTATAGTATCAATCTGTATCCTGGATCCATATCCGCTGTAATAGAAAATAACTACGAGTCCAACTCAAGTTGCCATGGAACTATAGAAGAAGCTCAAGCTTGGGAGGACTTCTGGACTACAATGGTACAGCCGCTGATCCAACAAAGTCTTCCACCAGCAAAGAAGATACCAAACATCCGAAGTCATTTGAAGGATACCAAGAAGAAAGGAAAACATCCAACGGACCAGCCGACTGTCAAAGTGACTCACAGAAATGGCAATTTGAAGGTTTTGTGGCAGGTGAGAGCAAGCAGTTTACTTTAATGTATCCGTTATTATTTTAGGACCAACAGGATTATGTAAAAGCTTTTCCAAATATGTGTCTTGCGGGAAAGAACAAACCACGTACGTCTCACAAGAACACAAGCGCGAAAAAGAGGTACTATTTTAAAATTCCGTGGATATTTCAAAATGGATCTATGAACACATTCAAAGAAGTGGAGCTATCAATTTGTTTGGCCCAAATAAATGAAAATTGTGAGTAAAAATAGTTTTGGGCACAAACAAACGTATTTTCGGAGCAAGAAACAGTATTTTGGGATCAAAAAAGTAGTTTCGGGATAGAAAAAGATTAACCGAAAATAAAACCCATTCTAACGTGAATAATTTTATCACGGTTAGTGACGCGATAACAATCACGAATATCTGGATCGATATGGGCGAAACTGCGGTGTTCCAAACTTCAGAAGGCCGAATATATCAGACTCGTCCTCTGTCCGAGCAATCGTTCTTCCAGATATTATATGAAACAGGACTACCACAACATATTGAAATCACAGTGGTTGACAAACCCTATCCCAAGGCTTCAATCATCAGCGAAATAAAAAAGGTATGTAACCGAGTCCAAAATTAAAAAAAATTAATTTTGAAAAGACTGAAAATTGAACTTTGTAAATTTTGAAAGGCCGATTAATATTTACCCTTTGACATTTTGTTGACAGATATGTAATATTAACAATGAAATTTTCAGAGATTTCGACTGTCCACTGGACAACACTTCGTGTTTACATTACTTTCCCAACATAGCGTTCAAGATGAGATGCTTCGAAACGAATATGGCACTCTTGAGATAAAAACATTGCCTTCGGAGATAGTAGGCTATAATAGAATTATGTTCCACTGTTGTGCATTTCGGATTCACTCGGTCGGAAGTTGATTCGTGATGGTTTAAATTTTCGACATAATTGTATTGACTCAACTTTGTTACAACTTTGTTATGTTGCAGTTAGCAATATTGAACCAAATTAATGCTTTATTACATCACGTTCTCATCCGTTAATAAAAATCTTTGATACTTGTAGACCCGTTATATGAAAATAAATGCAGTTTCCCATAATGTTAATCACATATAAATAAATCAGACCAATTGGTTCGCAAAGGATTAGAGGTTCATTTCGAAAATTAAGTAAGGAATTGGCAAGGAATATGAGACAAGTTTGAATTATGCAACAATTATGAGCACAAGAAATAGCCAAAATACTATGTTGGCAAAACCTTTGAATAGGTAAAAATTTGAATAGAAATACACAGCACCAGGTGGGTTGATGAGAATAAGAAAATTGTCGACTATAGACATTTTTACATAACAATTTATCGTACAATTTATATTGAGGATCTTATTTTGGAAGTTTGCAAGAGGGGAAATTTTTTAAATTTTCTAAAACAAGCCAAAAAATTCTAGAACTATTTTTTGGAGTTCGCTTATATTTTTGATAACGTCTCTATTAATTAATAAGTACCAAATAAAAATACTGTGAAAGAGAGATCACATTAAGAAGGTGTCCAAAGGCAAGTAGGCGCTTAATGACTCGGATATTGTCAGCTTTTGACGCTGAAGGCTGTAATCATCAAAATACTTTGAGCTCTCCCCAAGCTTCTAATCGCTTCTTCATTTTCTTCTTCTCGAACCATGCGATCATGTCTGGATCTTTTGGGTCACATTTTCCGGTCCATCTGAATTTGATGAAAATGTAAGGAACAAAAATTAAATTTGAAAAACTTACCTGGTCTTTTTGCAATAGAGTTCTGCAAAATCGAGATATTTGCTCATTGCTTCCCATTCGGTTAGATACACATGACTGCTAGGCATTGAGCCGAAAGGTAAGTCCAGGTTTAAATTCTCATGTGTCAAGAAG
The DNA here is from genome assembly GCA_022814885.1 of Ditylenchus destructor. NCBI lineage: Eukaryota > Metazoa > Nematoda > Chromadorea > Rhabditida > Anguinidae > Ditylenchus > Ditylenchus destructor. Next base: position 703,710 of record JAKKPZ010000024.1, on the reverse strand, counting down.
AATCGAAGACCTTCGTGCAGAAAAGTCACGACGCCATAGTACGCAGTGCGGGGAATGCCGAGCTAAAAATAGACGTTTATGTTAATCACAATTTTAGTAAAAAACAATTTTTGTCTACATTTTAACAAACTTTTACCCTGAAATCGGTCATTAGCTTGAATTTGTTGGCTATTCTCCGGTACTCTCTAGGGTCTTTGTAAACCACTCTATAAGAGTACTGCGTTGAAAGACGAGCAGTGCTATTCAGCAATTCATCGACAGATATTTGCTTTGCTTCAGACAAAGTTTGGCCATATGAGGCGTCATAAAGTTTCTTTTTGAGCCGATCCATGTCGATTAGGGAAAAGTCCACAGGCTGGTCCGGGAGGCGAATTGACATGAGGTAGTTTTTATAGAGACCACTAAATTTTTGTTGGTAATTGAGACATCGTGTTGGATATTATTTAGAATTTAATTTTTAAATAAGAATCTATGAAGACCACATACATAAATTTATACTGAGGAAGAAATTTTTTAATAGTTATTAAAAATTTTTTAAATAGATTAAATACCAATAAATATTACTATAACTATTACTATTCTATTCTTATTGATTATTAATGGAGAAATAGTACTTATGATATTTAGAATGTTTCTATTTGGCATCAAATTGCACTTTGCACAGAATCACATTCCAAAGGAAATTATTATTCCGTTATGCCGTGTTAGGCAGGTTTTTGGCATGTTTTCGTCAAAATGTTTTTAGAGCCAAAACAATGCCGAAAAATACCCATGCCAAAAACAATGCGAGAGATTGGTCTGAGATTTGAAACATTCCTTGACTTGACTTCCCAAGCCCTTTCAAATGATAAGGACTTTTAAAAGATGGTGCAAATTTTACATGCGAAAATGAAATTATCCGGCATAATTTGACGCATTGGGTCGATTTTAATACTTCATCGTCTATAAAGAAATTTTAACCGTTACTAAAGTGATTTCTAATATTTTTTTACTTTTTTGAGAATTTTCATAAACTCCAAAAGGAAACTGATATAATAATACTTACTTGCTCGACCCTTTGCCAGCTACAGACATATTATGCAACGTTCTGGATACTTCCGGCCTTATACACACTCTTTCCTTCCTCACACGGCCTTGCCGCATCCAATCGTCCCAGTACATTTTTGGCCATTTCGATGACAGTTCATCCCACAGCTCTGACGTCAACATCCAACCTGAACGTTATATTGGTTTGGCCGGAAATTCGTGTCGGTGTTTTTAAATATAATTTTTTTCTCACGTAACGCAAGAGTGCCTATGAGTGGTATATACCGTTTGATAGCCAAGAGTTTTCTCCATGCAACCATACTTAAGTTATGTTTTTGCTTTGTAAAAAATTTTTAGCTATTTGTGATTCCATGAAAAATTTCAAAATCACCAATTTTTGAGCTATTTTTATATCTTTTGTGTGCAAAAATATTAGGCATTCTATTTCCAATTGTGCAATATTGTAGAGCAATCTCAACTCTAATACTTATCTTTTACGGAACATTTTTTCGTTTGATGGCTGCAAAGATATGACCATTTTAAGAAATGACATCGCTCGAAAAATGGAAAATTTCGATTTTTGCGATTTTTTCGGTTTATGTCCCCACTTTGAGCGGTCATATCTCGCAGGATTTCAAAACAAAAGTTATTCTGTAAAAGGTATGTTGTAGAGCTCGACCTTGCCTACAAATGCCGCAATGCCACTTTTTAGAATTGTGCCAAAAGATAAAAAAAATTATTCATGAAAGTTGCTAAAAATAACCAAAAATCAATTTTTTGGGTGTGCTTCCTTAGAACTATCTTAAAGTAATGGTTACATGTAATGGTAAATCATGCTATATACGGTTTGAAAGAGAAAAGAATGTGCTACCGAATGGTATGTAACACTCAAGAAAAACACCGCTTTAGATTAATAAAAATTGACTTTGAAAACACCGACAATAATTTCCGGCCATACCAATAATTGCATGCTAACATAAAAGAAAATAAAACCTAGTCCCGGAAAGAAATCCGTCCTGTACAGTTGCTCGCCCTTCTGGCGATCTGTCAATGAAACAGCCCCGTTGTCATTCCAGGCCGAAATGCACCAAATTGTGGGATCTTCATACAGAAGCCTTTGGGTGGCTGTGAAGTAAGAGAAAAAATCGTCGGCTACGTCTAAGTCGTCTAAAAATGTGCTTATAATAAAACCCTGAGAAAGAAAATTTTCGAACCAACTATAAAATTACTCAACACGACACTAATTTTTCAAAACAAGTCATTTTAAATATGGATTTGAAAAAATACGATCTTAATACCTTCTGTGATGATTGCCGTTGTAAAGTTCATTTCCTTGAAGACTTTGTCGAGAGCCCATTTGTAGTGTTGCGAAATGTAGAAGTAATTTTCTGAAAAATTGCAAAGTAGAATACAAATTGATCTATATGCTAATTTGACTATTTTCTATTTTTCACAATGTAAATCTAGACCGAAGACTATGCGCTTCAAATAACGTTGCAAATCATAGGGAAGGTATTATATTTGATGGCGCTCTCACGTCTCATAACTTTGATTTCCTATTATATTTTTAACTTCAACACCATCTATTGATATTCATAGTTGTGCTCACGAAGCAATGTGATGAACTAAAACACTCATATGAGTTTGGAGTGGGTAAATAACCGGCAGAAGTGCTAGATTTTTGAGGAACTGCTCATTGTAAAACTCAAAACTTAGATTCGAGCTCAAATAACGGTATTCTTTGCGCATAAAATATAACATAACCTCAAAATGTTTCGGTCTCTCTTAAAGTGCGATCTTAAGTCTTCAGAAGGTGAAGTCCAAAACTAACCTTTGAAGCGAAATAAATATTTGATAAAATATTACTTACTTCCTGATTTATCTAATCCATTTGGTGGCTCCGGCCTCTCTTTATGCTGAAACTTGCTCGACATAACAATTGTTCAATGGCAGTAAGCTTACGTGAATGAAGAAAGCATTAGGGTTGGATTGCGTGAATTCTTCAATGGCATCAGTGACCTGAGCGTTGTCTCCGTCCTGGCTAATGACTAGCGGAAATTTCTCGGGCGCTATTCGAAGCCTGCAATTGAATTTTATTAATATCACTGATACGTTCCTACCACAAAGTTCATTTTATAGCGCAAAACATTTCAGACAAAATATAGACAGAAGCCGACATTTTCATTACCTTGAAATTTGGCCTAGATGACTGCGGATTGCTTGTGCTCGTGTGGCGGATATAACAAGTAACGCTATTCTATCGTCTTTTGGCAGAGTTGGACTCTAAAATACAATCAATCTATGGGAACAATCGTCCGAAAGCCAGTTGCGACGTAGCTGGCACCTGGCCAATTTTTTTAGTCAATTTCATCCATTGTGATTTGTTATGTATTAAAAAAAGATTTTTGGCCAATTTTGTAAGAAAATGTCATTTGGGCATCATGTCAAATGGTTTTGAAATTGTAAAATTATTCTTGAAAATATCAATTGTTTGGAAGGGCAAAAACTGAATAGGACAGTGACAACAAAAAGGGTTTTATTCACCTAATTAGGTACTATCCGTTTATCGGGGGGGGGGAAACCGGTTATCGGGGGGGGGGGAATTTCTATACATATTTATATAGTAAAAAATCAATAGGGGGACCCTATTGATTTTTTACGAATGTATTTCAAAAAATACATTTAGATCCATGGGGTACCCCCTATGGATTTAAAAATTTTTGAAAATTTTTTTCCAAAAAATCCATAGGGGGGACCCTATTGATTAAAAAAAATATTTTTGCTAACAGTTTGTAAAAAATCAATAGGGTCCCCCCTATTGATTTTTTACTATATAAATATGTATAGAAATTTCCCCCCCACCGATAACCGGTTCCCCCCCCGATAAACGGATAGTACCTCTAATTATAGCTCATAATGTCATTGGTTGTAGTAAGCTAGCCCAAAGTTAGTAAGTAATTTACGAGTCTCCTAGTATATCAAACTAGTAACATTCCTGGATAGATATATCAATGCAAGACAAATTAAAAATAATCCAAAAATAAAATTCTTCTTCCAATTATCAAAATAAATTAGAAAAATTATACAGCCTTTGATTGTATAACTCTCAAGGTTAGGGCGAAACAATGAAGTCTTTGCAATCCTAAGCTTTTTACGTTTTCAAATTATAAAATCATTCAACCCTTTTTCTGTTATATTTTCGTGACATGGTTTTATACGTGGTTAAAAATATGTCTATCTCATATTCCATCAGCTCTGTAACTTTTCAAAGTAGGGTAACCCAATTTAATAAAACAAATATACAATGAAACTGTCGCTTTCTATTACAACTTTAAACCTAAGAAAGTTCTCTAAAAATAAACATACCCTTGTGACATTTAAGACAGCAGCATTTTTCACTAAAGGCACGTGAACCAGAGCATGTGGTAGACCATTGCTCTCATAGAGTCGTAGACCATTGCTCTCAGACTTTTGCTTCCTCTAAAACCAATAAATTAATTTTCAGTAGAAAACTGACAAAAATGTTACTCTTGACAGCGCATTCGACCTCGATGGATAAAATTTGGGGTAGGCGATAGAGACAATGAACAGAAGCAGCGTCAGACTGCCGATGACAGTTATAAAGGCCCAAAAGCTGAATAGTTGTCGCGTGGAGAGTGGAAGAGCTCTGCGTATCCGTGTTTTTGACATCATGTTTCGTCTTTAGCTAAGAGCCTAAATGGAAACAATAATGAAGGATTCATCCAGAAATAACGTTATCAAAAATTCATTAAACTGTTGCAAATACTTACGAGTCATAGCATTTTCAGTTTACTTTCGTTACGTCGTTGAAAGCTTTCCATTCTTGAACGAGAACTTGGAATATATTAAAATATCAGACTTGAAAAAATTTAGAAGAATACGCTTAAGTAATGGAGAATGTTTAATCTAAGTAGTGGAAGAATATCAACAAGACTAAAAGTTCCTAGGAAATAAGCGGACGAACTGAATTAATTACGCTGAGTGGACGTGGAATCAACCCCACTGTCACACATCGCTGAAAATTAATACGTTGCAAAAAGGAAATTTAAACAGGCACTTTGCCAAACGCTCATTACAAAGTCAATTTGAAGTCGGGTTTGCATGAGTAAGAACAATGGACGTGCGCAAAGACGAGGGAAGTGTGAAAAGATAACGGGAACGAAAATCAGAGACTTGTTGCAATTTCAACTGCAAATTTAAAAATTTAGAATCCAAAATTGGGATTTTTGGAGTGACCGCTGAATATAAATTTTCAGTGACTTCCGTTTTTGGCTTAAACTGTGGTTTGCTGGAACAGACATGAAAAAGGTTTGGAATTTGGTTCGTAAACTAAACATTTTACAATTTTGTAATTAAAGTAAGTTAAATGAGACCACACATGAAGTTCGTCCTTTTTTAGCGTTTAGCAAGTAAAAAATAAAAATCGCGCATAAAAACTTGCAGACATCTTAAAAATGGTTTGTGCGAAAGCTATAACACCTTTTATGACAAGGTATAGGTAAACTTTTTAATTTAGACGTTTATAAAAACTTTCTTTTAATATTTAAAATGACATTCTTGCAAAAAATATTTTTGAGAAATCGAAAATGTAACAGAATTACATTTTTTCTAACAGATTTTTTAGTTGGCATTTTGCATTGATTTGTATTAAAATTTTGCGACAAAATTTTTAATGTCATTTAAAAATGACAAATTTATTCAGAAAAAAGTGTAAAGAGAAAATGCAATGGAATAAAATTCCATAAACGAACCACAACTTTTCTATGCAATAATTTCCGAGGAAGCGTTGTCTGCTGCAGACGATAAAACCAGTCAACCGCATAATAATTCAGCTTTTTTGGCTGCACCCAATAAATGAGATCCCCTTCGCCCTTGCTCAAGGACGCTCCCTAAATAAACCACAGAGGCCATCATCCTCATAAAACAGCTCAGGAAGGACACAGATGTTTCTTGTAATATCACTTCTTTGAAAATGATGCGCCTCTCATTTACTGAAAAATGGGAAGGATATTTTCGCATTATCCTTGAGTCTGAATCTCTCATTCTGATTTTGCGGCTACACAGAAATTTTCGTATTTCGAAGGGTAAAGATGTTTATAGTAAATTGGTTTAGATATTTTTGGTGGATATACAATCCCTCTCCACAATTCTTTTTTAGGGCAAACTCGATTTCGAATTAACGCCAAAACATAATTGCATGCCAAAGGGGTAAAAAGGGGCCGCTGAAAATTTTTAATGAGGGGGATTACTCGGCAGGGGTAGCTCTAGAGATTGGTAAAAAAAATTTGAGTGGGGCCTTATTAGAGTAAAAATTTTCTCAGTCAACACTTTTCCCTATTAGGGGAGGCTCTTTTCCTGATGCTGAACAGAGCCTCCTCTCATAGGGAAAAGTGTTGACTGTGAAAATTTTTACTCTAATAAGGCCCCACTCAAATTTTTTTTACCAATCTCAGGCAGAGGAGACCCCTGCCGAGTAATCCCCCTCATTAAAAATTTTTAGCGGCCCCTTTTACCCCTTTGGCATGCGATTATATTTTGGCGCTAATTCGAAATCGAGTTTGCCCTAAAAAAGAATTGTGAAGAGGGATTGTAATTAGTGTAAAATATTAAGAAAACATTTTTGCGGAAAATTGTAATGGGAAAGCTTTTTGAATGAGTGAAATGGTGAATTTATATCATTTTAAATGTTTTATTCATAAAAATATAAGGTACGTGTTATGATGTATGGCAGGTATTCAGGAAATGGCAGGTTCCAAACATGGAACATTTTATGGAACTGACTCTTAAAATTTGCATTTTGCAATAATAAATCGTTTAAATGAATGCTTCACAAAATATTAAATTTTATTCACAAAACAATTCAAATTAATAGCCTAACAATTTCTCTACAAAATGAAAAATTTTTTAAGCAAAGACTAACAAATTGCGTCAAAAAATCAATTATATCCACAACAGAAGTGTAGACTTGTTTTCGATTTTCATGAAGATGCGATACATAAACGGTCGGAAAGTGTTGCGGTAGTATTTCTCGCCCCATTTGGCATAGAACCTGCAAAGGAAATGATATGTTAATCCATAAATGCTTCTGCTGCAGTCAAAATTAGTTTAAGAATCATGCCATTTTGGGTCAAGATAGCCAGGAACGGTACAGGGCAGTGTTTTGCTGACCGGGCAATTTGGTAAACTGACCTGACCGGTGACCAGACCGGGACCCCGGTCAGGTATACCTGACCGGGGTCCCAGTCACCCGGTCAGGTCAGGTCAGGTCTGGTCAGGTCATGTTTAACCTGACCTTCTGTATGACCGGGCTCAAAATTTTCCAAAATCGCTAAAATGGTCAAATTTTGCCTGTTTTTCAAGCATATCGTTGTAATGTTCATCTATTTTAGGTTTTTACACCTAAAATGGACTTTTTCGCAGGTTTTTAGAGCATTTTTGCACAATGTTGGGAAATTTTTGAAAATTTTTAGAAAATTTTTTGGAAAATATTTGAAAAATTTTTATGGAAAAATTTTTAGAATATATTTGAAATATTTCTGGAAATTTAGAAAAATTTCCTGAAATTTTTTGGGAAATGTGGAAAATTTATGAATTTTTTTGAAATGGAAATTAGTGTCATCCAAGAGCGAACATTGTCTCGGCTTTAGAGCGAATTTTTTTCCGTCTTATGTCATAAATATTTTTTATCATTCTCCGTCAAATTTCGTTCAAAATTTTGACTTTTGCAGAAGACACTAGCGCAACCAGGGGGGGTACCGGGGGTACGTACCCCCCCCCCCCCCCAAAAAAATGGGAAAAAGGCGGGACACCGGGAGGAAATTTTGAGAAAGATTTGGGAAAAGCGGGACACTAAAGTTTTCTAAGCGAAATGTTTCGCAAACAAGCTTAACATTTCAAAAAATTTTCGCCTGCGGCGCTGTTTTCTCATTCCCTTTGTAGTTTGTCATTGTTTTTCCAAAATTTGGGCCGAAAATTTGTGCAATTTTCAATAAATATTCAAAAATTTCAATGTTATAATTTATTTCAGTGATAAATTTTAGTCAATTTTTAAAGAGACAGCCAATTTTTTCAAAATTTTTGAAAAAATTGGTTAATAACCTGTTTTTGAAAAAATTTTAAAAAAGCGGGGCTGTACCCCCCCCCCCCCCAAACCCAAAAATTTGGCCCGGTACCCCCCAAAATGGCCATTTCCACTAAAACGTACCCCCCCCCAAAAAAAAAATCCTGGTTGCGCCACTGGCAGAAGACATTCTCAATTTATGACCATTTAATTGTGTTTTTATAAGAAAGTATGTTGTTCAATCTGGAGAATTCGTATACTCCAATCTAGAGGTCGGCCGAACCGTTTTACCGATACCGATATATCGGTCGAACCGATATTTTCATAAAATTGAAGATATTACCGATATTACCGGCGATATATCGGTATCGGCCGACCTCTACTCCAATCCACTTTTGTAATCCATGAAGAAAGCTAGGAATAAAGGCGCTAGGACACAGATAAAATATGAATGAATTTTAACAAACTATACAGAAATATAGTGGGGTCTGGGGGCCATAGCCCCCAGATGGAGAAGAAAATTTGAGAATTGGGTCAACTTTCATTGAAAATTTTAAACATTCGCCGAAAGTTTCGCAAAATTTTCGCCGGCCACGCCCTATCGGGCGCGGCCGCCTCCGTTTTTAAGGGTTTTCGGTCAGATGACCGGTCATATGACCGGCTCACGCCGGTCACCTGACCTCTGACCTGACCGGACACCTCCGGTCAGGTCAGCATGACCTGACCGGCACCCCCGGTCAGGTCAGGTCAGGTCTGGTCAGGTCAGGTCTGGTCAGGTCAGGTCAGGAGGTCAGGTCAGTTTAAACCCGGTCAGCAAAACACTGGTACAGGGTGATCAATTTATTTTCGCACTTTTCTTTTCTGAATATCTTTTTTTAATTTGCGCTTCAGATATAAGTATTTATACTCATTTTGTAGCTAAGACTTTACCATTTTGTTTAAAAAAAAGATCAGCATGCTCGGCATACAAAAAAGTGGAAAACGACGTTGCCGAAGGCAGAAGAAATTTTTCCCGAAATCCGAGCTCTGCAAAATTGCGGGATTTCCAATTTTTGGCTGTTTTAGACGGCCGTTTGTAGCCATTTTTTGCACCTGGGGGTTTTCAGGTGTGCTGATTCCGAATCTGAGGCCAGTTTTTAGCTCGAGATTCAAATTTGGCGTTTTCTTGGCATTCTGCCCGGATGCGCTATTTTTGCCCAGAAATGGTCAAAAATTGCAGTTTATGCTGCGATAGTGAAAAACTAATTGCAGAATCGAAATCAGCGCATCAAAAAACCCTTAAAACCACTCATTGCCAAAAAATGTGCTGAAAATTGTGTAAAAATTGCAATTTTTGGCCAAAAATGGACCAAACAGTGCCAAAAAAATGACTTTTTTTTGAGACGATACGTAAAAACTAACCGTCTAAAACAGCCAAAAATTGGAAATCCCGCAATTTTGCAGAGCTCGGATTTCGGGAAAAATTTCTTCTGCCTTCGGCAACGTCGTTTTCCACTTTTTTGTATGCCGATCGTGCTGATCTTTTTTTAAACAAAATGGTAAAGTCTTAGCTACAAAATGAGTATAAATACTTATATCTGAAGCACAAATTAAAAAAAGATATTCAGAAAAGAAAAGTGCGAAAATAAATTGATCACCCTGTAAAATGAGGCAAATCTCGCCTGATAATATTGTCAGGAAAATTGAAATACATTTAAATTTCTAACTATATTCGCGAGAGGCGCCGATAATCTCTGAACTATAATATTTAACCTGCCAACCATTTTGAAAACCCAACAAAAATTCGGCTTTTCTCGTTATACTATTTTCTGAAGATTCTCTATCTTTGTTAATACTACGAATGTTTTAACTCAACCTTTCTTAACATATTATGATATTCGGTAAACCTACCACCCGAATGCAGCTCCACCAAGATGTGCTGCGTGACCAATTTTAACTTGGAATTTCAACAACTGAAACAGCTTCGGCGTACACAACATGTCAAGCAGCTGGATACTAAGTAAGTAAAGTGAACCGCTCGTTTTCGTACCAAAGAAACCGCTTATTGCCGAGAGTGCACCGCTCTAAATTTTTACCTTATGAAAAATTAGAGTAAAATAGTATGGAACTCTAAATGCAGTGTAATTTTTATTTGTTAATCTTTAAATATAGACGTTACATCTTTGAAACATTTTCATTTGAAACACCTTTATAATCACCTCTCATCAGTAAGACAGAAGAAAACATGAACTGTAGTAAATTTTTGGGAAGAATACCGAAAATAGCTAAAATAAGCAGTTGAGAAAGCAAACATACCGCACCACATGCAGGTTTAGGAGATCCCGAAACATAACTGTACACCAGCTGAGCTAACAATGCCATAAGACCACCGGAAATGTATAATGCATTTAGCTAAAAGCAAATATTAGTAATAATTGCAATTGTTATTTATAAACTTACTTGACCAATTTCAAGGAATATGGATCCTTTATAAACATAGACGTACAAACTGAACATATTCTGGACCAAGTGCCACGTACGAATGTGAGTGAAAATAGCTAACAGCATAGGCCAATAAAGGCGTTCTGAATCAAAAGTATAGCAACTAAAAAATGTTTGGTATTTCGTCCCTTGTAACTTTTGTATAAGTTTAATTGACATAAAAATTTCATTTCAAAAATTCAAGTGACACTGAGTGTATTTCATGGAATCAAAAAAACTTACGTGATGCAAAGCTGGAGGTAAAGTATGGCATTATTTGTTGCTTTTGTAAGTGAGTCATAAGCGCGATATTCAATATGAGAAAAACAGTGCCGCATATGATGAGAATTCCGCGCCTATATCTGGCAAACTCAGGAGGCAACACGCGAGATTTTTCACCGAAAACTTCATACAAACTAATGCCTGAAGGAGGAGAACTAAGATTGATTCCCGAACTGATAGGTCGTCGCTTTTCCATCCGGTAATCAACGTAAGCGCCAACAGTGAACATGACTAGAGACCCCTGCAATGAATACAGTTACAAATACACCATTAAATTTTAGTCGGGACACGGACGATTCATCACCTGGGACGATTCATTACCCATAGAGAAAAGGGCAATTTTGTCCAAAATGTTGCGTTTAAAGGCATTATGGGTTATTTATTATCTTTTCTTTATCTTATGACAGCTATACAACATGTCTGCATTTGATGAGTCATGTTAAGAGATTTGTACGTTTCATAACCCATGCTCGCGCACTTAGCTTTTAGGCTGAACAGCCCTTATAAGGGTATACTTTAGGGTTAGACTTAGGTTTAGGCTTAGGCAAGACTTACAAGGAACACTCACCTGGTGTAACGCTCACCTAGCGAAACGTGATGGATAGGAATTTACCCCACCTTGTGGGCATTCGAACGGTGCCAACCATTTTGGCGAACCAGTTACGAAAAAAAAGTTAGCATGATACGGAAAATTGGATTTTTACAAGGAAAATGCGAGAAAATCCGACTTCAGAGGCCGTTTTCGGCCGTTTTTCTTTATGAAAGTGCCAAAAATAATGTCATAGTCGTGTTCCCCGTAATTTTTTGGGTAAGATAGCGCCTTTTTCATAATTTTATGAGAAAAAACTTCTTTCACGTTTTGTTCACCTGGTAGCAAAAAAACGTGAAAAAATATTTTTCTCAAAAAATTATGAAAAAGGCGCTATCTTAGCCAAAAAATTACGGGGAACACGAATATGTCATTATTTTTGGCACTTTCATAAAGAAAAACGGCCGAAAACGGCCTCTGAGGTCAGATTTTCTCGCATTTTCCTTGTAAAAATCCAATTTTCCGTATCATGCTAACTTTTTTTTCGTAACTGGTTCGCCAAAATGGTTGGCACCGTTCGAATGCCCACAAGGTGGGGTAAATTCCTATCCATCACGTTTCGCTAGGTGAGCGTTACACCAGGTGAGTGTTCCTTGTTAGTCTTAGGCTTAAGCGCCCGAACAATCCTTATTTTAGGCTCTAGCTTAAGCTTTATCTTAAACTTAAGTTCAAGCTTAAGTTCGCGCTTTAAGGTATCTTGCGCAGGGGTCCCAAGAGTAAAGATGGTTGGAATGACCTTATAAGCAACTTTGCTCTTGGTTCGCCTGCGCGAGATGCCAAAATATGGGGTTTTCTCTATGGGTGATGAATCGTCCCAGGTGATGAATCGTCCGGGTGATGAATCGCCCCGTACCCATTTTAGTCTCTTGTTAAAATATTGAGCCGTGTTATATTTTAAATAACATACAGTGGCAGTAAATCCGGCAGCTTTCCAAAGATCCGATGCTGGTCGTAGAGGAATTTTGCCCGTAGCGAGTATACGACGTAAATATACTTTATATGCAGCAAATTGAGGATGACTTTCTTGAGTGCTCATATTGATAAACAGATTATGCTTTGTATTCAATGCAATTTATTGTATTAAAGAACGTCTTTATTGCCAGGCATCTTCAGTCGGGATAAATACAATAAAGCAACGTGCAAAATGGAAAGTTTTCCGCTGGGTCACCAGTAGGCACTGCACATATCTCTTGTGCTTTTCCTATATCTTTACACCTATCCCCTTCCCATAGGACGGTCGCTCGTCCGATCGATGTCCAATCTTGACAATCCTTTTCGCGGACCGCCGCCCTCTTGGGCCCTGCTTCGCTATTCGGACTTAGGCGGATGGCCCTTGCGCCATCACCAGGGTTAAACCCTCTTTTGGTGTGGGGACAGAGGCGATGATCGAATATTCAAGGATAATCGGGCTATGACACCCTAGCCTTGATTATGAAGCCGTATGGGCCTTTAAAAAATTTTTTTCCAAAGGCTCAAAACAGCCGGAGTCGACTCCGGCTGTTTTGAGCCCTTGGAAAAAAATTTTTTTTGTATTGTGAGCGCTATTTTGAGCGCACTTTTCTTACCTAACTAGTAGGAGTATACAGGGGTCCCAGTTGAAAATTTTTTACAAAAACGGCAATTTTCGCCCGTTTTTATATCAATTTCGATTTTGGAGTCGAATTATCATTTCAGCCGGAGTCGACTCCGGCTAAAATTGGATGACTTTAAATAAAAAATTTTATGTGAAAATTGTGCATTCTTCAGAAAGGTTTTATAACATTTATAAGTAGAGTCTTGTAGCTTTCATATAAGCACAAAATTATTTATTTGACCAAGTAAAATAAAAAACTTTATGCGGATGTGTATTTGAAAATAACCGAAAAACGAAGTTGCGACACTGTTCATTATCCGAACCATTTCATGAATGAATAACAGGTAACGCAAGTGAAGTATACAAATTATTATGCTTCAAAGTACATAAATGTCTATAGACTTTCATTCTCATTCCTCACTTCAATTCCGTTTTCTTCCGCCATCGAATTCTCGTCAAATACCCGATTCTCAAACGAAAAACAACCGTTGCTATTGGGCTGAGCTCTGGTTCGGCTTGGAGAACGTCGTACCTCCATATTCGTTTCGAGTCTGCTGACGTCAGATTCAGCGGGGTTGTCTGCATTGTGTGAAATCGGTGAATTGTCTTCTTTGGCCAAATTGTCAAATACAAATAAGCTCAACGCCAATGTGACGATAGACAAAATCCATTGTAGGATTTGAAGGAAATGGAGAGCCTAAAAATTGCAGTGTTACATTACATAATATTATTAATTTACAATGGAAGAAAAAAATATATTTTATTCTTGAGAATCAGAACAGAGTTATCGGCTGTGCGAAAAGTTAACTTATTTAAATTTAGTTTAGATATCGTCCATAAGCCATGTTTGGGTAAAACATATTTTTTTTGGTTTTGGACCAACAATTTGGATAATTGAGAAACAGCACTCAGAAAAATCTCAGAGCAATATAGTGCTTCTCCAAAATTATGCTTTACCAATACTGCGACGAAGAGACCCGCTGAGATTGCATTAGTTGTCGGTGAAATCGTAGTGGTGGTCAATGCCGATGCGAACCCTGGTTCTTCACTCGAGCGAATCGGTACAACAGAAACAGCCGAGGGTTTCTTTTGTAGATCATAAAAGCGGAATACGGAATTTATATACATTTGCACGACTTCCGTTTGCTGCGCTACCAGTTCTAAGCTCGTGGTTGACATGGTTGCTACCTTAACGTAGGACATAATTAATTTTGTACGTCTTTTATTATAAAAGAAAACATAAGTTTTATGTTTTCGCTTTATGGAGCTCTATTCATCTTTATACTTTCTCTTATTGTCTATTGTGCTTTATTTGCAATAGAAATTCTAAATAACTATCGGTACCTGTATTATAAGGACGAGTAGCAAAGCCTGGTACCGTTCATGACTGCATATGTAACAGAGTAAAATGCTTTGGCCCGTCATAACTAGCCAATCATATACATTGCCATTCAAGTTCAGGTACACTTGATCAGTCGATGCGCGAACCTGAAATTTGGCATTTTATATGTGACTGCCATACCAAATTTTAGCATTTTAATATGAAGCCTAGTTAAGAATTCCAAAAAAGAATGTTCCAGTTCTTTCGCAAAATATAATTGTGTAACTAATTATAGTTAATTTTTGCCTAAATTTTGAAAATAATTTGTCGGCAACTCAAAATATTTTTAGACATCCTAATCGGAACAGAGTAAACAAATTATTCCTAGCAAATATTTCAACTTTTGTTATTCCGCCTGATTTTAACTAGAACAGACGAATTTTGTCCTACGTTAAAGTTGAAAGACCAACCTGAATGAGTAGCAGCAATTCAAACACACAAGTTGCCACTCCCACTGTCCCCAAATGAGAGAGCATCTTTATGGCAGATTCCACTCTCGGGGATTGGCTCTTCAGTGTTTTTACGCTCAACAACTGCCTAAAGGCAAATCGCAACGTTAGCGAAGCAATAACCATCGTAGCAATGGCGAGGCCAAAATCCGATAAGTAGAGCCATGCCCTCAAACTTTCTAGCGTCGGAAAGTCTTCGGAATCTTTGGCAGTTGTAGTTGAGATTTCTGTGAAGTCTGGATATAATGTAGTTATTTCGGAGGAATTTAAATCTGAGGTCTCGAATTCCATATTGGTGGCCAAAATTATATCTTGGATGAAGGCAAAGATGAGTAAAATGGCTGTTATGCAGAGGTTTAGGGAACAAAATGCGCTAAGTACCTGAAAAGTATGACTATAGATTGATAGATAAAACAGCCGCTATTCGACTTTGAAATGACATATCATTTCAGAGAATTTTCACGGGTTAAATTGAATAATGGTACAGTTAACGAGATGATACGAAATCCTTACCAATGCGATTTTCAACCGCCTAGCGACATAAATAACGATAGAAATAAGTAAGAAGACTGAAAATATAACTGAAAGTCCAGCGGCCACAGAAAGTGCCTCGTAAACTGCGTCAATAAACACGTATCCGCTGTTGACCACAAAATGAGCGAATACAATCGCACATATTCCACCAAAAACCGCAAACAGCCTATAAATAAAAGTATTACTGTTTTGCTAAAATTTCAAAAATTTAACTAACCATCGATTTTCTTTACTCTTTTCTTTCATTAACTGCTCTTCAGCTGTGAGCATTTCTGAATCGACTTTGTGTTCCACTCTCGAGCTTAAGCCTTTATCGAAGACATTCCGCGATAGATTTAAAGTGACAAAGACGCACAACGACATGCGGGAAATATGATCCAATAAGTTGAGGGCGAATATTATCTAAAACAGTGGTCATAAGTTTGCATACTTAGCAGCATTTGTGTACCTTTGAGAACCCTAGGCATACGGTTAAAACGTTGGTAAAAATCCTCCTCGAAAAAAATTCCACATGAAGCCCGGAAATTTTTTTAAGGGAGCAGCCCTGTCGGTTAATTTGCGCGAAGTGGTTACTTTTGACTTGAATCAATTGAAGTAAAAACAATATTTTTTCACTAAGTCTTTACTAAAAATGTTCTAGGATTAATTTTTTGAAAGAGGATAAAATTTTTGGCTAACATAGAAACCGATCCTGATAACTTTTGCAAAGCTAAATAGCACAACAAATTCCACAAATTTCACGACTGCTTACTTTTCTAAATTGTGTCAAGGATCCGTCCAAGCCCATCATCGAGTCCAGCTTTCCCACATAGAAATATGTATGGAACAGAGAGAGTGTGATATTGAGCTCTTGGAAAAATTGGCAAATGTTCATCACTACCACAGCTTTGATCAACCACGAATTTGATGCTCTCAGGGCCAAAACTTGGATAAATGCCAAAGTGATCGAGAGCAGAGAGCAGGAAAATTCACTGACTACGTAACTGCGCACAAACCAGGTCTTGATTGAAGTAAGTTCAGCCACAACGTAGGTGGTAAAAAGAGCCAGAGAAGTTTGAAGACCGGTCACGAACTGAAAAAGTGATGGTTTTCGGGATCAGATAGTAACTGTTCCATTTTTGCAAAAAAAAATTTTCGATTAGTAAAACTTCAAAAAGGCTTCTTTTCGCCATAAAAGTTACCTTCGAGCAACGTATTAACCAACCTGTAATATCCGTTCATCTCTCACAAATGCTGAAGGGCGTTGCAGTTGCCAGCAAATAAGAAAGAGTCTGTAGAGATGAGCCAAAGACAATCCGAGTCCAAAGAAGCTCAGGACAATCATTGCAGTCGCCAGCTTCACATAGCCGGTATAGTCCACACCTAAAATGACATTTTCGGTGATTTCGGGACATTATCACTTTCCTAAAAAGTATTTTTAGAAAAGGAATAAAATTTGAAAATGTTTTTGTTTTCAGCATTTTTTTCCGTCAGAATAAAAAGACAGATTTTCGAAAGAAGAAGCAAAACGCAAAAATAGAAATCTGACCAATATTCAGCCATTTTTCAAAAACGTTCCCAATATACATTCGAGAAGTGTCAAAAATCGCTGTCTCTTAAATATGAAATTTTTATTTTTCAAAGGTTGTTTGATAGCTGCGAATAAGACATTTTCTAACTTCTATATGAATGTGCTTACCGTATTGAGGGAAATATAGGATGAGGATTGTGTCGACTGTATAGATGATTAGAGCTAGAAGGCTGTAAACTGCGCTGTATTGGCTAGCGACAACAGAAGCCGCAAATACTAACGGGCTTGTTGAATAACTGACAAACAGAAGACCGAAGCCGGCGCTGATTGCCAAACTCGACATGTGCCATCGGCAGTCGTATAACTTTTCGACCTTAAATGAAAAATAATAACATCATAGGTTTTCACACCACTTTTTAGGGTAAAAGGGTCCATGAATTACAAGCAAGAATAATTACAAGAATTTTCAAAAATGCTCCAAAAATTGTGTAATTTTTTAAATAAATAAAAACTATTTCCCAGCGGAAAGAAATTGTACAATGCATACCTGATATGAAGGTGCGTGGTAGTAAATTAATAAACATGTTGAAAGCCAAAAAAGACTGACTAACACCTGACTGTAGTGAATAAAACGGGAGATGCGCTGATGCTGCACTGCAATCTCCATTTCGCATCGCTATAAGTTCAGTTACAGAAATTTGATAATCGGATTCACATAAATAAACTCTTCTCAAAATTCGTTTTCAAATTCTCCCAAACACGTGCAATGGAAAACAAAAAGTGAGTGACCGAAACTTTTCCAATATTTTTTTGTTTTATTTGCATTTTCATTTTCATTACTTTATTCCTTGAAAATCCGCAAAAAATATATGGCAAGGGTCTATATTTGTCATTTTTCAGCAAAGGTCAATCCTTGACATTGCAAGGAGTTCAAACACTAGTCACATGCCACCTAAACATATTTCCTACGCAAGATTCTTCACGAATAAAGCGTACCTTTTCTTAAAATTTTACGTCTTATACGAAAAGCCCGAACACTTATTTTGGAGAACGAGCAGAATTTATGTACAAGGCGAATAATATTAAACGAGTGACTCGGAGGAACTCTTTTTCTTTGACCGGGCAACGGCCTCCCAGTCGGACTGATCGAGGAGTCACAACATCAGCCAAGAGTACACACAATCCTTATCCTGCTAGGGGAGCCCGCTATAGTGAGAGAAAAGACGTATAGCTTAAATCAATAGGACGACACTCAGAACTAGCAACCCTCTCCCCCAAATCAAACAGCTAACAACAAAACAGTGGGGCCAATGCGATGGGTAAGTCGGCGGTGAGTAAACTTGGAGCGGACTTATTGGAGCAGAGGCTCTTATTAATATATCGCGAAGCAGCTTGCTGTTCTGATGATACATAATGTTGATGTCTGTCACTATTACTATGACGTATATTTAAAACAATGCTGTCGCATATGATGTGATACATAAAAGCGAAACATTTTTACGAAATTTTAATCGAAATCAGCGAATGCTCCTTTAATAACTTAAAAAAGCATTGTTTGTGATTCACTATATGTTTGACTATGTTAACTGTTATCCATAGACACCATTGATAATACACCTGGTCGTTTTGCAACTAGGAATCAGAATGGGAATACTTGTTTCAGGGCCCCAGTTTCATATGGGTAAATAGGGTAATTACCCGGGGGTCAGCTTTTGGAAGGGAGAAAAAATCAAAAGGGGGGACCAAAGGAAATTTTTCGGTGGCGTGGACGAGAGGAGAGGACCAAAGGAAAATTAATTGGTAGCAATTTTTTGGCAAACAAGCTTAATATTTCAAAAAATTTTCGCCTGAGGCGCTATTTTCTCCTTAACTTTGTAGTGTGTCTCACTGTTTTCCAAAATTTTGGACCAAAAATTTGTGAAATTTTCAATAAAAATTTAAAAAAGTAAATGTTATAATTTATTTCAATGATAAATTTTAGTCAATTTTTAAGAGAAAAGCCAATTTTTTCAAAAATTTTTGCTTGCGGCGCATTTTTCTCGCGCATTTTTCCATATAATTTATTGGCATTATAGTTTTGGCGCGAATTTTAAAAATTTGAAAAAAGCACCCCTAAGAATGCAACTGGGAAAAAAGTACCCGGGGTTCAAAAAACCTGAAACTGGGGCACTGACTTGTTTCCTAAACGCTGAAAACGTAAAAGAGAAACAAACTCAATTACCATTCATTTTTTTACTTGATCTTTTAAATCTGCAGCAGGATTTTGCTTAAACGTTTATCCTATTCTTGAATTAAAAAAAGAAACAATAGTAATGTTGTCTAAAAAAGAAAAGTTTGCATCGTCAGAATTCGGGGGTGGGGGTTCAGTGATTGTCCTCACCATACTATCAGAAACCTGAGTGTTTTTTCCTCATTCGACGCTTCAACACTACACGGAATTAAACCATCACATTTCAGCTCTTCTGCAAATCGCCTATCCACTCGGCCATAGAGATAACATGCTCGATTTGCATTTGAAAACATTTTGCACATGAATCTCCGATAATTATAAATTTTAGTAGGAAAATGCTCCTGATATATTTGATGTAATAAGTTCGTTTGAGCTTCAGTTTGGAACAAATCACATCTGCGCTATTTCTCCCTGCTGAAGAAAGTTTCTGTATTTCTCAGATTTTTGTAAATTTTCTGGGAATAAGCCCTAACAAACCTGATATTATTCTATCCATTTACGAATTTTACCAATTACAAGTAAACAAAGGTGTGAGCGAACGAAAATAATCAAAGTAATATTTCTAATAGATTAATCCAGTTTGCGAAACCAAATGTTCAACTGATCGAAATATATTATCCTTGCGATCTAGATTCAAGATCCTGAGTGTTTTCTGGAAACTGACACATTTTTGAGTGAGTGGATAGTCAAAAAGATTCGACAATAACTCGACAAAGTATTGAGAGACTCCATTTTCATGTGCTGTTTTGTTTGTCATGTTTTATGTCCCACAGAACATAGTATGGAATAGTCCTTTGTCAATCAAACTTTAACTTTGTACAACTCAATCGATCCAATCGTTGGTCTTTCCACACAATAAATCAATACATCACTCAATTTTTTGCCCATTGTCCATTCGGTCGGTTCCGCATATATAATTTTTATTCAAATTCCCGCTTAAATTGGCATTGTGTGTAAGTAAAAAATATATTCCAAGCCGGTTAATTTTCAGTGTTGTTGCTTATTGAGCTGTTCATTTGTAATCCTTTTTCGCGCTATAACCAATGTATATTGGAATACACCAAAAAGCATCTTTTTATCAATACTAAACTTTATTTTTTATTTCCGGAAAGATGGAATGCTGCGTCTGTAGTGAAAATGGGAAGGCGACCTCGTTTCAAACGAATTTTTCACTTCAAGCCCACATTGCATCAACGCATTGCAAGCCTAATCTTTACATGTGCGACGGTTGTCTGAAGTCTTTTGTGAGCGAATACGGTCTTTTGAAGCATTTGCAGAACAGCTGTGGCAAAGGGTTTCGGACTGCAGAGGTATGTGGACTTTTTAAAATGCAGTGCTTAGAAACAGAAGAACTAGGTAACAGCATAGCATTCTTTTGCCATATTAGAAACCTTTTTCATAAGTATGGACATTTAGTAATGGACACAGTATTTCTATTTATTTATGAGCGTAGATCTAAATTAGTATAGAAAATTTTAGAATTTTCTTCGTCAAACTTAAACATTTTACAAAGCTTTAGAACCTTGAAAACGATGAATGTTAATTTTATACACTAAAGATGAATTGTCGAATCTCCAACGTAAAAGAATTCAATTGAGTGAAGTTAATTGTATTTGGTTTATAGTTGGTATAACATCGTTTTTCTGTGGTTTTAGGGTTCCTACGTGAATTCTAAATTTAAAACTCATGAATCGTTTCTAAAACTTTTGTTTGATTAGTTTTACTTTTTAGTTGGACGCCCGAATTGATGGAAAGCTGGAGTTATATAAGTTCATGGAGAAGTCAATCAACGTTTCTCTGAACAAGAAACTTGTCCAAGAAAATCGTCCATTGTCACCGAACAAGAAAAGCAAAGTGGTTCCAATCAGAGTCAATGCAGAGCCGGCTTTAGTCACTCAATTGCAGGAGGAGCATCCAGGATCAAGTAATGAACAGCGCGCTGACACATTCCCGAATGGCCACAATCCAGAAGTTGGAAGCAACGACGTGCCAGATCAAAGTTCACCGATGGAACCTGAGCCGAGCACCCAAACTGAGCCAGAGACACACGTGGAGATCGGAAGCCATGCGGAAAATGATGTTTCCAATGGCAAGTGAATTGAACGTTCTTTAAAGCTTATTCAGATGTTTGGGACGCTTCAAAGCACTTGTCAATAGAGCCCTTGGGAGTAAAAATTTAGTACTAATACGCCTTATAGTGCATTGATTTGAAGTCTGAATATGATTTTTTACTGGGTTTCAGAAGCTTTTTAAAACAAATAGGGATGTTCTATTTACAATGGTTAATAGTATTCTTGCTAGATCACTTACGTAAATTCTAAATATATGCTCTAAATAATGTATGTTGGTTCATAATTTTTGCTTGGAATTGCCATTAGAATTCTAAATCTTAATCCCAAGGATAGTATATTGGCCGAAAAAGAGTGCGTGAAGAAAGAGCATTATTATACTCACATACAATAACCGATGCCCTAAAGCAAAATATGTATTTCGAATTTGGCACTTAATTTACTTTTGATAGGATTCACTTTTTATTATGATAAAAATTAATCGCTTATAATTTTCAGTGAACAGTAACGATGTGAATACAGCCGCTGAAAGTGATCGAGAAAGAGAGAAGTTGGGAGATTATTTCGGAGCATTCAGCGACGAAGATGACGTCGTTGTCGTTGAGGAAAATATCAAACATTATGGCGAGAAGAAGGACCAATCCAAGGAATCAATCTCTCCCGGTGGAAGTATGAAAGAGCTCAGAGAAAACCGAGCAAAGACTGCGCGACCATCGGTATGAGATTCGTTTGATGTATTTAAAAAGAATTGAAATATAAGGATTGTGATAAAGGTATTTACTACAAGGAATCAAAAATTACTTTACAGAAATTAGCCAGTGAAAAAAAGAATGGTTAAATGGTGTTATAATAAATTATAACTGTGACAAATGAACACTCTGAAAGTTACTTCAAGTTTTTAAAAAGCCAATGTTGCAACATAAGCAAAATAATTTATTTTAAGTCTAAACATTTTCAGAGGCGTCAAGTTGCCAGAGCTCAAGCTATTGCTGCTGGGATCCTACAAGTAAATCCTGGAGGAATGTCAAATCCGAAAGAAAAGATTCCGAATACCTACTACAAGAATTATGCGACGAACACTAATAACAAATCTTCAGTGGGACACAGAATCCTTGTCACCGGAATGAACACAGAAGGTCTGAAAGATGCCAAAATCTGCGAAATGCTCAAAGGATACTTTGAGCAGTTTGGAGAGATCAATCAGGTAAATAATTTCAATCAATTTTAAGACCCACAAGAAAGTGATCTCTATCTCTTTTTAAACTATACTATTAATAGCTCTAGTTATATGTAATAAAATTAACTTATAAGAAGATTTTTTATGGTTGCTCTTATTCCTGCTTATGACAAATAATATATTCTTTTCAGATTGTAATCATCAGAAATCCGATCACAAAGGAGCCCAATGGAACAGCTCAAATCAGGTTCTCTAGTTTGGATGGCAGATCAAAGGCGATCAAGAAGAAAATGCACACAATTGGTACCTCAAAATGTGAAGTGAGAAAGGCGTGGGGCGAAAAGGACGGAAAGTGGTACTATGACCAAAACGATAAATGCTGGTACGCGAATCAACCATTTGCCAAGAAGAGAGCAGCTCTGGAAAATTTTAAGCAGAATCAAGTTCGTCAGGATCGATCATTTGGTCGGAGTTCAGGTAATTTTTAGGTGTTTTTGCGACAAAGATGGGGACATTTACACGAAAACACTATATAAAAACAATTTTTTTGCTCGGACTCCCTGTATTTCGTTGTAAAAATGAAAAACATGCAAAATAACGGTGCGGAAGTTCCTTATAAGAAACGTTTTCGAAACAATTCGTTTCAAAATTTTCAAATTCGCATTTGCTCCCCAATAGGCCAACAAATTAAGCTTTTAAAAAGGCGCTAATGAATAATGTGCAGTGGTTCCCATTCTAGTTTTTGATGGACAGTTCTAAATTGCACGGGGTTAAAATAATAAACTTCTCTATTAGCAATGTTATAATTCCAGGAAACCGTCCGCCTCTGCTCAGATACACACGAGCAGAAAGTGAAATCTTGTTTCAAAGTAAGACCTTAGTTTTTAGTAGAAAGTATTATCGGGTAAAAACTTTTTACCCGATAATACTTTTATCTACCGAACAAAGATTTTATTTACAAATGAATAATAGTGATTTTGTGTTTAAACAAGGTATAATATATTTCCTAGTAGTATATTATGATTTGCCTTGGAGTTACGAAAAATGATGGATGTAACTAATATTGAAGCGTATAAAACGCAAGAGTTTGTTTTAAACAAATATTTTTCTATGGGTGAAATGCAAACATTGTTTCGCCCATAATCTGAGACAATGTTTGGGATTTGCCGTAAAGTTAGGGCTCGTCAATCAGACCTTTACGACATGGTGAAAAAATAATAAGATGAAATTTTGTGGGGAGAATAAAACGAGTGTGAATTATTATAAGATAAAATTGAAAAGGTGAAATATAAGCGCGAGTTGGATAACAAAATAGAAAAGACGAATAGAATAATCGCGAGTGGAATAACAGATAGAAAGATAATTTCAAACATTGCTATCTTTTTATGTTTTACTTTTCGTCGCGAGACAAACAATGTTTATGAGTAATTCAAAAAGTGTTTAATTTTATCAAGAGATTTGTGAAAGAGTGTCAGAAAGAGTGTCAGAAAGTGAAATCTTGTTTCAAAGTAAGACCTTAGTTTTTAGTAGAAAGTATTATCGGGTAAAAACTTTTTACCCGATAATACTTTTATCTACCGAACAAAGATTTTATTTACAAATGAATAATAGTGATTTTGTGTTTAAACAAGGTATAATATATTTCCTAGTAGTATATTATGATTTGCCTTGGAGTTACGAAAAATGATGGATGTAACTAACTGTAAAATTTAATTAATCTTTCCAGGAAACCAATCGCCATCCATACGATCTGTGCAAGCAGAAAATGAAATTTTATTGCGTGGAATCCGAGAGAGTTGGCGCAATCCTCAGAGTGCTGCCATGTACGCACCTGGTATGATTACTCCAGGAATGCTCGAACATCGTAGTATGTATATGGAAACTAGAATGCGAGAGCCGAACATGTCGGGATATCTTCCGGATAGCAGATTTGGAGAACCAAGAACGGCTGAATCTCACGGCGGAGATAGAATTGGAGGACACGGTCAGTTATTTAAAACTAAATTTGTGAAACTGCAAACAAATTATTTGCATTGTCCAAAAAACGGCTACATTAATGCTGTTATTTTAGACCATCGCACCCCTTACAACGGTCCCGTATTTTCTTCCAATCTCGACTATGGCAACAGATCGCTTATGTCTACTGAGAACAGAAATGACCAATCTGTATTTCCGTCGAGCAATGGGAACAGATCATTGATGTCTCCTGGGCGTCAAGGTTTTCCTAGCACCAATACAAATTTCAACTATTATCAGACTCCTGGAACTTCGAGAAACTACAACACTTACATGTAATGCGTGTCAATTGTTGCCTCTGAATCTAATTGTCAATTTTAGCGACGAAAACTTTATTTTTAATATGCTTATTACGTGTTATTATTATTTCGAAATAAACTTCGTTCACTTTTGAGGAAATTAAATTGGTTCGTTTTTAATATTTCAGTAAGAAATATTTATTAAATCATAATAATTTGAAATCGAAACATAATAAAACAAACAGCAAATGTCCACAAAATGAAGACAATGTATTGAAGGCTTTTGAAGGTACTGCAGTTAGCGGTTTCATCGGTGGAATCCTCCTGATTATCTTCATCGTCATTTTCCACAGTGCTGTTTGTCGAAGGCATAAGTTCAGTGGCGTTAAGTCCAGTTTGCACTGTGCTCTGCTCAGTGTTAATTGGGATTGCAGTCGATTGTCGCGGGACGGCTCTGGTGGTCGTGGTAGTTGATTCCAAATGCGGCGCTTTCAATGCGAGTTCACAGTGAGATCCAGTTCCTGTGAGAGCCCATGACTTCAAGCTACCATCAAGCAGGTGTTGCGCAATTTTCCTAGAACATAAGGAATTTATTATGCGTTATGAATGATTTTATAATGCGATTCCATTATTATGCACGCGAATAACGGTTAACGTGGCCATGCCCTTTCCATCTGGACACGGTCATAATTTTATTTTACACTTTCACATACTCGTTAATTTTTGCTGCAATTTCGATTTCATGGTACAAGGCGGCCACATTACCGCAAGTCTCTTCGATCGCAGATTTTGTGCATTTGCGGAAAGTGTGAACTTCTCTAAACAATTTTGCTTATGTAGAAATATATTTGTTCTTGAATCCAAGCTTGAACTGATGAACGGCTAACCTGCACCATTGCTCGGAAGGCAAATAAAATGGTGTGAAAATGGTCTTCATGATGGTGTGATAAGAACCTGTACAATCTTTTATATCAGCTGCATCGTTTCTCACACTGAAATGAAAATAGATTATATCAGCAAAGTCGCAATACTTACCGATCAATGCAAGTCATGTCTAAATAATGTAAGCAGTTATGTTTCTTACAGAAATTCATTTAAAAGGCAGGTATCGTAAGTTCATTCAGAAACCGATTTCAATGATGTCTCATGAGTGTTAATACACAGACACAATTTCACTTCACCTTTGATTTCTTATGTATTTTACGATTAGTCTAATTTTGTTCATCGGTAAATATCGAGTCCCTCTAAGGCGCACTATGACAGAGTATCACGAGCAGAATCTCCCGCTTTTTGGCGATCCCGGACATAAAATTTGCGAGTACTCCCCCCCCCCAACCCATGATTTTAGGCGTATCAATGTCAGAATTGGGGCTTACAAACGCGAAAACGTGAGTTACGTGAGTCACGTAAAAGGGCAAGTACCTCCGTCGCGGCTCGGATCCGGGCGTGTGATACACCAATCGCTTCCTCTCGGTGAGCCAAGACGATCGGTACCGGTTTCGCCGGGTACTTTTGCGTTTTCCGGGATTTCTGGCTTCCGGAAGTCCGGAAATCCTGGATTTGGGGCGTGGTCCACGGCGCAGCCGCGGGTGTCCCTTCTTGTAAAATTACTAAATTGCAAGTTTTTTATTCCTTGTTTTTAAGAAAAGTAATCGTGACAAGTACAATATTTTCATAAATTTTCATACCTTGGACATGGTCACACATATAGTTGGCAAGTTGAACGTAATTTTCCAAAAACGCACCGATGTCAGAAGAGTTGACAATGCATCGCACTTTGCATTGTCCTTGCTTCGCATACCTGAATATGAATAAATGTGCAGATTATAGGTTTATGAGAAAACAGTAGTTACGTGCATGGGTCTTCCTCACTAGTTTTGGTGTCAAGAGTAGACTGAATAACAAGTTTAATGTTG
Organism: Ditylenchus destructor; assembly: GCA_022814885.1. Lineage (NCBI taxonomy): Eukaryota > Metazoa > Nematoda > Chromadorea > Rhabditida > Anguinidae > Ditylenchus > Ditylenchus destructor. The sequence continues at coordinate 677,178 of JAKKPZ010000024.1, read as the reverse complement.
AGCTAAGCTGTAGGTTCTAATTAGGGTGGTGAATTTTAGGGTTGATAAATCTCATTTTAGTCTAAAAAGTACTAAAAACAGTCGAAAAATTCACCACCCTAGTTATTTCATTTCAAACTTACGCAACTTTCGCCAAAACATTGAACCACCTTATCTAAACAACGCGTCGCAATATTTAAATTGTATTCGATTTAAACGCTGGCATATTTGACTGCCGAAAGTTTTCCATTAAGAAAATTTATTTTATGGTGGATCAAAGATTTGACCTTGATCTATGAATCAATATCAATAATCAAATATGATGAGCTTTTTATATGACGTTTTTAGAAATGAATTCGCAAAACAACAAGGTAATACCTCTACTTTGCTGATCAAATGCGGCGTTTACAAGACTTGAGATATAGCAAAGCATGCACAGTTTTACAATCATAGTGAAATCAGGCGTGGTCGTGAAAAGCATTTTTGATTCGCATACAAAGTTAAAGCTAAATAATAATGATTCGCATAGGAAATTATAGCCAAATAACTTTACATTCGCTTATTGCAAATGGACACACATGAATCTGTGATGATTCTATATGTATATTTGAATTATCATTAGCGTGATATTTCGTCTGAAATGGACAGCAGTACACCAGCATATGATTGGTATTGAAAGAATTACAATACTGACATGTAATTTTCGTAATCTTTTTGAGAATGTAATAATTTTTAGAACTGACTTTATGGACGCCAAAATGTTAGCCTTTGGTAAGCGAAACTCGCTGTATTATTAAGGCGCAAAATTGTTTGTAAAAATAGGGTATAAATAAAGAGTAAATAGGGTATAGCGAAGTTTTGTTGCTTCGCGGCATGAAAATTGTCTTCATTTCTTTCCTTTTAGAACACCGAACTTTCGGAACATCGATCCTGAAACACTCTTTTAAAAATAGAAAATTAATCCAGATAAACTTTGGAATAATTTTATTAAAAATAATTAGTAATTGGCTAATTCACAAATGAGTTTATAATACAACAAAATCAATTTCTAACAGTTTATTTCATGAGATATCGCCTCAGAATTGTTTTCTTCACCGAATCTTCTTCGAGAATGCTTTGTTCCAAAATTTCCTGTGTAGTTGGATTTTTGAGTTGTAAATCAGCCAGTATAGGCAATTTTATATCAGTCGTCAGTTGAAGGTAAAATGGAGCTGGGTCGATGTCGAGTTCGAACCGCTAAAGGGTTAACTGTCAACACTGATCGATGGTTTAGTTCAGATTTTCAAATACTCGAACTCACCTTGACGATTTTCATAACAAACGATCTAAGTCCTCCTTCAATAAACTCGTGATTTATGGTCAGATGTCTGTTTCCGGGCCTATGCAAATAGTCTACCAACACGTCAGAATCCAGCTGAAATGCAGTTGGCTCACCGCCCAGTATAGCCAAAGTGCAACTGTCGAAAAAGTGTTCTTCGATGGCAATGTTTAGAACCTCGGATGACAGTCCGCGAATGTTTCTCAACGTGAGGGATTCAGGGTGGATTACATTCCTGAAAATACTGACGTCTCGTTATATACAATCACATATACTCAGTATCGATTTTCCGTATTTTTAGTTTTGAAAATATATGCCCAAATATAGAAGAAGACCAAAATCAATCGATTGGCCACAGTTGGAAAATATACTTACTCGAACAGATGTATTGAGTCATCATCTGTCATCATCTTGAAGGTACACCCATCGATAGTGATAGCGCCTGTCCAAAGCACTTTTTCCGCAAATGTGTCAAGCGATGTAATCAGGTCATTATTAAAGGCCATGCCAGCAAAAATGACTTCGGGAATCTTCCAATGATACGTAGTGAACAACGTGACAATTGCATCAAAGGCCACAGTCTACAATTATGGTTTTATAAAAGTCACAGGTGTCAAATTTATTACACTTAGATCTAAGCATACTGCTTTTGCAGTATGCATACCCATGCTTCAAATATTGCTCGATACTCAAGACTACTGCCTGTAAGGAGATAGAAAGACTGATTTGAATATGTCGATTTGAATTGGCTTGAATGCTTGGCGTTCTGTTTTTCCCTCTTTAGAAGGGGCTAGCTCAAATCTGATATTGCTAACCCCCTTTAAAATAATATTTTAAAGGGGGTTAGCAATATCAGATTTGAGCTAGCCCCCTTCTAAATTGAATTGGTGCTACTGGCGCCAATTCAAATCGACATATCAAATCAGCCTTTCTATCTCCTTACAGGCAGTAATAAGCTTTACATCAATACACCTACCTCGTAATATTGGCCATCGGCAGTTCTCACGCTAAAACTTTTCGTTGGTTGGTTAGCTGCGTGGCCAATCATTAATTCCACAATTTCGTTTGATCTGGCCAACAGTGCCAAAATATCCCATGAGTTGACATTCAGAACGACGTCTCGAAAAGCGTTCATTTTCTGTAAAAAACCATAATATAATTAATCATAATACTTAGGTACATTTTCGGAAAAACTGGATAACCGATTTGCAGACAAAAATTTGTGCCAACATTTTGGCGCTATTCTATTATCAGAGGCCCCAATTTCACAGGCAAAAACCATAGGGGTACCCTATGGTTTGAAAAATTATTCAGCAATTTATTTTTCAAACCATAGGGTACCCCTTTTTGGGCAACATGTCAACATCTCCCGGTTGTTTGGCAACATTTTTTCCGGCTTTGTCAAGCCATTGTTAATTGAGTGAGTTTATTAATCACATCCGATGCCACCGTAGTAGCTAGTGAGAATTTCAAATTGTTTATAACGCTCCTTCATATTAAAACTTACCTTACGAGTCTTCGAGATCAACTCAGAGATTGGTATGTCTGCTATGCTATCAGCATAATCCGGCTCGAATTCGAATACACGCTCCAAATCGCTCAGTTCATATCGGCCCATTTGAAATAGAGCTCTCCCTTTTAAATGCAGAAAAGAGTGAAGCTGCGGATAAGTTGATAAAAATCCACCATAAATCGTAATCATCTCTGCAATGTCCACATAAGATTCAATGCTCCTAAAATCTCATATGTTAAGCTTTTTTCAGAAGGCCATATTTTTATACCGTAACTAGGTCCCAATTTCGTTTTTTAAGTTCCTTGACAATTTCATTTTTCGGCATAAAATTGAATTTCTCTTATAATCCCCAATTGTTTTGCCATTTTCGTCAACAAATGGATTTTTAAAAGTCGATAATGTTATAGTAAGTCACTGTGAAATTTCCAAATGCCCTAAAGTCTTTAAAACTCGCCTTTCAAGAAAGAGCAATGACAACGTCCGATTCATCAGCGCTTCACCATAAAATAATGTGCCATAGCGCAAATTGGGGATAATTTCGTTATACATTTCGACGGCTTTTTCGAAATTCCCTTCAGCATGAATTTTTTTAGTTTCCAGCAGGGCTGCTTCGGCAATGTCAGTTAAGTATTGCTCGCTCTTTCCTGAAAATTTAATCTTTCAATTTTTACATTCAGTGTGGAGAACAAATGCGTTAAAATGTTATAACCCTTCAACATGCACATTTCAGGAGCCTTCATCCTGGACGCGCGACGTTTTGAATCTTTTGTCTAATACTGTTACCTACACTACCTGCCTCATCAGCAAATAGGGATCTAATCACGAAAGAAATAATCAAGAGTGAAATTGGTCAAGTGTAAACCATGTATCCGTGACATAGCTTTAGTTCCCACCTTTCTGCTTCATAATATCTTGGTAGGTTGAGATGAAGTTTGGATCCTTGACATTTTTAATAGCACGAGAAATGGCATCCGGATGTCTCCCTAGCGCAATCATCGCTAAAGCTTTCGTCTTTTTGGCAGACTCATTTTGCGGATCGATATCCAATGCCTCGTTCGCGTCTACAAATGCTTGGCCGTAGCTGGAAATATTTCATGCAGTAAAAAGTTTCATTTCCGTTTCTGTATTTGAAAAGTTACGACAATTTCTCTAAAAGGCTTACCTTTGCATTTTGAGATGGCATTTGGCACGACTTGCCAAATTTTTCGAATTCACAGGCAGGTATGCGTACGAAATATTGAAACACCACAGGGCACGTCTATAATCCTGATTGGAGAGCGCATCATGGCCAATTGCGTAAAATTTTTCCGCAAAGTGGATGGCCGCTTCGTCTTTTATGGCCTCAAGATCTTCTTCCGGCACCTGTTCCTGCGTCTAAAACGAAATTTAGCAAAAATAGATAAATTTTCATTTTTGGGAAGGTTTTTGCCATGGCTGGAAAAAGTAACAAAAATCAAGCCATAAACATTGCTAGCTGGAAACATTTTACAAATTAGAATTCTCTTAATGAAATGCATAGCCAGTTTAAAGGATGGCAAAGTTCACACGTTTCTTCCTCACTATTTGCCCTTTTATTTATTCATGTTCTAATGTTCTTACCTCACTATTGAAGGTTCCTAAATATTTATCCGCCGGTCTTTCGTTGTCGTGGTCTTCATGTTCTGCACTCAATAAGTAAAAACCCGCAAAGCAGAATAACAGAACTGTATGATGTGGTAGCATGTCTAATTCTGAAAAATGAAACCTTAACAATAGTCGGTGAATACTTTCAAATCAATGCCATGCATGAAATACAACGGGAAATTCCTTTCTCAGTAAGTGATTTCTTCACAAAAACCGAAATAGAATCGAGAACCAATGATAATGAGAAATATGCAGTCGAGATGGGAATAATATTTGTAATGCGAAAGAAAACACTATGTGGACGTAAAAGGGACCACACGCGTCGAAAATAAACGGAGCAAAGAATTAGAACAGATATAAAGCTGGAATGCGCCAAACGCGAATTGCAACAAATATGCAATTTTGTTCAAGACTGAAACTTCTCGACTTTTTACAAGATTGTAAATTTCTAATTTGTGCTAAATTTTTTATTTAACACTTTTTCGTAGATTCTCATTATTCAGCGGGAACAAATACGAAGTTTTAATGCGAGATCTGCAAATCTTGTGCCAGGAGCCGGGCGGAATTTGCTGAGTGCACTGTTTCAAAATCATAAAAAATAACTGATGCTAAAACGCTTTCTGTTATTGATTCGGAAAATGAGAATAAGCCTTAGTCGCAATGAGGAAAAGGGCAGTTGGACCTTGCAAGAGGATGGAAAAGGCAGGCAATTTTGAGTGCAAAGAACATAAAAAAATTCAGCTGAAAGAAATGACATTTTACTGCCTGCCTTTATGTACACAAATGAGTTCGTGCGAACAGAGAGAGCCTCGGGCACACAGAGCATGGTGTGGCTTAGACCACCCACATTGGTTCTATAAACTGAGAGCGAGACCGGCGAGGTTATTGAATCGAAAAGAATGTATACATGAAAGTTATATAGCACAGCTATTTTTTACCAATGTAATTTTTGAGGAATTTTTTAAGGAACACAATTTATTAATGTATACCAGGTGGGGACATAATTTCGTAGACTGATATTTATGCGCCATTTCAGTTTAACCCCTATAGAAGGGGCTAGCTCAATTCTGATATTGCTAACTCCCTCTAAATTCGTATTTTAGAATAATGCAGACGTTATTTATCCTGATCAGAATAGTCGATGGAATACAAACGTTCTGCTATTATTCCTTTGGCTTTAACAAAATTCCATTCCGTTCCATGACATCAGCTCTCAATTAATGGTTTAAAATCCGAAGAATAGTTTGAATCTTCCAGTCCTTTTAAATTTTGGCACTGACGCCGGAGACATCTCTGTTATATTTCCGGATACATTCCCTCTCGTTAACATTAACGATTTAAAAACATTCATTTTGAACGATCTTTTACCACATTTTCGCTTACACGTCGGCTCCTTTTGCATGGTTTTGTATCAAAAAGTGTGACAGGCATGTTTTTGTCGTTAAAATCCCGAGAGTTTTGGTACATACCCTATTTCGGGTACGGGGAGTCCGAATTTGACCTCAGATCATGGGTGGTCCCGCCACGAAAGTTGGGAAAACGCATTTTTGCTACAAAATGGCCCAAAAATGACCATTTTTGATGCGTTACGTCAAACATAATTGCAGATTCGGACTCAGCGCATCAAAATACCCCTAAAAACACATTTTGCTGACATTCCGAAAAATGTCATTTTTTGGCCATTTTTGACCATTGGTACCACATGGATTTTGAAAAAAATCGATTTTTTGAAAATGTGGAAAATTTTTCTGAAATGAGTGTTTTTAGGGGTAATTCGATGCGCTGATTCCGAATCTGCAATTATTTTCTTCATATCACGTCAAAAATGGCCATTTTCGGACGATCTGTTGTGGGTTTTTCGTCTCAAGTTCGAATCCCAGATCCGTCAATCAATTTTTTTGTCGCGAAAATACCGAATTTTCCTAAAAATAACCACAAATTCTTGTTTACCGGACCACAATTGATTAAAAAATTGGAACTGTAAAATAAAATACCATCAATACTAATTTTCTGGCACCATTTTGTGATAATTTTCGCCCAAAAACGTCAAAAAACGCAATTTTCCCAACTTTCGTGGCGGGACCACCCACGATTTGAGGTCAAATTCGGATTCGCCGTATCCGAAATAGGGTAAGTACAAAAAATCCCAGTCGATTTCAAACGTTCCAATTCGCTTTTTCACGAAAATACACGAAAATGGCCATTTTTGGGCAAAAAAATCAAAAAAATTGAAAAATTCCCATGATAACCTAAATTTTTTATGAAATAGTAAAATTTGAGGTGTCGTTAGACCATTCTGTACAAGTGAAATATTCATCCGACAATTTAAAATTAAAATTTGGGGGCTCAAAGTTGACCCATTTTACACTGAAAAACGCAAAGTGTACCAACTTTGAAGCCCAAAATCTTAATTTTAAATTGTCGGATGAATATTTCACCCACCAGGTATGATAGAGCAACACCTGAACTTGCGTCCTGGCAAAAAAATCTTCGATATCATGGATTTTGATTTTTGGCTGAAATTGGCCGCCACGCTTTTTGATACAAGAGGAGCCGACGTGTTAAGAAACAAAATTCAGTTACTACTAGTTTGTAGGGAAAGTTTTTGCCGGTTATTCAAAGTGAATTCATATCTATCCAGCGCAAAGCTTTTCGTGTGTGTACTATATTGTTGGATAGCCCATTCATTTCTCTGTTAGACTGTGTCTAACTTTTTCTACAAATCAGTATAATTCAGTAAATTATACTGCGTAAAATTTGTCACTGTTATTTAAAAAGTAGCACAAATGTTGTCTAATTGAAATTCCTGTGTTTCTACTCAGATCATGTGAAAAATTGTGTAAAAACTCGCAATGCAACAGTACACTTTATTTAATGACCAGAAAGAATGAGTGTAATGAGAATTATTTTTCAGGAGCTAAAGCAATAGTCTCAAAAAGTTTGTGTCACATAAAATCTAAATTCTGGTGAGAATTCTTTAGAGAGCATTAAGAATAATATGGATGGCACGCTGGAACAGGCATATGGAGAATCGCATTTCTTAATAGCCGGACAGCTCCTGGAAGGTTTGGTCGAGCTCCTCGGAGATGGACTTGTACCTCTCCTTCTCGTGCACCAATTCATCTGAAATCGTGATTTTTAGACAATTCTGTTTTCACAAATTTTTATGAGGACATTACCGGAATTAAAAATGCACAGGAACAAATTTGACATTTTATTAAAAATGGTCTAACGAATTTTGGCCAAAAAGTTCAATCATACCCAAAAATGCATTTTACATAGGTCTTGTAAAAATTAGGACAATAATTCTTTAAGAAAGTCTTTTGAACACTTTGGGCGTAATTTCGTTTTACCTGTCACCAAAGTGGACCTGTTTGACTTTGGGAAAACGTCTTTTGATGTTTGCGATTTCGACAACATTTTTGTGTTTTAAAAAAGGACATTAAATTTTAGTTCTTTGATAGTAAAAATTAAAAAAATAGTCAAAACTTTCAGTTTTCGTAATACCAATAAATTACTTGTCGACTTTTCAGAGCCCAAATTTTTTGTTCCGAAATTAAAAAAATCCTTCCTCTTCACAAGCATTGTCTATTTTTTGTCAATCATGGATTGAATGAATCATACACATAACATCTGTATAACATAAAAATGAATGTTAGTATGCGAATAGTTTTATTAAATATCAAATATCTCGTATAAAATAATCATAAATGTCCAACGCTTGGACGCCAAGCTCGTGGACTGTCACAACATACAAAGAGACAAACTCTGCACAACTCTTCAAGAAAATATTATATGTTTATAGACGGCATTCTGGAAAAAGACAGCAAATTTTTGAATTGGCGCTGTTTTTAAATAGCAATGAATATATATTCCAAAAGGTAAAAATCGAAGCAAATTCATTTTCGAGAAAGACTGAACCCAAAAATATTTTTTTACTTTGCAAGCATAAAACTAAGCTTAATCTAAAATGTTTCTTCTCAAATATGGGTCAAAAGATATCAAAATTTTCTATTAGTTCCAAATTTTTTCATGTTTTGTTGCAATTTTAACGAAATTTGCTCACAAATTAGCGCCTAGGGCACGAATTGAATTATTCAAAAAGATTAGATGGCTCAATAACAAATCAGACAGTAATTAATCGAAAATAAACAGCAAGAATGTTAAAGCAAACAATCTGTGACCGGCGAATTTTTCTCTGCATTTTCTCGATTGCTCTGCGCTAAACAGTGTTCAGTTCATTGATCAGGCGATCCAGGTCCTCCTGGAGCTGCTTGGCTTTCAAATCTGATTTGTCTTTGTCATCTGGAAAAACACAGCAATTTTATGGAAAATGTTAAAAGTCAGTTTTGTTAGAAATCAGTTAATTTTGTTAAATCTTGTTAAGACATCAAAGATCACATTGCCAAAATAAACGTGAAAACATTCCGCTAATTTTATTTTATGCACTTTAAACGAATATCAATCATAGCAAATGCAATATGCAAAACGAGCACATGATGATATGCTTAATCCCAAAATGTTTCATTAGACAGACGTGGACGATGACATTTCTTGCTTGGGGAAGAATCGAGGTTCTGGGCCATTAAAAGAGAATTTGCAAATAAAAACCAAAATTGAATCGCTATGCAAATATTTTTGGGAAAAATAAGGCAATTTTCAAAAAATTGTATTTTTTGAAACTTTGAAGCTTGGTATTTCTGCAAAAATTACATTAGAGCCCCATGGATGTTAACCGGGATCGACCCAAAGCCAACAAATAGCAAGCTAAGTGAAAATAAAAACACATATGTAAGCTAATATGAGATTTCTGGATTCTTATTAACATTCGAATGAGCTGCTTTTGAGCCATCTTCTTCATGAGCCTTGTATCTCCTGGACAGTTGTCTCAATTTCCGCTGTAAGGTTGCGAACTCGTTCTTTCTCCACCAGAAGTTCATCTAAAGACAACACAAAAACATAAACAAGCAAAAGCGTGACATAAATTTTTCTGAAAATTAAACTTTTTAACGCATTTCCGCAAATATGCTTTTTCAAAAATCTTTTTTTTTTGCAAACAGCGTAATTCCAAGCAACACATAAAATGACATAAAGTGCGACACTACGGACATAAACGTAAACCTCAATCGAAAAACACGACCAAAATTGACGACCAACCACCCTTACACCTAGGTGAAAAGTGCATTCTAACTAACAACGTTTTGCAAACTAAAGGGCCATTTTAAATGAGATAGTAACATTCTTTTCAAGACTAACCCTCAAGTCTGTCGACTTCCTTCTGAAGTTTCTGCACGGAGCGCTCGGCGAACTCGGCACGGGTCTCAGCCTATAAATAAACCGTTATAAAAATTTTTCAAGCAACGTAAGACAAAATTTCAGACTAATGGACCAAATTGAAACAATAACAGTAAGTCAGTAACGTCATACTCGGACAGAAACATGGGATAATATGAACCACATGTCGTCACACCAAATTTGGGCAAGATTTCAGCTCTACGACTGAAAGCACAGAAGGTCGAATAAGATCAAACCTCCTTGAGACGGGCGGTGAGAGTGCGGATTTGCTCTTCATAGGCATCCTCGCGCTGCAAAGCCTTCTCCTCGCTCACCTCCAGCGATTTGAGGTTGTTGCCAACGACGCGCAACTCCTCTTCCAGCTCGACGATCTTGCTAAAAGCAACGCATTTGAAAGCCAACTCAAATTTTGATACACTTGAAAATTTTAGCTATCCAATTTGCTATGGTTTCTACTAATAAGTATTATTTTCACATCGGGAACGGTGCACACTCTGGGCATGGGATTCAATACTATGCGGATATTATAGGAGTTTAGCAAATAGGTGAAATGATAAGAGGGAAGATATTTATCTAGATGATCCAAAGATAGATTTTCTTCAAGATTTCTAGGGTATAGTTGTCGAAATTCGAATTTCAGCGAAATTTTAACTCAACTTTCGTTCAAAATTCGGCGGATTGAAATTTTATGCATATTTTTGAACTAAAATATTTTTACAAAATCTTGACTAAAATTATGTTTCATATTTCGTTACAGTTTTGATCAAAGATTTTGGCAAGAATTCTAAACACTGGTGAGAAGGTTAAAGAAATGAGGATTATACATTGACACAAGAGGAGGCATGTCAAAAGCTGCTATTTTCCAGAAGGAATATGGAAATAAAAAGACTGTTCGACCACATTGGGACAAGTACCGGACAATGTCCGATGGACATCGACGCTCATCACGCCTCTAACGCTCATTTCTAACCTCTTTGAGGCGAGTGTCCATCGTACGGATCTGTCCTTCGTAGGACTCCTCTCGCTCGAGGGCCTTCTCTTCGCTGAGCTCCAATGACTTCAAGTTGTTGCCGACGACTCGCAACTCTTCCTCTAACTCTACGATTTTGCTGAAAATTTTATTTAGCTCGTGCTCAGGGGAATTCTTGAGAGAGTGGTCGAATTGGACCTAATATTGGGTCCAGCATTGGACTATAATAATACTATGGAAGAAGGTATGTAACTTTGGAGAGTGCACACCATTCACAAAGAAAATAAGGTCTTTCAGGATTTAGCTACGGTTTTGACAAAATCCATGAACGCTGATATCGCAAAACGTATTCGATAACGCTGTGAAATTCAAAATCCTTACTTCTCTCCGGCCTCGGCACGCTCCTCAGCTCGCTCAAGATCTGCCTCAACCATGGCCAATTTGCGGGCAACCTGGAAATGAAATGGGTTAATTGAGCCATTTTTAAGAGATTTTACGTCAGCCAAATGTCAGTTAGAAATAGACAGCAAATTAGGTTAGAAGAATCAAACCCACGCAGCAGATTATTCGAAAATTTGAGAGATTCAAAGTGCTTTTAGAGGTTTGAATAAATTATTAGAAATGTCATTTTTCCACTTTGGCTAAAATGATAAAAAGGTCCATTTGAACACTTTTGTGAAATTTTTTACAAAAAATCCATTTTTCCATACTTTGGACATGGTCACCTAGGAAAGGGAATGTTTTTTCCAAAACATAAGTGTTTCTTCCAATTTTGGAGAAAATAAAAATGTTCACAAATGACCTTTTCTGTGGACTATGCTAAAGGTCTCTATTTCCGAAATAGAAGTTTCACATTGTATCAAATAAAATCACAACAGCAGAGATAATATGAGAAAGCGGACGTCATGTATCCAGAAAATATGTGGAACTATGACAACCTCGTCGTATTTGCGGTCGGCTTCCTCGGCAAGGCTCTGGGACTCTTTGAGTTGCGTCTCGATCTCGTTGGCGCGCTCTTCATCCTGGAGCGAGCGGTTCTCCATGACTTTGCGGACACTAAAGAGCTATCCATGATAGGAAAAAAGTCGGAATGAGATACCTAATACCCGGGAGGCCTAAGTATAACTAAGCAAAACTATGTGTATTACAATCTATATTGGAATAAAGTATAATAAGGACCGAATCTGATTGTTAGACTAGAAAGAACAAACAATTCTGGACATTGATTCGTAACGGATTCAGATGACAGATTATGACATTGAGCATATAACAGCTCGCATCCAAATATCCAAAATGTAAAATCGAAAAATCAGTCACCAAAAATCCACGAATTTCGTAATCATGCCTCTTAAATGTAACTTTTTGCAAATATTTTTCCTTACAATTGGAAATCTTTCCGGATTTCACCAAATTTTATGACTTTTAAGGATACGAGCTTCGAAACGACATATAACGAATTAAAATGTCAGAAACGCGGAATTTCAGCAAATGATTAAAGTGTTGTTAGAAAGGAAACGTGTAAATTAACGCAACCTCTTCAGACCGTGACTCAGTTTCTCTTAACAAACATTGTGCCTCTCGTAACTTTGTTTCCAACTCCGTGCATCGGTCGTCGTCGACGTTGGCCCGGTTTTCTAGCGCTCGCCGCGCCCTTAAACATATGGAAAAATGTTAGATCAAACTTCAAACTTGGGAATAGCTCAGCAAACGTTTGATTTTAAAGAATTTTGGGAACGTTAAAATGTGAGTGCAAATCTTATAGAGGAAAGTGCGTACAAGTAACGAACAACACTAATCAATGTCAAAAATCACTCAAACAAAGTTTTCCGCCATTTTGGTTATGTTTTCGATCAAGTGGGATAGAAAAGTATGATTCAAATTTTCATTAAATTGTAACTGAAAATACTTTTGGTAAAAGTTCAATAATGCATTACCCCAAAAAGGCGCGGAAAATATAGTTTGAATTTGTTTAAAGTTGCAGAGTCCGTCAGACAACACAGAAGCAGTAAGACAGTGCACAATAACAGAAAAACTTAAGCTTATTTAAAAATGTTAGTCCTGACACGAAAACGTAAAGCAAAAAGCACCTCCTCGTATTTTCGGTCTGCGTCCTCGGCAATGACTTTTGCTTCTTCCACCTGGACTTCAAGAATGTTCGCGCGTTCTTCATCGGTTTGAGAGCGAGTTTCCATGGATTTGCGTGCACTTAAAAGAGGACAACACACAATAAGCGTATTTTGTGACATTAAGCGTGAGTTAAAGCTTAAGCATTTAAACGTTTCTTTTAACTTTTGAACGAGCACAGATATTTTAAAGCACATTTTTTCACAGTAGAATGACAGACATCGCCCTATATCCTTATCAGATGTAGCAGCATTCACTTTTACAATTTTTGGACGATTGTGAGAAATTTCTTGAATTTTGTTTTTTCCAAGCTTTCGAATAAAAATTTCGTTCAAGAGTTGCAGAAATACAAGCGTGCTACATCCTTCGACCCTCCTCTTATAAGCTTAGGCTAAAAGTAACAAGCTAAGGCTCGATAGTGGTAGCAGATCATATGGCCCAGGTGACTGCGGGAGCTCAGATTCAGCGAATTTACCGCTCCGATTCGTCGCAGTTGGCGCTGGCCTCCTCCATCTTCTCGGTGGCGACCTTCAGACGCTCCTCGGCACGGTCAAGCTCCTCCTCAATCAAGGTGGTGCGGCGGTTCAACGAGGCGACTTCCGCTTCAGCCTTAAAAGTCCAACCCGTGCATATGTGCTCTTTAGAATTTTAAATTTTCCGAATTTTGACCTATTTCTGGCAAGGAATAGCAATAAAATTGGCAAAATGCCCTTTACCGATTTGCCTCATCTGCGGCTTTTGAGGCTTCGTCGAGCTTCTGTGTGGCGATTTTGAGGCGATCCTCGGTGCGCTCCAAGTCCTCCTCGACCAAAACTATTCGGCGATTCAATGACGCGACTTCGGCTTCGGCCTGAGAAGTAATGAGGATGAAAATTTAAGGAATCGGGCGAGAAACTGACATTTTTACTTTCAGAGCAAAAATTTTACTTTTTAGAAGAATTTTAAAAGAAGAAAATAAAATCTAGAAAAATTTTTATTTTAAAAATATCGAAAAATTAAAAAACCACAATTTCGCCAAACAGTGAAAAATGCCAATTTTCGTTTCAAAACCCACATCCTCTCGCTTTTTGCGCTCCTCCTCGAGCTGTCGTTTGACCTCATCAGATTCGTCTTTGGCTTGTTCCGCCTCCTCGCGCGCCTGGCGCATTTTCTTTTTGAGGACATCGAGAAGAGATGTCTGTTGGGAGCCGCCTTTCTCAATTCGCGACATTTTCGACTTCTTTGAATATCAGGTATTCAATAAGACTAATATAGGTAGGAATATGAAAAGGCACACCTTTGGTCCAAATTTACCTTAACAGGAGCAGTGAAAATTTTAAGTCATATCGAAAAATCGAAATGATAAATAAAGAGAATGCCATAGAAAATTGTTAGGATTGCATAAGAATAAAAAATAATGTGAATAGGCACCTGACAGGCAGCGGAATAAATGAATTATAAAAGACCGGCTGACTCTTGCCTTGATTATGTTGGGAAGTGAGGTTTTAATGAAGAAAAGGATAATTGAATCAGTGGAAGATTTTAAGAGTTCAAAGTTGGACTATATGCGAGAATTTTTCACTTCAAAAATTCAATTTTTGGCAGAAAATTGTCATTTTGTACAAAAAATTAAAATACAAAAATTTATTTATATAATAACTACATCGGCAAAAATTCCAGTCTGCTTTCTATCCAGGTTATATTTCACATAGAACACTCAATAGTATCAAAGGTGATATGAATCCTGAGTGAAGGTGTATTTTCATGAAAGGCTCATCGTTTTTTACGTGTCTGGGAAAGTCAGCGCGGCGGAAGAAACGATACAAGAGGCAGTGTTTTTGCCTATAAAAACAGGCCTTCATCGCAGTAGTCTTTTTCTCACAGGTGCCCCCATAGCACAAAGGAGGGACTGAGGCTGGCGCTATAGAGGGCTGGAGGAGGCAGACGAGTACAATAGAGGCCGAGCAAGGCCATTATGACACCGGGCTGGGTGAAAAGTGGGACTGCGTGGATGTATGGATCCGGTCCAGACCCTGTGAGCTCTTTGGGTCTGAATGAGCTCAAGGGGCTAAGTGGGTTTCGCCATTCAATTAGCCTTCCTGTGTGAGCCATCTTTCCAGAGAGTGAGGAAAGAAGTGGGAAAGTAAAGGTTAGGAAAGAGCAAATTTTTAGAAAGTATAATAAAGAGTTGCGCAAAATGTTGTAGATTCTGGGATAAAAAATTTGACTTCGAACTTCAGTCGATCATTTCGACTAGAGATTAAGTAAGAGCCTGATTGGCTTGTTTTAGCCTGGATAATAAAGTTGAAATGGAAAGGAAAATGGAAAGGTTATGCGGAGACATTGAAGAGTTGAAAATGTTTGCAACTTTTGCCGGTTTTCCAGAAAATTACTCACATTTCCCAAAATGGCGTTTTTGGAGCAAAATATTCAATTGCATATTTCTGAAAAAGTATTAGTCTGAATTGTTTAAAGGGGTTTTCAAACAAAATGTTGACGTAATTTTATTAGAAAATCATTTGAATCAAACAGTAAATGTCCAAAAGACCGCACTTTTAGACCAAAACTAACACTTTCTTCCAAAAATTGGCACTGTTCTTTACTTTATTCCGGGAATAAGCCAACCACTCATCCACTTAACTTTTCCTGGAACCTCAGAGGGAATGGATCTATCGAGCTCTCAGAAGAGAAAGCGAAAACAACTTTAGCTCTTGCTCAGATTTTTGTGCGCGAAAAACCCACAATTGTGGAGAAATCCACGATGTGACAGCGGTGGATGGATCCTGCTGCTCTGTACTTTTGTCATCCTGTCTATGACTGTGCGCGGCTTTCAAGGTTGAGGACGGTTCTGATGGGATTTCGGCTCAGCCCCTTACCGCACACAAACACACATTAGATTTGGGGTGGCGATGTGGTGGAAGTGATCTTTTCTTCTACGCTCACAGACCCAATCCTGACAGATCCCCAAAGTATTGGGATTTGGGTGGTGAGGAAACTCGGCGAAGAAAATGCGAAAGAAAGCGAAAGTATTCGGATACTATTCATTTCATTGTGGCGTGTAACGGATTTTTCTGCAGGGAAAGTAATGGGATATGTGTACAAAAGAGTTGGTTTTTGGGCTTTGGAGAGAAGAATGAATGTGGTATGAGAAACAAAAGACTGAGGAAAATTTGAGATTGTAGCAAGTTTGGTTAAAATATAGGCCGGATTTTGGGAATAGTGAACGTTTTTGTAAATTTGGGTAACAATTATTCAGATTTTTTTGAACCATAGATTTTAGATAGCTTTCTATAAAAATTTATCATTTTGTGAAAAATTTGAGACATTGGCATAGTTTTGAATTTCGTGCCATGAAAGTCAGTCAAGCAACTTTTAAAATTTTACGAAACAAAATCTAATAAAATTTCGTTGCTTTTGTAAAAAATAAAAAAATTTATAACGCTATAGATTCAAAAATCGTACGTATGACCAAAAATTCTCTTCTCTAACAACAACATTGTTATGATTGCCGAAACGCGGAAAGATGACTCTTCGCCGGAATTTATGCATAAACCGCCGCCATTTTGGCTGAGTTTTTCCCTCTCCCCTCTGTTTATGCTCGGGAATGTAAAAATATTGATGGAGGAGAGAATAAAATGAGAGGCTGTGAAATACAACTGGGAGTGGAGCGGTTTTAGGCTTATCAATGTTTGCGGACGAAAAATGGAATCATGAGGACTGGGTGATATTTTTTTGATTTTTCAATGAAAAGGAGTTCTTGGATTTTTTGAAAAAATAAGACACATTCTTTGGAATGAGAAAGTTTTCTACAACATTTCAGAGGTACTTTTAAATTGGACTTTGAAAAAAGTTTTCGCTTTTGAGCAAATTATATTATAGATAGTTAAAATGTTCACATAATTTCGGGTTGTGCCATTTTTATGTCAGAAAATTTCTGAATTTCCGACAGAATAATTTTCTAGGCAAAATAAGGAAGCGAAATAAAGGAAAATTTAGAATAATAAGTCTTATCAATGTCTTTGGTAGAAAAAGCAATCATAAAACAGATAGTACTAAAATTTGGTGCATATCAGCGAAGAAGCAAGGAAACAATGGGTCCCGTTAAAAAAACGCTCATCAAATAATAAAAAACAAAGAAGAGAAGGTATTATGAGGACGATTATTATATCGTTTTGAGTGGAGAGATCTTTCTGTGATAAGAACAATTTTTTAACTCTATCGCTTTTCTGTAAAACTCTCCAAAAATATAAGAATCAAGAAAAAATCCAAAAAGGTAAATTACGTCACTTTTCTGCAAATTTTCCAGAGGAGTTTGAATAGCAAAGTGGATTTTCTGGCTCAAACACAGATTTGAGGTCACCAACTTGCCTCATAACAATAAGAAGTAGGAATGTGCGCATTTGAGAATGTTGACGAATATTGCATTGGACGTCGTGAAGGGGGGGAGGGGGTTTACTCACAGTAATATTCCATACACGCATACAATAGAAGCGATCTCTGGGAGTCCATTGAGGAATATATAAGGATAGCCGGGTGACCTTCGCAGCCCATATCGAGAGAAAAGCTCTAATTCAAATTCTTATAAAAGTAATTCTTTTGAAAAGTTCGGAACACGGATTATCCTGGATGGAACCTTCCAACCTGCCAGAGAATGAGTTTTATTTCCTCGTACAAATATGAAAAATTTGACAAGTATTGTCCTGTTTGATTTATTTTTCCACAAAAATTTCTAAACTTTTTCTGACATAGTCTAACCCAATTTCCGTACAGCAAATCCGCTATTAGCATTCTATATGGGCAGTGACCTACACCCGTACAAAGAGGACTCTTAATATGAGCAGCTCGACTAAAAAGGAAAGGCAAGCAAAGAGAGGTCACCTCTGAGGAGGCAAATGAAGACGAGGTTTATGGGCAAATGTTCGCCCGAAAAGGAAGTCAGGGGGAGGGGACAACTGCCAGCCAGCTGAGTCTCGCGCTCGGTTGGCTCAGCTGCCCCCAACGGTGGTGTGTCCCTATGCGCATTGTGATGGAAGAGAGAGAGCGCGGTAAACGGAGTGTTAGAGAAAAAAGTTATTTGGAGAGATAAGGTAATGAGTGAGAAAGACTGAATGGCATGCACATATATAGACATATCATTCAGCTAAAGAAAGAGACAGCGAGAGATAGAAAGCAATGTTCAACTTTGCGACATTTTTACTTGTTTTTATTTTTCCTGGTTTTTCTAAAATTTTTAATATGAAATAGTTAATTTTGTTCGTAAAAATTGCACTTTTCGCAAATCAAATAGTAATTTTAAAAGTTCAAACTGAGTGTTCGTTCTAACATTTCCTCACAAAACAGGCTCAGGATTCATCGGCCTATTTTCTGACATTAAAACAAAACGGAGCGAATGTTTCATTCGCAAAACTGAGGCAAAACCAATCCCTTTCCTCACAAACGTAACGGAAAAGCGATTGGTTTTCTCCCATAAACAGGACGGCGAGGCTCTGGAAGAGGAGAGGCGCAATCGGTCAGTCACAAACAGAAATGAGCCCCAAAGAAAGGAATGTGTGGAATTTTGAGGAAGCCGTCCCATAAATGGAAAATAAATAATGATTTAATCGCGCTGGTTTGAAGTGATTGGCTTGGTTGAGTCATAGGATTAGGGACGCAAAAGGCGACAGTTACGCCATGAGATACGTTGTGACGTCATCTGGCGGAAAGGACAAGATCTGATGATTTTTCAGGGAATGTGCTTTACAGTAAAGGAGTAATTTACAGTTTAGAAAATTCGGATAGGGATAACAAAAAATTACAAAATATGAGAAATGTAAGACCGGTATGAAATTGTTTCAGAAATGGAAAACATTTTTAATTTTTTGACCTAAAAGTAAAAACTTTCAATTTTTTCTATATTTTTGAGAAATTTTCAAACTTTCAATATGTTTAAACCGGAATATAGTAAAATTTAAATTAAATCGGACTATTTTTCTCCGGAAAGAACTCTAATCAGAAAAATCTCTAGTTTGAAACTTGATTTTTTAGCTAGCCGTCACCACTTAGAGGTCTATTTATGCAAAGTTTATGCAAAGCTTCAGCTATTTTTTTCACGTTTTTAGTCCAAAACTCTACTAGACATATCCGGACAAAGCATATAATGGATTAGAGAACGCTTAGAAAGGATAACAATACCCTAAAGTTATGATTAAAAGATGGACCCGTTGGGTGGGCTGCGATCGGTGAGGAGTCCCGCCCTTTTAAGGGCTTATTCCGCTAGAGAATCTTCAATTTCTAATCCACCGCATCTTATGGATCAATACAGGATTTGAAAGGATTTGATTCGAAGGGAATGCGTTCTCTCGAAAACATTTATCATTATTATGCGATTTGGGTATTATTGAATGAAAGGAACGGAAAAGATGAGACTTAGGGGTTCTGAATCGTTAGTATTGGAATTGAGCAAAGAATTTTTGGAATTTTGGAAAGAAAAATGAATGGATTTTCTCTGAGACAAATTTGCACATCCTTCCAAAAATGTTTGACCCGAAAAGGAGGATTACATAAACTCGGCAGTCACTAACCAGGTTTTGTTTAATTCGATCATAGATTCGGTGAAGGAAACAATGCAAAATATGTTTGGAATGCGAAAGTTGGAAATTTGATTAGAAGATTAGGTATATTTTAGAGTGTGGAAAATTATTGATAAAACAAGAAGTCGGCAATAGTGACAACAATACGTTATAGAGATTATGCATACTTCATTTTTATATAAAAATTTAGATAAAAACAAGCTATTCCGGAAAATCTCCAGTCCATACCTGAACGGCTAACACAATCCATGTTTAGGCGTCGTCTGAAATCTGAAATCCCTACAAAGACTTTGGGCGATTTTGCCCACATTATTGCTATTCCTTGCCAAATTCCGTTATATATTCTCAGTAGCAAAAAGGTTAACATTTTCAAAAGTTGCATAAAAACTGACCTCCTGCACTTGCTTTTCCTTGTCCTCGAGCTTTGTGGTGGCGGCGGACAGATCTTCTTGGGCCTTGTCGAGGTCGTTTTCGGTAGCCATGAGCTTCTTCTGGGTGTCGCGCAGCTCCTCCTCAAGACGCTCGAGTTTCTCGGTACTCTGACGCACCTTCTCCTCAGCGGCATCGGCCCGATCGAGAGCGTTGTCCTAAATTGTAAGATATTTCATTTTGGTTTTGAAACCAGATGACAGATATGGAGCTCATGAATTTCTTACAATTCTCACGTTATATTTATAACGCGATGATATTTAAATAAATTTATTGACATATTTCCAGAATAATTTGTGAGAAAATATCTAAAAATTACAGTAAAAACCGTAAATGTTCGTAAAAGTGCTTCGTTACACTTGCCTGGATGTAATTTTATATCATTTTACTGTCAAAAAAATTTAAATGAATAAACATCTTAACCTTTCATTTTCTTTTTATCTTCGCCATTTAAGCTATACCATTTTAACCGTTTGTTCTGTTATTTTAGAGCAAAGAAAACAGTTTTGGAATTATTTGGAAAACTACTCCCATTTTGTTCACAAACATCACTATTACCGTATTTTCTCTAATTGAGCCCCCGGGGGCTTAATTATTTCAATACCCCTCTAGAGGGGGGGTCTATTTCAGGGAGGGGCTCTATTATAGGGAGGGGCTTAATTATTTGGATCGCGCCCAAGGCGCGAAAATTTTTGAGACTTTTTACAAAATATTCGGATTTTTGGCCAGTTTTTTACAAAATTTCGAGAATTTAAACCGATTTTGAATTGGCGCCAAACTTTTTTTGGCGAAAATTTGAATTTTTGTCGGTATTTTTTACACTTTACGGAAAATTTTTCATTTTTTTGCTAAAATTTGGTAAAAAATTGCAAGTTTTGGTAAAAAATGGCAAAATTTATAATAATTTTTCGTATAGCGCGTCAAAAATGACGATTTTGTATCCTTTGGAAATACATTCACTTTTTACTATTTCTAGAAAAAAGTGTCATTTTCCATTCGATTTTTCATTCATACCAAAAATTTGTAGAAATGCCAAAAATTTTATTAGTCAAAACGGGCGCATCTAGAACGCTTATTGAGATCATGAATAGTTGATCTAGACAGGTCCCATTCAACATTTCTTAGTTAGAATGGGATCTTTTGAAAATACATATTTTTGGCCCGTTTGTGACAAAAGTGACCTTTGGAGCCGTTTATTCCGTTTCCTGAAGACATCTTTTCCTTCCAAAATTAAAGAAAAAAAATTAGTTAAAATTGACATGTAAAAAACCTAAAAAATAACTAAATTGGACAATAATAATCTAAAACAAAAAAGCAGCAATAAATTGCGAAAAACACGTGTAAAATTTGTCTTTATATGTAAAATACCTTTAAAATTGAAAAATATCTTAAAACACCTAAAAAATTAGCTAAAAATTGGCTAAACTATCTAATTTTTGTCTATTTATATTGGACATACGAAATACTAGCAAAAAACAGCAAAAAATTAGGAAAAAACCCATTTTGGGGGGGGGCTCAATTATAGGGAGGGGCTTAATTATTTCAATACCCCTCCAGAGAGGGGGTTAATTATAGGGAGGGGCTCAATTATAGAGGGGGGCTCAATTAAAGAAAATACGGTATGTGCAAAATATTCAATGAGGTAAAACACACCAAAAAGCAAAATTTTATAGAAGCATATTAAAATATTTTTAGATTTTTCCATGTTAAACTTTCGTGAGTCTAATTTGTTGTCAAGACTCAGCTTTCAGTTTAAGTCTCAATTTGCATAATTTTTGTGCTAAAACCAAATTTTACCTTCTCGATCTTCATGGCCTGCATCTTCTTCTTGATCGCGTCCATTTTTGATTCTGTTTTTGGGGACTTTTGTAATCAAACAAGAAATATAGAATTAATTCAAGCGGAGCTGAGGCAGTTGAGCTGTCGGCTGAGCACTAGCGAAATAATAATAGTAGCTCCTCGGGCGGGGGAGTATATCGGTGTCGATCGTGTGGAGGTGGTGGCAGTTAGCAGCAAGACGCAAAGCAATCCAATCCAACAAATGCTCTCTTCCTGAAATCCAAAATAAAACACATCAAGAGAGAAACACATCGGCAGACATGTACGCATTTTCTCGATTATCTCTTTCTTTGGGCCCTCTGGGGTCCTGGGCTATACATTCTCGACCCGGCGAAAGTCGGGTTCTCGATTTCGATCCGATTGAGAGGCAGCTCTCAATTTGCAACTCTTGATCGAGATCGCCGTCGAATAGAGCAGTCCGAGATATTAACAGAGACAATTTCTCTGCTAGTGGCAACCATTCTAAGGCCTGAGGGTTTAAGATATTTTGGCTCAGGACTTTCAAAGGGCTCTCAGATCAGAGAGCCCTAAGGGCTTAGATAGCCTGGGCTGGCTCCCTCCGTTAAAGCCCAGGTGGAAATTTATCTCTCCCAGTTCAAACCCACCAGCTTTCTCTGTTTCTCTCTTCATATCAGTATAGAAAAGAAAGCATAGCGGGATTTTGCTCTGCCAGAGATTTGTATAACCGGAGGCATTTGGCCTAGATAACGACAGACTAGCTGGCTTTCTCTCCTCGAGGTCTCAGGCAACCGCCTTTTGATCTGTCTCTGCCTTTTGATCCAGTGGTCTAACGTTCCCGAAGAAAGTTAGCCTCTTGTGAAGTTTACACCAAAGCGTTGGACTGATTTTTTTGTTTTTATCTCTAACCTCTCCTTCACCTACAGTTAAAAAGAGAAAGAAAGTTTTCGAGGCTTCCGGCTCGCCAACTGTCGAGAAGGGCTCCCTCTGGTCCCAAAGGCCTCTTGCGATGGAATTCCAACACACATATATATGAATCAATTGGAATATGCTCAGGCCCAAAGTGCAGAGCATTTGTTTCCAGAGACTTCTGTTTGAGAAGACAAAAGTCTCTTGGGCCTAGGCGAGAATTATTTATCGATACGATTGGCAATCGGGCAAGGGTGAAGGAATTTGTAGGGAAGTCGCCCACGGCTTTGTTTGAATCGAAAGGAAATGGATCAAAGTTGAATCCAGAAATAATAACAAGATCAAACTAATCTTGAAGAAATGTGGATTATGAAACTATGGAAAAACATATAAAGTCAATAGCCGGAAAAAAGAAAAGAGCGACATTTAGTGTCAACCAAAAAAATGTTTCGATGGATGTCTTGATTGTCAGACAACAATTGTCCGGAAAACGTAGGCATTCCGAAACATGAAACATAAACTCACCGAAAATTGGATATATTTTCCCCCTAAACTTTTCACCAAAAAAATTAATCCAACACTTTCATTTTTAACAATGGAATAATTTCGTTGAAGGTTTTCGGAAGCACATATAATAACAAAAATGTATACTTTCACCCTAAATCCAATTTTTAACAGAACGCCAAAATAACAGTTTATAACATTTCCAGCACTTCTTTGATCCTGAAATCCAATCAAATGGCTTAGATATGCCGTACCGTAAATTGAGGACAAAAGGTCAAACGATGGGGACAAAAGATAATTTCGCTTGACGATTGGACAGTTTTCAAATATACTATCTATCACCTCAAAAATTTTGTAATTAGTATCCGCATTCTGATCTTTAGCGTGTTCTTCCAAACATCCGAATTTGTGCTCAATCATACAAATTCTTCATTTTCCGGCTCTTACAGTTTCTGATCATTAATCTACGTCAGAATTCCAATCTTTTCTCTAACACCAAACCCCAATGAGCTATTTGGGTTTACAAATCTCGATCTAGAATGTCTGAACAAGAATATGTCAAACCTCTTTGCTAGCTCGCTTTTCAGTTTTCTCTTTTTCTCTCAACACTCTCTCCACTGCTCCCGAACTAAAATCTCTTTTCATTGAACAAAGCCACAAAAATTTTGTTTGAGATAACAGCTGCCGGCTAAGGTTTTGCGTAGGCAGGAGTGATATTTCAAGAAGTCGAAAGTAGTTAAAAACAAGACCGCCGAAAGGAAAATTGGCGACAGACATCAAAACTTCGGGACCTAAAGACATAGTGTCAGTGATTTAAGTCTCAAGGCACTCAAAGAAAGTCCAATAATGTATTTGGGTCCCAATGGAATCTGCTTAAACATGGATGGATTATCGATCAAAGAAGATATGGAGAAAAAAAGGAAGAGGATATGGATGAAGAAAAGGCCTCAGGTTTAAAAGAAGATTTGCGTTGGGAAATGCAAATATTATATAGCACAAACGTTCTATAAAAAACTGTCAGTTTTTTGTTATAGAAAACAAGAAATCTGTAAATGTCGGTACCGTAAGCAATTTTTAATATCTGATATCCAAATTGGAAAAGAATTGGCCGTATAAAAACATTGGAAGCAACAATCGATCGTGAGCAATTCCGTTCCCGATACCTTTCAAAACAGGCAAGCGATTGTTTTCAGCCATTGCCTTTCGTATGCGATGGCATTTGCATTCGATCGGACGTTTGACTCATTTGTGTTTCACAACAAATTGAATGAAAGAAAGGAAGCACTAAAGAAAAACAATTGGTTTCCGTTACATAGAAAATCAAATGTCAATGTAAGCGCAAATGAAATTTCATACAAAAGTTTTGTCTTGTGGAGTTGTGTTGCGTTTTCTGAAGCAATTCATATATGAGGTTCTATAGCCAAGTAATTTGCAGATTGAGAGTCATAATGTATATTTCTTCTTTATACGGTCACAGAATGGGTATTACCCTGGAAATATGATCTCTTCGGTGATTATGGAATTTACCGAATTACATGCACTGAGGTCGGCTCGACGCAGCTTAACTGAATTGGGAATAAACAACTTAAATAGAAATATGCCCTTTAAATTCTAGAAAAATCCAGAATTTAAAGGGATATGTGTAAAGTTCAAATCTCACCTCGGAAAACAACTCAGCGGTCAATTACTATATAAGGATTCCATCATCCTGGCTCGAAACGCTGGTCGAACCGCGAGATGAACAGTGACACAAACTGAGAACAGCAACTTATGTAGAGTGGATATATTTTTCTTAGTTTCAATCTGGAAATTTGGTGAGACAGCAGGATGTTGATAATTCTGGGCGGTGGTTCCTCTATGGAGCAATGAGTATAAGCTATGGGGGTGTTGGTAAGTGTTTTGGATTTTTAAATGGTGCTATGTCGAGCTTTTAAAAATTGAAAAACTGTGTATTTATTGTCAATCTTATTCACAAAATAGATATTAAAATATTTTCAGTCAACCTTCGTCACTCTTTTTTATTCAGAGAAGCTTTGGAATTTGTCGCCCTTGTTTTCGGTTCAAAACAATATTTGTCCCACACCGATTTCCTTTCAAGGTTCGAATAAAAATTTGTAAAGGATAATTTTTACAGTTCATTTATTCTTAAAATATTCTTCTTATTCATGATGAATTGCGCAGAAATAGAACCGGGATTTTCCGGAGATGACTGGGATTTTTTATTCAAGAAATCTGATCCAAACTGGATAAAGCCGTGCTGCGAAAATCACTCATGTTTTCTCGTGGATTTTGCTCTGCCTTCGCTCCTCAACCAATGCAAAGGAAAAACAAACGAAGTTCGTTTGGTTTACGACGTCGCGCACAACATCCGGCGCTTGCTAACGGTGCTCAGGTAGGCTAATATTTGAACACTAGCTGAGATGGGGGCGCTTCGCGCCCCCCTCTCAGCTAGGAAGCGGTTAGCGTGCATCAGCGGCGCTTCGCGCACCGCCATCAGCGGTCAGATTGGGTTGTTCGGGTGCCTGGCTTTGTCAGTGAGACTCGCGGCCTTCGGCCGCTCGAAGGGGGGATTTGTGTGGTGCCTAAGTTTTTGGGGGTGCCTGGCTTTGTCAGTGAGACTCGCGGCCTTCGGCCGCTCGAAGGGGGGATTTGAAATTTGTAGTTTGTAGTCAAAAAAGCGTTACGGACGGAGAAAAATGGGGCTCGGGCTCTCAAAAAGCGTTACGGACGGAGAAAAATTTGTAGTCAAAAAAGCGTTACGGACGGAGAAAAATGGGGCTCGGGCTCTCAAAAAGCGTTACGGACGGAGAAAAATGGGGCTCGGGCTCTCAAAAAGCGTTACGAACGGAGAAAAATGGGGCTCGGGCCCTCACAAAGCGTTACGGACGGAGAAAAATTTGTAGTTTGTAGTCAAAAAAGCGTTACGGACGGAGAAAAATGGGGCACGGGCCCTCAAAAAGCGTTACGGACGGAGAAAAATTTGTAGTTTCTAGTAAAAAAAGCGTTACGGACGGAGAAAAATGGGGCTCGTGCCCTCAAAAAGCGTTACGGACGGAGAAAAATTTGTAGTTTGTAGTCAAAAAAGCGTTACGGACGGAGAAAAATGGGGCTCGGGCCCTCAAAAAGCGTTACGGACGGAGAAAAATTTGTAGTTTGTAGTCCAAAAAAGCGTTACGGACGGAGAAAAAACCACTTGAGCTTCACATTTGTCTAAATTTTGGTCTAAATTTTGTCTAAATTTAGGTACATTTTAGCTAAATTTCGACCTCAAATTCGGATTCCCCGCTAAAAATTACCCTAAAAATAGGTACATTTTGGAAAATAAGCACTCCTAAGAATGCACCTCCATATTTTGTGACATACGTACGTACGGACATAAGCCGCGTATTATAAAAGATTTTCTGAGGATTTTAGGGTATGTTTTGGAATAATTGTGAAATATTATAAGGAATTTAGCTGTATAAATTAGTTCAAGATAATCTGAAATACCCAATTTTTCTGCTCCAAGAACGTTCTTAAATTTTTCTTCTAGAAATTTTTGGAACAGTTTTTTAAATTTTCTAGTACATTCCATGAAACATGAAAACTGTTAAACATAGGACAAAAAAAATCAGAAATAATTTTCAAGAAAACGGAGATATGAAATTTTTAACAAATATTTTAGAAGCATTCTAAATTTAACAGTCTTTAGAGAAGAAAACTTTCGCATCGATGATTCAGCTGAATCTGCCATTCTCGATTTCGCTCTTCAATATGCGGACTTTGTGCTGGAGGTCGTCACCTACACCTGTTTCGACATTTTCTCCGCTTTGCTCCACCTGCATCGAATTAGATGCACCATTTGCGGTCAGAATTCGTCGGAAATGCCAAAATATGAATGCTCCTGGATTCAAGAAATGGCCTCTAAGAATTTATTCAATACAGAAATCTTAAGCTCGGGCCGGATTAGTATTTTGGTATAGTATCTGATAATTGAAATATATAAATAGTTATTTGTTAATTTTAGCATCGCTTGATTGGGGAATGTCAAGATGGCTGGAGGCTGCTCAATCGGAACATCTTTGAACGATTCTACGAGAATATTGGCAATCCCACTTTAGGAACAGCTGTGAGTTTATGCTATTTTGATCCGAATAAGGAAGAAGAAATACCCTAGAGAATCACAACGTGTTATAAATCAAAACTCCGAAAGGAATTTTGTATAAAATAAATTTTCTCAATAAACGAGCTCGATACTAAGACATTTACAGACTCAAATTTTTTTCTAGTTGTATGCCTTAAAAAACCTCACTTATATTTCAATCTTTCGTTTTAGTGAACTTGTTCTTTATATTCGTTCTTCTCTTGATTCTCCGAAAATTTCTAGATCTCCAGTCTTATCTGTAAGGACATATCCGAGTCTGCAGAACGCCATTCTTTTCACACCGAAATGATACGAAACTGCATGCTCAGTGAATCATCGGAAACCCGAGCCGCAATATCTCAACGACTCTTGCTAAAAATTCTGAAGAATCCACAGATCAGAAATTGGCTCTTTGAAAAATATTCACTTTTGTCTGGTAAACGTTTTAGCTGGATCGATGAAATCAAATATTCACACATTGATTTCAGACTTTCCGCCAAGCTCCAAATATGCATTGGACGCTCAATTGACTTTGGCCAGGTTTGCCATGATCAATCAGAAAGCTGTTTCGCTTTCTCACAAAACTTGGGCCGATTTTATACCAAAGTCAACTCTTTTAATGGGACTTGTCAGCAACATAGCTGATGTAGGTTTTCATATTGGCACACTTTTTAGTCAATCTAGATAATTATTTTAGACCAAATTGGCCTCTTGGCAGCTTATCTCCGAACACCCAAAATCGTCTCAGCCTTTGACTAAAATTGAATTAGATTTCGCACGACTATTCATTGGGTCGAATATGACCGAGCAAAATTCGTCGGTCAGACAGAAAATTGTCGCTGGGCTGAGTAAGGTGAGGAAATGTAAAGGTATTTCTGTTTTTGGGTGTGAAACATGAAAGACCACGCAAAATGATAGAGAAAACTACTCTCTAAAATTATGGGTGGTCTTTTTTGAAGTAACAGCCTAGAACAAAAGTTGTTTATTTTCCGCTTAGCTGATATCTAACCCTACATTTTAGATTCTTGAACGACTACGCGACAGCTCGAAGAGTATGACAAAGAAAATAACCGAGAATGATAATAAGGAAATGCTGGGAAATTACAAAGAATTCCTGAGCTATTTAACTGGGCTGGCATTCTATTCTCTTTCACCAAAATCGAACTTCAATCGACGGCTCACCGCTCTTCAAATTATAAAAACAATGTTTTGTCCTGTCACATCTAAAGGTGCTAACTTAGGTAAGTTAATAACACGTTTTTTTGAAGCAAAGTGTTAATTTTTGACTTTTAGATGACCAACTGGAGAAAGTCTTCAAAATTTCCGAGTGGATTACCCAAACAAATTATGAATCAATATTGAGATGTTTCGATGACGACTATGGTGCTTGTCAGCAACTTGCTTTGGAAATTCTTGTCCAAATGGAAGTGCCGCAAAAGAATATTGTAATAGCTTCTAGTAAAGTTAATTTTATGCATTCAATAAATCGAAATCCGTGAGATTTTGACTCTAAAATTTTGATAGGAAAGTTTGCTAGAAATTCATAACAATATAAACTAATAACCATATAGGAAATTCAGTTTGAATGTAGCACCAATTTCAGGGCATTGGCTTTGTATTGCCCTGTATTGGTGCAAAATTCAAACTGAATTACTCGTAAGTTTTTGTGATTTGCTTATGTGCTGACAGACTAATTTACCCCATATTTGAATTTGAAAATTGCTTGAGAAAACCATAAACTCGACAAAGTTTAAGTATATCATCGAATGGACCGCCGTTATAAAAAAGATCAAAATTCCAAACTTTTAGGCAAACAGATTATGCAACCAACCTTTTCATCTGGTATTGAACTTATTTAGCGTAAATAATATAAAATGAGAATATGAATGTTTAGATATATTTGGATTAGAAAATTGCTTCAGAAAACCATAAACTCGACAAAAGTTTAACCCTTCATTGCCGAGTGATGCGAAAACGCAACGATATTGATTGACTTCACAAAAAGAAAAGAATCGAATGAGTGTTTATTACACAAAGAAAGAGAGCGTCTATGAAAAAGTTGTTTTTCACAAAGACAGCTCATCTAAAATAAAGCTAATGGTAATGCAGACATTCTGCCTTTTTTTCTATGGCCTGGTCTAGTAAAATTTTTAGTCTTTCATCGAATAGAGAGGAGTAGATCAAAGAATCGAAAATTCCAAATACTACACATGCAAATTACGCCACCAAACATTTCATCTGGTATTGAAATTATTTAGCGTAAACATATTAAAATGAGCATATGAATGTGTAGAATATTCATGGCATATCAATATTATTACTCTTCTTATTTCTCTGAATTTCAGAACATATCGGCATTTGTGTCCAACACAAAATCCAAACTATTCGCATTCAAGGCATCGACCCACGCTCAATTTTCTCTCAACTTCCGCCTGCGATTCATTGGCCAAAAATACGCCGAAATCGGTTCTGAACTTTTCTCAAAAATTTTTCAAAAAGCGGAAGACAGACTTCCGCGAAATGGGATCCAAATTCCACTTGAAGTGTCTGAGTTGGGTCCGATTTATTCGATACTCAGCTCAACTGAGGCATTAGTCGCTTCATTTATCGAGAACGAAAGAGAAAATTATGAAACATCAAGACAATTTTTGGACAACGATATGTGGCAAACGCGAGTAAAAAGACTAGCGGATGTTTGCTTTCAAATGGCTGACGTAGTGACTCCCGTGGTCCACAATTTATCTCCTGAGGGCTTTATGCCAGAATGTCTAGCGAAAAAGGAAGGTAGGCTTATAGTTTGGCATTACACAGCAAGGTTTGGCAACTTTCAGGTAGCGACCAAGTGGTGTTCGCTTCCCAGAGACTTTCGGTCTGTTGTTGGAGAACTCACAAGACAATTTCGTCGATGTTTGGCCTGTTAGTGAGTAAGGTAAGCTTTTGAGAATTGCGAGAGAAGCATGCGGCGTTCAATCAGAATCATTAATAAGAAAAATTCATAATTTTTCTTCGCACTACAAAAATTAACTTTAAATTAACGCTAAATTTCTTTTTCTGTTTAGCTCCCATTCCCACACGCTTTGGACTGTGATACACTCAGAAGAATCGTGGATTATCTTTGGCTGCAACTCACAGAGTGTCGACATTGCGGTGCATTTGGACGGGCAGCGGAGGCCTTTGAGGTGGTTTGCCGGAGGTTATGGGTCATATCGAATGAAGTAGATTGGGTAGAGTCTTTTCTCAGGAAATTGTCGCCAGACAGATTGGATAGGTTAAGAAATTTGTCTCCAGTCAATTGGCTCGAACAAGCACTGGATGCATTGGCGGGAAAGAAAGGTAAACCTGATGATCACAATGTTTCTGCAGTCAAAGGAATCCAGCAAACTTAATTTTAGACACCCAAAAGCTTTGCTCTACTCGTCGAAGCGCCGGACTACCTCATTTGGTAACAGCGATTCTCTCAACTCAGCCAGGCGCTAACAAAGGAGTCTCATCGCCCGAACTAGACCAAACTTTGGATCAATTGCTTCAATGTCGTACCTCGGGCTCTTCAGAGTTGGAGTAAGAATTAATTCTTATTCTTGACAATTTTTGACAGAAAAATGTGTACTGTTAGAAAAATTCTCACAGATGATAATATGCGTAATTTTGTGCATGTATCCGAAAATTTTCAGGATATTTAATACGTTTAGCTTTCAGAATTCACTGCGTGAATGTGATGAAAGCCCTGTTTTCTAATGGTTCCTTGTCATCCGCTTTAATGACACGAGTCGAGGCTGCTTTTTCGGTCTGCCTCCGGGGATGTGCTTCGTCAATTTGGCCTGTTCGGAATGCCCATTGCCAGCTTTTCGCGGTCCTGATCAAAAAGATATTTGGAGCGCCCAAAGCGGTCCAAAGAAGCTTCCACGTTCAGCAAGTAAGTATACAATATAAGAAATAGTAAAGAACAAACATCTTTTGACTATTATTGATATTGATTTGTGTTAAAATCAATAATTAATAACAGCTGTTTTAGAAATGCAAAATGTCATCGTGGGTGTTCTTTTCAAGGTATGACTTTTTTCCCGAACGAACCATTAACGGATTATTTATTTTGTGTAATTTTCCAGATATCCGTCTCTATATCCTGTGCTCCAAGAATCGCTTGAGAACTACGACCGTTCAAGCTCCACTGATTTCACAATTTTCCCATGTCTCATTGTGCTCAGTCACATATTCCCCTCTATTCAGACGTCTGATGAAGCAAAACTGTCTTCATTCTTGCCCAAATTGTTGCGGATTCTATTCTTGTCTGCGTCGAAAAATGTACGAGAACTCAGCGCAGCAGCCATTGTCTCCATCGCACTGCCATTTGAACTTGAGAAGATTCTCGCTTCAGTAGCGCGTCAGATTGAGCTCCTGAAAATTCTTGATGAGAATTTTACCGATGCCGTTTTGACATTGGTACTTTATGATTAACTGTTTTTTGTACAATAAGTTCAACAGTTTTGTTTCAGGTATCATTTTCCCACGAACTCGGTTTATTGAACCAACCAACGATGATTAGCCCGGCTCTGTCTATATTGAATTCACTTCTTCAATCATCAATTTTTCTGAATGTGTAAGCTTTAATAGCTTGCAGAAATGAAAATTCTGTTTTATAACATCCTATCTAAAGATCTTCATCGCTTTAAATGCCATCTAGGGTTCTATCCAAAAAGAATTTTTTGGAATTTTAATACTAATAAAGTCTTTTTAACAATAAGAAGTACGTTTGAAATTCGTGCAAATTGGAAACAAAAAAGATTGAATCCTAAATTATAAAATTTTACCTACAAATTTATTTCTGTTTTCAGGTCTGATTTCAATCGTGCCTCATTGCTTTTGTTGGCGTCACGTGTCGGAGTGGAACATCTGGAGAATTTAATATGCCAAAGCACTGCAACTCTGCTAAGCGAAACGCCTGAATGCCTCTCCAGCACATGTATCCATTCCCTTAGACCGCTTTGTGGATTTTTGGCCAAGTGCCAGGTTAATGTTTGGGAGAAAATTGAGCACAGCTTCACGGAAGACTCTGTTTTTCGCTACGAGTTCTATAGAGCCATCTTCTTGCTAGGAGTGCCAATCCTGGATGAGATATTGCAAATGGCTATTAGCGATCTGAAAGAGTGCAAAAATGAAACTTATCTGCGATACGTAAGTTTTAGACTGGTTTTTATTTGGTTTCTAAATGTTATTTTTCAGATTTTGCAACTTCTCATCAGGGAATCTGCCAATATTAGACGCGACTTTGATCACGAAAATCAAGATATTGTAGCATATCTCCGGGCTGAGTTGTATACGGCGAAATTTGTTCGAGAGTAAGATTTCACAAATTAGTTCTATAAAAAATGTTTATTGCATAATTTTAGCCCATGGAACCAGCTTAACCTTCGAAGGCTATGTTTTTATATCCATGATTTCAAAGGAATTGTGGACGCCGAAACAAATTTTATTCGTGAATCATTGCAACATCCCGATGAGAATATCCGGCTGAATACTTTGAAATTAGTGGAAGAAATTTTTCAGTCAAATGGAGGTTTGTTTCTTTTACTATTGCAATAGTTTCATAAAACATAACGCCAAAGCACCAATCACTTTACGGCAAACGCAGCATTAGTCCCAATTCCTAGTGGCAAATTAACGGATAGTAAAATCTATAGAAGTGAACTCTTACTAAATATTCGCAAACTTTTAACATAAAGTACCAAACGTAAGAATTAAAATACAAAGCTCTTTCCAGAATCTTTCCTCAAAACAGATATATTTTCTACACAAATTTATTTTGCGTTCTTTGACCCAAAGAAGCGTAAATCCAACATCTAAACTTTGTAGAAATTTTAATTTAGTAAGGGTACGCGACACTTGGCCCCCGGGGCACTTGGCCCCCAGTACAGAAAAAGCATTATAACGCATTCTAAACTGTTCTGGAACATACCAGAACCGTTTAGAATGGTTTAAAAATAGTTTCCATTAATCGAGCGCTTAAGCCTAAGCCAAAACCTAAGTAGCCTAAATCTAAAGCCTACGTACTTGGTTATGCCCTTATAAGGGTTATTTCGCCTAAAATCTTGGTGAAGCAGTAAAAGACGAATTGATGGAAACAATTTTTAAACCATTCTCTATGATTCTGGAATGCTCCAGAACCGTTTAGAATGCGTCATAATGCTGTTTCTGTACTGGGGGCCAAGTGTCCTGATCCCGAATGTAATGATAACATTTGCCGAATTCTGACTTGAATTTTACTGCTTTTCAGATGATACCTTTTTCAAGTTGGCGACATTGGCGCTCAAGGATGAATGCGTGGAAATCCGACATTACGTAAGCGATATGCTTTCTGACATCGCACATGATTGATTATATTGGTTTAAATTATTGATTATATTGGTTTAAATTCCTGTCGGTGTTTTTTATGTCGGCCATTCTTATCAGTGATCAATAATTTCTTGGGAAGTGTTTATACTATTTAATGCACAAGAGAGTCCTTTAGTGGAAAATGTGGAAAGCAAGCCTTTTATTATTTTCTTTCCCTAAAATTATTAATTCTCAAAACAATCTCCCTCATAACCACCTCCGGCATGTAATTTTTTATGAATATTCCAAAGGCACCAGTGCGGCCCAAACAGCTAAAAATATTAACGCAGTGTACGGCGAAGACTCTATTTCCACCCGAACCTGCGAGAGATGGTTTCCTCGTTTTAAACAAGGAAGTATTGACCTAGAAGATGAACCACACTCTGGAAGACCCTCCGAGCTAAATGAACCAGCACTTTTGGCATTATTAGCAGAAGACAACCGGCAATCAACACGCGATTTTGCAGAGCAGCTTGGGACCAGTCATTCTACAGTAGAAGACCATTTGAAAGCTCTTGGCTATAAGAAAAAGTATGGTGCTTGGATACCGCACCACCTGAGCGATGCCGACAAATGGCAGCGAATGTCCATTTCCGCCAATTTATTGTCCCGTTATCATCGTAAGTCCTTTTTACCCTGCCTAGTAACAGGGGACGAGAAGTGGATATTTCACACCAACTTTCGCCGCAAAAGGCAATGGGTGGGCCCAGGAGAAAAGGCAAAACCTGATCCAAAGCCAGATCGCTATGGGAAAAAGTTAATGCTCTCCGTCTGGTGGGATATGGAAGGCGTGATCCATTATGAACTGTTGGGCAGAAAGGAGAGACTCACAGCTGCTACGTACAGTGCTCTGCTTCGCCGGCTTGCACAAGCCATCAGGGAAAAGCGGCCCGAAAAGCCAAAGGTCATCCTTCAGCACGACAACGCTAGACCCCATGTTGCGAAACTAACCAAACAAACACTTCAGGACTTGAGCTGGGAAGTGTTGCTACATCCTGCATACAGCCCAGACTTGGCCCCGTCAGACTACTGGTTGTTCCGGGATTTGGCCAACGAAATTGCAGAAAAACACTTTGAAAATGATGACGATGTCAAAATCACCTTGATTTGTATTTTGCTCGTAAAAAGAAAATTTTCTGGGAAAGAGGCATCCGCCTTTTACCAGTAAGATGGACACACATTGTAGATCATAATGGTGATTATTATGAAGAACATTGATGAATAAATGTTTGATATATAAACGTTTAAAAACACCGACAAGAATTTCCGGCCAAACCAATATTTTCTTATAGGCATCAAGGATTACGGGTCAAAAACTTATGGACGCAAAATGGGACGAGTTGGAACTAAATACGGAAATTTGCTGGAGCTTGGCCACAGAAAGGTATCCTGAGCTGGCACAGGAAATTAACGAAGAGAACGGACTAGCGCATGATGAAGATGGTGCTGATTCTGACGAAGAAGACGGAGTTTTGTTCGAGGATTGCGCGAGAAATCCGTTCGCCGAACCATTTGGGATCTACGATTTTAAGAATACTTTTAAGGTTATTGATCATTGAAATGATCTTTTGTTGTGATTGTTGTTGAATAAAAGATTCTACCATCATATTTCTTTCAGAATCATTAATTTGTCCGCTGAATATTTCATTTGGCAATTTCTTTCTCTCTTCTGTCTCCGAAAATATTCTGCAATTTTTACTATATGTCTTCTTTATACAAAAGTGCCAGTCAAAATTTGCAGGACGGTCTTTTGGAATTGTGTAATTTCTTGCTCACAGCTTTGATCAACTCATGATCACTTTCTCTGTATAAAATGGTCGAAATGGCACCGACAAAAATTTTAGGTTCTGACTATCACTTTAGCGTTGGTCACTCCAAAGGTACTGTCATCTCAACTATTTTTGTATTCAACAAGTACATTCGGGGTCTCTACGGCAGTGGCGCAACCAGGATTTTTTTTTTTGGGGGGTGGTACGTTTCAGTGGAAATGGCCATTTTTTTTTTGGGGGGGGGGGGGTACCGGACCCCGGGGGTTAAATTATATCCCGGGGGTTAAATTAGAGGTTTTACGGTATTTTTGTATTCAACAAGTAGATTCGGAGTCTCTACGGGTTCTCTATTATTGGGATGAATCAGTGAATGGGAAATTACTAGGACCATAAATATATCATCGTTGTTCTGACGTTCAACAATTTTTTATACCAAAACGAGTTCAACTTCAACGCGTCAGTAAAACGTTTCAAAAATAACACAGATGTCTCAAATTCCCTGACAAAATAATAGCACCGTATCACGGGTGAGACTACTAACAAATTATCACAAAATGAGGAGAGCAAATATAAGTCATCTCCCGAATTGCTAAAAAGTTGCCAGAGAACATCAAATTAGCAAGTCAATAAAAATGTAACAATTTGTATAATAAAAACAAACACAACATAACAAACTCGTGTCTATTCTGCATTATTTATGGGCTTTTCTTCCACTTTAGACGAATTCTTTATTCGGCGTTTTCGTTCCCGACGCGGATCTTTCTTTTTCTTATTTATGGTCCTCCAATTTCGGATATGGGTAACGCTCTTGCGTTTCGGCGCGTGCTTGTGGAGGTGAGCTTTCTGTCTCCTGGAAAAAGGTATATTATTTATTTTATCCTCTTCTGGGATATCAGTATACTTGTCACAAAAATTTGTTTAACCCCAGTTTCAATTTAAAATTCAAATTTATTTCAAAAAGGATGTTTTGGCGTAATCACAAAATATGATTTTATAGATGTTTTAGTAGAAGTAAAAGTATGACAAACCGGAAAATACAACAATACAATCTCAGAATTTAGTAACTTACTTTGACACTTTATTCAATCTCAGGAGATAGTCGGCTACTTTGAATCCTGCCTGATGGACCACCGTTGCAATTGGCCTTATAATGTTCATATCGGCTTCCGTGAAATAAGTGATGGCCTTGCCGCTTCGTCCAGCCCTGCCTGTCCGTCCAATTCTGTGGATATAGCTGACAATCGACGTCGGCAAATCAAAATTTATGACGAGATTGACGTTGGGCAAGTCGAGGCCTCGACCCAAAAGCTCTGTGCAGATTAGCATTGACAATTCACCCTTTCGGAATTTCTCGATCGTATCATCGGACTGAAAAATACACTGCTTTATTGAGGATGAGTTAATTTTGGTTGTTCAGGAACTATTATTCGAAATCCAACTTTGCTTGATAAAATAAAAAGAAAAAATTTAACTTAAACATTATTCCTGCTTTCTCTATATAAAATATAAAATCAAGTTCTAAGCGACTCATATTTCCTAAGGAATAATCCTATATTTCATAAGGAATCATTCGTTGTACACTAAACGACGAGCTTGCAGTATTTCGAATTTGCACTCATATAGCTGGCGCATGTTTCATTTTAGCAAATAGCAGACAGACATAACAATGGGCCAAACGCAACCCTTCGTTAGTCGGCATATGTATAAACATAAAAATTACGTAAAAACATACTTCTGCTTCGGAAATCTCACTAGATATCATCTTTATAGAGATATCCTTGAAACATGCGCTGAGTTCCACATACAATTGCTTGGCGCGATCTTTACTCTAAATTCAACACTATATGGAGAACAGATAAACACCTTAGCTAAATGTATTGTATATTAAAAATTACCTGGACAAATACCAGTGCCGGTGGCTCAAAGCCGGACCTTACAAGTTGCTTTATGGCTGATACTTTTCCTTGTTCCCAGCCGGCAAAGACGAGCTCTTGAATAACTGCCGAATTTGCGCTGTTCCTGAAATTTGTTATTGATAATTCAGTTTTTCCAAGATATATTATTTATACTATTCTTTTGACAAATAGTTGCTTTTCATTTGGCAAGAATATTTGAGAAATTATGCGACATAAAATGCATTGCAAGTGGGACAGTAACTGGGAAAGTAAACAAATTGGACATGTTATTGCATAATTACAATTTTGGAGTAATC
The DNA here is from genome assembly GCA_022814885.1 of Ditylenchus destructor. Lineage (NCBI taxonomy): Eukaryota > Metazoa > Nematoda > Chromadorea > Rhabditida > Anguinidae > Ditylenchus > Ditylenchus destructor. Next base: position 639,696 of record JAKKPZ010000024.1, on the reverse strand, counting down.
GTTATTGCAAAATTAGTAATCCAAATCATAATCTAACCATTAATATTGGCGGTTTTTGTATGTTTGTTATGTATTTTCGTGCGTTTAAGACCTGAGTTTATTTAAGCCTTTTATTCCAGTTTCTGTACTTGATAAATGACACTTGATTGAGTTTGATTTGAGAGCAATGAGAATGCAAATTGAGAGTAGGAATGAATGCGATGAGTGAATGCAATGAAAACTGAACTGAATCAAGCTCGATCAGGCGCTTTTATAGGCAGACTCTGGAGGCGGGCTCATTAGCTTGTATGTGGGATAGGACCAGTCTGGCTGTCAAGCCAGACTATAGGCCACGCCTCATAATAGCATAATTGCCGCCAGGACTAATATTTCAAATCACAATTATTGAGGAAAATGGGAATAGTATAAGCTCTAGAACACATCAATGTTTTAAGTTAAATTATAAACAATATTTTTCAAGGATTATAATTCACCTGGCACCAATGCAGACCATTGCCACATTGACCAAATTTTCGTTGCACCACTCTTCGACTTGATAGGAAAATGTGGCACTGAAAAACGCTCTCCGGGTAAATTTGCCATCGCAATATTTGATGATTTTCGCTAGCTGAAATTTAAAAAATTATTAATGGAGCAGAAATTTTTAAATTAAACCTGAGAGCGGAAACTCTGATCGCCTTCAGTCGTGTCAAACATTCGATCGCTCTCATCCACGACCAGCCATCTGAGATCTTTCAGCAATTTTGTCCGAGAATCATCCTCCATTTCATCCAATGTGAATATTAGCCTATTCGGAGTTGTGACCAAAATGTGACCTGAAAACTGAATAAAATGAAACCAAGAAAAATGTCGACAAAATAGTTTTAACGTGTTTTTATGAAAGCTTAATATTTGAAAATATGCGTTGAATGTCTTAATAAAATTTTCGGCAGAAAAAATTTATGCTTTACTGCTATTAGGTTTTTACCCACATTTTGTAGGCTGGAGATTTAATTATAACTAAACTAAACACAACAGAATGCCAAAATCACATGCCAATCAACTCAATTTAAATCTGCAGCCGAGAAGAAATTGATAACAAGCTAATCCATACTAACCTAATAAAGGCGAACTTTGAAAATGAACCCCATGCCTTCGACTTAAGTGCAAGGAAAATTAAGTCGAAGACGTGGGGTTCATTTTCAATGTTCGCCTTTACATATTATTGAATACAAAATAATTGCTCGTATGAATATTTTTCTTTGCTGTGATATGGTAATTCATTTTCGGCAATTTATTTAAGACAAATAAAGTCAATTAAATTGAACTTACAGTCAGATGGAATTTCCTTGTTCAAATATTCGCAGTGAATGGGAAAGCCTTGACAGAACTTCTTGAAATGCTCATGTGTCTAAATTTTGGACTGAATTAGAATGATGATAATTTTTCTGTGCTTATGCACAGGCAATGACAATAATTTTTCACCATAAAAAACGACACGAAATATTACTTTTTTTCTTATCACAGCATTGCCATCCGTAATATTTTTAGAAATTGCGATGGCGGACTAATAAATTGTCTTGCGCACAAAAATACAACCATTGCATTTATTGACGTTAGCTTTTCCTAGAGTTTTATACGCTATCCTAAGATAATCACTAAACATATCATTTATCGATACCTGTTTGGCCAGGAGCTTAGTTGGTTCGAGAACCAATGCAGTTAGTTTGTGGGCAAGGTTTTTCTTGTTCCATCTGTTAACAGCGGACAACGTCTTCAGGATGACAGGAATTCCAAATGCTAAGGTCTTTCCAGATCCTGAAATAGTTGGAATTTTAAAATTTTCATTCAAAGGCAATAAAATTTACCTGTCGGCGCACTAGCCAGCACATCTCTGTCCTGCATCATTATGGGGATTGATTGCATTTGGATCGGCGACGGAACTTCAATTTGAAAATGCACTTTGAGATTCTGTATCAGAGATTCAGGTAAGCCAAGATCGGAGAATTCCAGGAATGGATCAGGTATTGTGTCGCCCCAAGTATAAATCTTGTTCAGTCTTCGGATTTCTTGCACCTAAAATGGAAATTTTATTCAGTTAATTACTGTATTAATGCTCAAAGAGCGCAAAATTTATAGAATTTGTGCAAATAAGTTAATAAATTATACTAATAAATTTTAGGGTTCTAGATTCTAATCGAGGAGATTTTTGAAAATTGTCTGAGCGTAATAAAGAATACCCTCGCATTTCATGGGCCATTGGTCCACAAAATTTATGGATTGTTCAAAGTGCCGTCAATAATTTTCACGCCAAAAGAAATGTTTCCCAAACGATTTTTGCTGTTAAAGGGGGAAATACTTTTTTAGATTATACATTCTAGAATTCTTTTCTGCTAAAGAAACAGATGATCGGTTAAAACGAACTACAATACACTACCGAAAGAACACGTTTGGAAAAATTCAGGCTAGACTATAAAGAAGAAAGTGTCACAAGATAAACAAACCTTCTTTTCGTTTGCTTGTTCAGCCTGGTCCTTCACTGTTGTTTCCTCCACATTTTCTTTATCGACTTTCTCTTCCTTATTAGTTGGCGCGAATATTTGGATCCCTGTAAAATGTCACATTATAGTCACAATTCTTCGAGAATAATGTCACAAAAACTTACCTGCATACGTGTCCATTTCATTGATTTTCTCACTCTGCTTCCGGGCCTTTTTGCTGCTTTTCACCCTCACTTCTGGAAGCCGACGAATAGGTGCCCGTTTCTCGAGGCCATCTTTCCTCGCTCGATCCACATTCTCGGCAGACGCATCGTTCTTCTTGACTCCGAGTTTGAGTTTCTTGTAGACGCTTTTGAAATCCTCCATTGTGAGCTGAAAATAAATGAATTAGCGGTGTTCTGAAATTTTTATGGACGCTTTTGGAATGCTCAATGTGATATGAAAAAAATGCATTAGCAATTTGAAACCAAAACAAGTCTTCTTCGGTATATACTAAGAGGAGCTGATTTAAAACGTCTAGTATCGTTTCGGAAAACTTAATGCCAAGGTATTCGTGATAGGACAATATATAGTATGAATAATATTTTTGTTTCTGTAATAAAAACAGCAGTTTAGAAGTTTGCACAAAACATGTTGAGATCATGTGAAAAATGGAAAGTATAGTGTTAGTGTTAACAGTACTATGTGAGAATTAACTGTTACATGCTGATTTTGTAAAATTTCAAAAAAAAATAATGGGTTTATGGAAGAATAATCCAAGCATCACATTGGAAGAAATATGAGAGGGAGTATCTTCTGTCACTTCTAACAGTGTCAAGACCCAACTCCATGTTCACTTTAAAGACGAGGCCGGTTCCATGTTCAGTGAAGTTGTCTTTTTTTGTTATGATATACCAATGGCAATTTCAGTACAGCAAAATTATTTTCCGATACTTTATTTTCCAGTCAATACAAAACGCAATTTATACATTATCCTTGCCTAACAACGTTCCAACTTATTCATATTTCGGCACATTAGCAAGTCGAGGTATCAGTTTGACAAACACATCTATTCCGACCAGCAAAACATCTTCGCTAATAAACTCGTTGCTCATGTGAAGCACCACGGGCGTGTTGTTTGTGGGATTGAAACCGAGCGCTTTGATGCCGATCTGAATTTGTTATCAGAACCGATAATAATGCTCTGATCTCAATCGAAAATGCTTTACCTCACGCAAAAATTTACTGTCACTAGCTCCGGCAGCAATCTGCTTTGACATTTTGTAGCCTCTAAAATTCAGTTATGTGACAAACAATCTTTGAATATAACTGACAATTTTCTCCCGGGAAATTAGTTTAACGAAAATGCTACGAAAAAACATCGAAAACATAGTACGAGGACAGAATTATTTGAAATTGTCCATTATTTCCATTAAAAGACTCTATTAAAAATTGTAATAGAAAAGAGCTCAAACACACGTTAAAAGACGTCATGCGCATACATACCAGGTGACGACATACCAGGTGGCGACATAAATTCGCGGAATGATATTTGTGCGTTTAAATTCGCGCCATTACAGTTTAGCCCATTTAGAAGGGGGCTAGCTCAAATCTGATATTGATAACCCCCTCTAGAATGGGATTTTAGATAGGGTTAACAATATCCGATTTAAGCTAGCCCCCTTCTAAAGGGGCTAAACTGAAATGGCGCGAATTTAAATGCATAAATAAAATTCCGCGAAATTATGTCGCCACCTGGTAATTCCGTGGAAAATGATCGTTATCTATTTTTTAAATTTTGAATTTTGCCGCTCGTTGGCGTTTCGTTTCTCTTATATTTTTTAGCAAACGGAAGTGAGGTAAAGCATTCTCGATGCTTTTTAAGGTGTTTAAGACGATATTGAGACATCTAAAGATGTGACATAATCAAAATAAAGCTGAAATAAAGCAAATAATGGTAAGCCACATAAAAATATCCTCAAGATTATTGATTTGACGATGATTAGAATAAATTTTACATTGATTTTTATGTGGTTTACCATTATTTGCTTTATTTCAGCTTTATTTTGATTATGTCACATCTTTAGATGTCTCAATATCGTCTTAAACACCTTAAAAAGCATCGAGAATGCTTTACCTCACTTCCGTTTGCTAAAAAATATAAGAGAAACGAAACGCCAACGAGCGGCAAAATTCAAAATTTAAAAAATAGATAACGATCTTTTTCCACGGAATTATGTCGTCACCTGGTATATATAAAAACTCACCCTTCCTCTAAAGCCGATGAAAATGCCGCCCAAAAAGGGCATTCGTTTGTGACCGGCGTTGTCGTGCCCACCATACTTTTCTGAAAAGTCCATTTTTAAAGAGATGATACGTTTAGCATTAAACCTACAGCCACAAACTCGTGCTTGACATTCGAACCAGCTTCTTCACACCATTTCTCAATTTGCTTCTCAAATTCCTAAAAATTATATCAGTTATAAGAATCTTATATTTTTCGAAACTCAAATTCGCTCACATGAAAATCCGTGGTCGGAGGCAATCGAATGTCGAAGTCTAAAACGAGTATAGTAAATGCTAATGGCGTAATAACGGTGAAATGAATTTACATGCAATAAGCTCCGCCGGTAAAACATTTGGCTGGATACCGCCCTGCAAAAAGGAATGTAGTGAATTTTTCGTTAAGAGTCATTTGCATGTTACGCATTCCAATATTTCAAATTTTGTTGTTTCTTCCTTTCGTTTCGTCTTTTCGGGATATTTGTGTGTTATTAACAAACTAGCGGCATGGGACTCCCTATGGGAGTCCGATTAAAAAATTTGTCTACATTATACTATGCTTCAGGTTACTATATGGATAAATACGCTATTCAGATTATATGCATTCAGATCAGCAACAATACATATTTTCTCGCTTCAGGGATCGCTAAGGACTCCTTTTCCCGGTACCACTTAACGAGCTAAAAGATATGTTAAAGCAGAGCTCAAAGTTACTTGCATCAATATTCCACGTATTCCGCGTGAAACTGGTCCGAAATTTTATAAACGAGTACAAATATAAACTTACACTGATTTGTGTCAGGTTAACAGTTGTAACGTTGCCGATTCCAATTTCGGGATTGTCCTTTAGCCGTTGATATTGTTCCTCGCGGAATCCCAGGAGGCGATTTAGTATAGCGAGCTAAACTGGCTTGTTTTTATTACGGAATTCAATAGTAGTCTGAGTTATGAAAAATAGGCATACAAATTTTGCTCCGGCATTGTCTTCAATGAAACGAGAGCCGTGTCCAGCAGTTCCACAGCAGGTCACCTTTAGCCCTAAAATCTCATGTAATTAATCGGAAATTTTTGGAAATGCCAATTTTTCGTCGCTCCAACACCGATAATTTTCATTTATTTGAATCGATGCTATGCGAAATTGGTCTTTTTCGATATCGCGAGATTTGAGATAGCTATAAAAGTTCCAGACAAAATTGCGATTTAAAATACATTTTTTTGGTATTCATGCCTTAAAGAATCTCAGGTATTCTTGAGAAGAAAATCGACTCACACCAAGTGCATCGTTCTCCGTAGTGCACAACAAATTCCTCTTTTTCACTGGCGTGTGATTCATCCAACGCAAATCCTACGTTTAGTTCTTTGAACTTTTCAGTCTTGACAAATGCGCCCATGCCATCCTTGCCACCGATTTCTTCATCTGAAATTAATGAAGGATAGTTTTTAGAGACAAAAAATGGCCTAGTGCGAACTGAACTAAAACTAACAACTCTTTTCCCAAAGTTCATAAGCGAAATCGCTTTCTCAAGTATAATAGTGCACATTTACCTGGGCCATACAAAAGGTGAATTGTCCTCAAGAACGATGCATTTCCAGCCTGCTTTAGGCGCCGAATAGCTTCAATGTATTGAATCCCGAGGCACTTTGTATCCTGCGTTCCTCGCCCATAAATGTCGCCATTCTCATCCTTAAGGCCGCCATACGGATCATGCACCCATTGTTCCTTAACAAAGAAACTTCATTGACTTCAAGAAATCGTTTCCATTGAAAAAAATTGAAAAAATCCAAACAGACCAACCGGAAATGTGGGCACGACGTCGGTGTGAGAGTAGAGTAGAAGTGAATTTAGAGATGGATCCTTTCCAGGAATGGTCATACCGACGAAAGGCTTTCCGGGAATACACTGAAAGCATTAATCATATTCTGGAACGTAATAAAATGGAACTTTATTTTCTGAAGAATTTCTAAATGGAAAGTGCAAAAAAGAGCTTACTATAGTATGCAATTTCTCACCTCATATGTCCAAGCGTTGAGTCCAACTTCCTTTGCGTAGTCTAGCAGGAATTTCTTGCAGGATTCTAAACATCCGTGAATAATTTCGCTTAAAAGTGAAAGGCACTTTTAAGGAAAAGTGCAGAGTCTAAAGTTTGTCTTTCTGGAATCTAACTCAAGATTTGAACTTAGAGACTGCGAAAAAAACAAATTTTCGGGCTTTACATTCTAACTTTGCAGGAAACCGTTTTTCACGTAAGAATGATATTTTTACCAAAGAGTGGCGGGATTTTGAGTTTAGTAAAAAATTTGGCAAAGGCTCACCATAATCTGGATTTGGCTGCTCGGTTTTCACTTGGAGATACTTCCTGAACTTACTGACTGCCAAGTCATTCAAACTCTTTTCAGTCATATTCGTACAATATCGCTTTTGAGCAATGGAAACTGTCACAGAAGACGCTTTGTTAAATAACGGTAAATAATTGGTCGTCGAAGAGATATTAAAGCTCTTTGGTATTGAAAATAAATTGACCCGTGAAAATGAAAGTGACATTCGGGAGAGATTATCAGACTCTAAATGGGCACAACATTTTTAGTTCTGGAAGGAGGCTGGAGAATATTATGTGACGGATGTTGTTTAGTAGAGAAATAGAACGACGAGAAAGAGAGAGAGAGAAGTGCAAAAGAAGTTGTTTGTTGTTGTTTACGTCGGGCAGGCCAGCCAGAAATTGATCATTGGTCGCTATAAATGTGTGGTCATAAAATGAGATCATTGAATGAACAAATTGCACCGTTATATATAGTACTAGTAAGGTGGAAAGGGCGCGGCAAAGCCGCGCCCGTCGAATTCTCTTGTGTTTGGTATTAGTTATCATATTTTTCCATTTTTCAAATTTTCGATTTTTCAGTTTTTCCATTTTCAATTTTCAGAATTTTTCAGTATTCCTCGGTATTCTTCAGGATTCTTTCGGTTTTTTCCGTTAGAATCTCTGGTGGTTTGGTATTAGTTATCATATTTTTGTCAGTTGTCCACCCCAGGATTGGCCAGTTGTCCTCCCAGGGTTGGCCAGTTGTCCTCCCCCGGGTTGGCCAGTTGTCCTCCCCCGGTTGGCCAGTTGTCCTCCCCAGGGTTGGCCAGTTGTTCTGTCTCGAATCATGGATTTGGTAACTTAAATGTCGAATCATGGGTTTGGTAACTTAAATCTCGAATCGGTCTCTGTCAACTTCAATCACAAATCATGGAATTGGTAACTTAAATCTCGAATCAGGGCTTTGGTAACTAAAATCTCGAATCGGGGCTCTGTCAACTTCAGCCACAAATCAGGGCTTTGGTAACTTAAATCTCGAATCGGTCTCTGTGACTTCAATCACAAATCATGGATTTGGTAACTTAAATGTCGAATCATTTCGAACTTCAGTCACAAATCAGAGCTCTGTCAACTTCAGTCACAAATCAGGGCACAAATCAAGCCACTTTTGGGTCAAAAATCCCGAACCTGATCCCATTTTCGGATTCAGCGTATCGAAATACCCCATTCCTGCAATTTTCAGCTTTTTCGGCCTTCAAGAGTCAAATTTTCAAAAAATGGATTTTTCTGGAAAAAGCCACTTTTGGGTCAAAAATCCCGAATCTGATCCCATTTTCGGATTCAGCGTATCGAAATACCCCATTCCTGCAATTTTCAGCTTTTTCGGCCTTCAAGAGTCAAATTTTCAAAAAATGGATTTTTCTGGATAAAGCCACTTTTTGGATCAAAAATCCCGAATCTGATCCCATTTTCGGATTCAGCGTATCGAAATACCCCATTCCTGCAATTTTCAGGTTTTTCGGCCTTCAAGAGTCAAATTTTCAAAAAATGGATTTTTCTGGAAAAAGCCACTTTTTGGGTCAAAAATCCCGAATCTGATCCCATTTTCGGATTCAGCGTATCGAAATACCCCATTCCTGCAATTTTCAGCTTTTTCGGCCTTCAAGAGTCAAATTTTCAAAAAATGGATTTTTCTGGATAAAGCCACTTTTTGGATCAAAAATCCCGAATCTGACCTTCAAAACGTCTTAGGATCACTTTTTCTTGCATTCCGAGAGTTTTTGGTTTTGGACCCCCCCCCCCGGGACCCCCCCTGGAAATCGAAATAAGCCCCCCATGAATTTTTTAAATTTTTTTTCCCGATAATTTTTCACCCTGAGTCCGAATCCGTCTTCACTTTTTTCCACCGCTTGACAGATCTCGAGATCTCAACCTTCCACACAGACTCCACCTGCACATTATATATAGGAAAATAATATTATAAGCCGATAAATTATGTCTTTCCATTTATTACGGCGATATACGAATCGCTTTGTCAGAACAAAATATACAAATCAAAGTATTGGGCCGTACCAATAGAAATGTCGTTTCGCATGTGTAAACAAGAAATCTTTGTGCGAGTTAAACAGATTTTGCCCCGCCACGATCAGACTGATCTGGCTCTCTCTCTTCGGTCGAATGAAGAGAGAGGGAAGAGACGAGAGACAAACAGAGCGTGCGCCGCACACTAGCTACAAATAAAACTAAAGCTAGTGTGCGGCGCACGCTCTGTTTGTCTCTCGTCTCTTCCCTCTCTCTTCATTCGACCGAAGAGAGAGAGCCAGATCAGTCTGATCGTGGCGGGGCAAAATCTGTTTAACTCGCACAAAGATTTCTTGTTTACACATGCGAAACGACATTTCTATTGGTACGGCCCAATACTATGCTTAGTAAAATAATTTAATTGACACAAAAGAATTAATATCCAATAAAGTTTCAATTAAATATTGTTTCGTGAGCGCTGGAGTCAAAGTGGCGCCTTGCACCCAAATAAAGCATTCCATCGGCGTAAGACCTCGGCATCACTGTCGGCACTTCTTTGTTGGCCTTGAAGGTGAATTGAAATGTGTTAGTGGTCTGAAACGTTACTTTTAGAAAAGATGTACTGAAATCTTTTTGGCAAGCTTTTGACATAAAAAGTTTGCGACATTTTGGTTCAATTTTTTATATAGCTTATTGATGGCTTTAACCTATCAAAGAAATGGATACCTCTAAATCTCCTTTTTCGACATCGAGGACTTGCGCATTGACGGCCAATTGCATGAATCGGTCAGCACTGTAGCAGACCTGAAAATTTTCGACATTTGTTTCAAAATTTGCCAAACGTTCATTTTACCTGGCTCGACAACAAGAGCAGACTCCCAATTTCCACCGATTTCCTGAACATGACACTGTCCACTGCCATCACTTGGGGAATGCACTTTCTATAATATTATCATTGTTAAGAAGACAAGAAATAAAAAGCGAACACTATTTGGTACCACACGAAAAAGCGAATCCTAAGCAGCTGAAATAACCTACGATAATATTGCAGCGTTTGCCAGTGCCGTTTCAAACGCAGTCCTCATCAAATAGCCTCCGAATATTTTTCCATACAAATTGCGCTTGACCGGATAGCAGATCACCAAATTCTCCAACTTTGCGTCTCGCATCCACACGTGATTCGGCGGCAATTTTCCGGCCATATTGCTAAAAACAGTTAAATATTTTTATTTCACTTTATACATTTCCTTAGCTTACCTTGGATCAATAGCTTTCAGGAAGAGGTCGTGGATCATTGTGCGCTCAATTTCTGTTGGCGGTGTTTTGAAAAGCGAATTGAGCTCCCGAGACATTCTCACCTTTTTCGCATCTGAAATAGGCATATTTGAAAAACATGATATACCTGAAAAACTTTAGACATTATGAATTGCTTTAAGGTTGTCGGAATTATTTAGTTAACATTTCGCCAAAATATGGAAAAATATCCATAACAACCGTAATACAAATACCATTCTGCCACGACATATTTTACTATTCCACCACAAAAACTCACATTCGCCCTTCTCGAACCAGGCCCTGTCCTCATCAGTCTCTAACTTCAGCGCTACGTTTGGCACTGCCTTTTTGCCTCCAGGCTCCATTGAAACCATCACGAAACGAGCCGTTAGCACGTCTCTTAAGTCGTTCTCTCCGTACTTTTGGGCCAAGTGCATTGTGATCTCGGCGGATGAACGGCCGACCCAGGTGACCATGCCGCTCATGATTATGTCCAAGTCCGAGCGAATCACTCGATTTTGGAGGTCTAAAAATTCGACTTAAGTTACATTAAGTTTTAAATTATGTTCAATTTTTTGTTGAACAATCAATTTCACTTTTCGTCTAAATAATATTTTCCTGTATATTAATTGATTGTTTTAAATTCAGGAGAGTCATTCATATGAATTTTTGAGAGAATATGTCGAGTTAAAGGGCAATAAAACCGGTTTCATTTGACAAAGTTTTCTTATGACATATTTCGCAGTAGGTACATTAACCTTTCACATTTACCAGTGTGAAAGGTTAAAAGTTTAAACCGCTATTTTAAAACTGCTTACTGATCTTGTCGACGCATGCCGTAACTGCGATCATAGGTGGATGGTTGGGTGTGCCCATTGGCACTTCTGGTCCTTGATTGTGCTTGTAGGACAGCCAGACTGAAAATATTTTGATTACCTTTGAGCTTTTTCTGGAAAGTTTATTTTTTATCCTCAGAGTTGGGGAGGAAATATACCTGCAAATGTGTCCAAATCCTCGAGAATCTTCCCAAATCTGGTGATGTTCAGGTTATTGACGTATTGCAATCGAATTTGGGGCTCTGACCCAAGGGGAATGACCACAGAGTCGATACTGTCCGCGACCGAATGAGCTTTCTTTGGGTCATGCGAGATGCTAAAATGTTTTGAGTATAACTCAGAGAAGAATTTTAATCGGTTTATAAACATTTTACAGCTTGCAGGCGATTAAGAAAGTTTAACCCCGCTCCAGTTTCTCACTAAATTGTATTAGATCGGATCACCCGGGTCATCTTGACCACTAACATTGCTAGTTAGGTCGTGGACAAGGTCCTTGTCACAAGGACCGATTTTCAATATTGCTTGACCTTTAATAATATATATATAAATAAGTTTGGGTTGATGAAATATTTAAACGACACAAATTCCCGCAATTTTGGCGATATGCTTTGTTACATTTCAACTTGGAATTTTCAAACATACATGACCACATTAGTTCAGTGACAAAAAATTTTCAGCCCTATCAAAGCCTTTTTAGTTTTAAGTTTAGTCCTATCGAAATCTTGACGTTTTCGCAGTAAAATACCTACTCTTTTGCCTCAGGAAGTGCTGCTACATGCTGAGCTAGAACATCGTTGATTTGTTTGATGGTAAGCAGTTGCGGGTTGTTGGCCACGTGCTGGACTTGGACTGCCAGCGCTCTAGCTGATCGAAGGGCGGTCGAGAGCATTTTTTGTTCTGATGAAGACTCGTAGTTGCAATGAGACTTTAAGGATCAATGCTTTCGATCAAAATGAATTCGTAGAAAATAATCATAAATAAGGCGCAATATTATCGGAAATATTCTAGAAGGCTTCAGAAGACACCTGTGATTTGTCAAGGATTCTGTTAAGTAACCGTTTTTGCTAGCGAGACCTAAACTTTGACTGGTTTAAATAACGCGGCGAACTTGAGAAAAAATCTTTTTATTAAGCTCAGCGCGACCTCGTGACAATTTCAATACCTTCTGAAAGCTTACGGCAGATCCAATCTGCAGGTTAAAGAAAGTGTTTCAAAATTGATGTTAATCGAGAAACTGAACCTTATATAGATTTGACTGATTATCTGCTGTCTCTCTAATCACACTATCACATTCTATAACAGTTCTCGTTTCAACCCCTTTGTTTGAAGTAGGCGTGATGGTTTAAAGGTTAGGCGACAATGGGCGGGATTTTATCAGAAAAACTTCCCAGTTCCTGTTTCTCGGTGCAAATTCACGAGGGCGGATAGTTTTAGCCCGTTGGAAAATCAAAGTAAACCATAAAATAGTCATTTGAAAAATATGTTTTGAGTTTTGTGTAGGGCAAAGATTGGGTTTTCGAAGCGCTGAAAAAGTTGTTACTAATTGAAATGGATTAAGACAACGCTGAAAAAGTATTGAAAGAGTTAACGGCGTTGATCTTTCATTTTTGGGTGGTCCGTTATCATTTTTGCAACGCAGAAAAAACAGAGAAATGGAAGAAGAGTGTACTACGATTATTTCACTCGAGTGGTTGTATTTCAGGAAGAAAGTGTCGTCTTCGTGGATTATTTCGCGTTTCAAACTAAATGTATTGCTTGAAATGCAAAGGTATTTTCTTTGGTACCTTTGTCCCATATTTTATCTCAATGTTAATGATTTCCAGGATGCCAAGGCGATTCCGAGTGAGATGTTTTGGCCTACTCTAAGCCTACTAAGAATGTCGCATATAACCGTTCGCTTCGGTCTGTTGGCTGGGTCTAAGCCCTTTGACATTCCAGTTCACCTGAAACATTGGGATAATGGTTGAGATGAAAAACAGTTAGCTTCTAATCAAAAATTTTCATGAATTCCGGCACGGTTTACATAACCATGTAGGCTCGTAGCAAGGCTTTAGCAAAAGACATGGGATGGCGATCTTTGTAAATGAATTGAAATTTGAGTCATTCAAATACGAAGAGTGATGTGTGATCATGGCGATTATATGCGAATGGACGAGGAGAGCGCAGGAAAGAAATGCGCTTGGGTTTCATCATCTTTCGTAAGTGATGTATGCCGAACAAATGACAGTGTCACTTGTATGAAAGGTGATGCTACCTCGTTTCACGAGAATCATAAGAGAAATATCCAATAAGTTATAGAATATGAAATGTAAAAGATAAGCACCAATTTTGTCTAGACTTCTTCTCAAGATTTTATTCCAAAGGTATAACTACTCCTTCCAATTCACTCTGTTGGTCTAAGGAATGAGTCACATGGAATAAAATTCTTGGCATCTACTTTCCATGAACCTGAGTGTAATCTTTTTTCGCAGAGATCACACCATTTTGCCTGCGGCCATGCGCAAGAATTTCCTCCTCCAACATTTTGTATATGCAATACGCCTATAAAATTTCATTACCTGCCATGTGATTAATTAATTTCTTCAAACTGTACCGGTCTGACGAAAACAGAGAAAAACTAGCCGAATTTCTGTACGGATCAGCAGCGCCCCCAGAAAAATGATTGAAACGACTTTTCCGCCAACAAAAACATTATCGGTGTAATGTTATGGAAAGGATGGGATTCCCCGACAGCAGTTGCTTGCACCAGGAACACACTCTTTTCAGGAGTGATTTTCACGTGCCAGCGGTACGGATTTCCAGAAAAATGCAATCCAAATTATGATACAGGCCAAAAATGATCCTTTTCGTATCAACATTTTCTTATACATTGTGAATTTTTATTTACTAAATTTGTTTTCGGAATCATATTTTAGACAAATAGGAACATTTTTGAAAATCATCTTTATGGATAAAATATAAAGCATCATAGAAATTTATTAGTAATTATGTTCACAAAATTCAATTTCGTTCAAAAATGTAAACTTTTTGTCGAAAAATTTTTAAAAACTTTCTGAAGAGAAAACAATTTTTTAACTCCAAAATTTTGTTACCGTCATTTTTGTAATTTTCAAATGTTTCAGAAAACAAATTTTAATTTTTGTACTATTTTTCTCTCCAAAATAGTAATTTTCCGTCTGTTTCCGAAAAATGAATGGAACATTTTTCACCACGACAAATATTTTTGTATAATCAATCTGGAATCTGAGCGGTATTCCCCGATCGTCAATAGCTTTTGCACCCACATATACACTCCTTTGCAGAATGGTTTTCACGTGAACGGCGCCTGCAAATTCCTCTGCAGACATTAAACAGCATTGGTGATGAAACAGTGTCTATCAAAAGCCATGATGGAGGCAAGATCTTTGACTAAAATTAGTACTTCCGTTTAACAATAAAAAAAGTTAAGTCAAAAGCGATAAATGTTAATTTTAGTTAGGAATTTTTCTAAAACTAATTTGATAGAAAATTTTCTAAAAATAAAAACATCAAGATGCACAAAAGGACATGGAAGTACTAAAAATTAACGACTTACATTTGGTTGATTACATTAGCTTTGAAGAATGATGTCGATTATTTGGCAAACGTAAAGCTCAAGTAATCCTCTCCAAGCATGACGATCATACCGATCATGAGCAGCAGCCATCGATGATCAGGAATTATCGCTTTAACTTTAAAATAAAAGCCTAAAGAGTTTTTTCCTCTCAGCTGATTCTTAATTCATAGAAACCATAGCTATAAACATGTTGGATAAGCTAGAAGCTAGTTATTTTTCTGCCACAACCCATGGCGGAATGATGGGGGTATGGATCCAAAATGATGAATCCATGAAATATAATCCAAAATATTTAAATGTACAAAATTAGTTCAATGGAAGAGCAATTCCGTCTTTCCTCCAACCGAAACCACGTCCAACAGTAGTTCCTCCCCAATAGAAGCCCCTGGGATGAAAAACAAAAGCCCGTCCTACAATACAAGCCCCTTCTAGAGCGAGATTGAAAAATAGAAGCCACGGGGCTTCTATTGGAGGAAATACGGTACGTCTGGAGTAAACACAGGTTCATATGTACTCATCCTAGAGCGAGTTACAGCAGGGAACCGGAAAAAAATTAGAAAGAGGCAGAGCTAAATTTTGTGTGTAGGAGCTATTGCTAGCTATAGCTAGGTGTATCGAAGCTTATGGCCATTTCATAAAAAAGAAATCCTTTTCTGAATATTTTCTATAAAACCCCTAATTTGTGTGAATGTCCCCTGGTCGCACTCTTCTTTTGGCCGCACCAAATAACTGATAAAAAAGCCGACTGTCACATGCCCGTCAGTTAACGCAGCAAAAAATTAAACTTTTTTACACTTTAAAGCGATTTTTTACATCATAAGACAGATTTTCCCGAAAATTATTACAGTACACTTTTTTGTAAAAGCGACCTTAATCGAATTATCTCGACTTTACCTCTCAACATTTCCGCACACCTGTTTTCCGGTTTGTTTGGTACAAACAAATAAATTAAAGAGACGACCTTTGTACCTCCTCCAAATTATTTGCACTTTTTACCGTAAAAACCTTTCATTTTTCTCAGTTTTTTGGAATTGCATTCCCGAATTTGGGCAAAACGGAGCCATCTTTCGTAGCCGGCTGTCAGTCCGATTATAATCCGATTACATAACGGTCACAAGTCGAGAAAAGCGTTCACGTGTGTCACAGATGATAATAAGATGTTTGGAAATGCAATTAAATAAATAAAATTACAACAAAGAACCGCAAACCGTTTGAAAAATTGCAATCTATGTGAAATTTTCGTGGGTGACGAAAATAGGCGAAAAGTTTTTGCTGCAAATGCAAAATTTGAACATTTTCCGAAATGCTTGATAATTGTGCTTATGAGTCAATACACTTGACGACATCTTATACGTTGTAGAGTTCATTTTTATAGACATCTTATAGATTGATGTTCCGAGTAAAGCTTGCACGCTTTCGAAATGCTTGAAATCTATCTGGCAAAACTGACATTGAGTGGCGAATACAAAATGTTTCCACTGACATTGCAACAATTCTCTAAAATTGACATTCGACAATTTTTCTTTATTTGTTCGGTTGTTCACAAAGTTTTCAGATTGGGCGCCGAGTTTTTAATCGAAAAATCGAGTGTCCGGAAATTATGCCGATTTCACCTATATATGGGTTTTGTGATGCGGGGAATCCGTATTTGAGGTCAGATTTTAATTGGTCGCGCCACGAAAATATGGAAAACCGCTATTTTCTTCAGAAAATGGCCTTTTTTGGTCAAAAATGGGCAAAAATGGCCGTTTTTGACGTGTTGCGAAAAAAATCAATTGCAGATTCGGAATCAGTGCATCAAAATACCCATGATAACACTCACTACAAAAATTATTCCACTTTTTCAAAAAAATCGATTTTTTGGGGAAAACCAATCAAAAATTTTCGGATTTTACGCAAAATATGTTTTCATGTGTATTTTGATGCGCTGATTCCGAACCTGTAATTGGTTTTTACATAACGCGTCAAAAACGGCCATTTTTGGGCCATTTTTGACCAAAAAGGCCATTTTTTGAAAAAAAATAGCGCTTTTCCATATTTTCGTGGCAGGACCAATTAAAATCTGACCTCAAATTCGGATTCCCCGCATCAAAAAACACCTATATAGGTTAAATCGGCATAATTTCCGGACACTCGATTTTCCGGTAAAGAACTCTGCCTCGAGTGTCAAAACTTAGTGAACAACCTAATACAAAATATGTAAGATTCTCTCTACTATTTTACGACGATGGGAAGCATCAGTTCATTGGAAGAGAACAGAATCTTAAGTGAACCTAGGATGGATTCATAAGAATCTTTCCGCAGCGAGTTTTAAGAGTGTTGAACACTGCTCTAGCGACAGATCCCAGAAGCTCAGTTATCTAAGAATAATGTATTCTGTAAGTGAAGGATTTTCTGTTATCTAGCAGTTCTGTTCTCTATCTGTTCCCCAAAAATCTCAAAGATATGCAACTTATCAAATGCACTTTTATATTTTCTTGTGACCTTCATCGTCAAGTTGTGACGCGTCTAAATCATTTGCACTTTAAACCAGTACTTGCACTTTTGAAGGGGCCTTCATGAGCTTCTGCTAAGTAGAGCCGCTCCCGAAGTTCACATGTTCGGCACGAGCGATTCATCTTTAAAAAGCGGAACAAAGAGACCACATATCAAACAATTTTAATACTTTTTAGGGTACAGCGGCGGCGTAAAGCGGGAAAATTTAGCGGATTAAAAACTGGAGTTACACTCAGGAATTTACGTCGGTGGCCACACTGAGGCGTTGCGGTGATGCGGTGTCTGCGCTAAAGTAATGTGTCAGTTCGAATTAGCGAAACAATAGAATAAAACAATTGAACGAACAAAGGCGTAGATGAAATTAGTAATGAAACCTTGGTAAAGGTCAAAATGTAACGGTACTGTAATTGCGTAATACGAAAGATGACGAAGGTAAAATTGTGAAAAACGCTGTACGGAATTTGAACGAAAAATAAACAGAACGTTGAGGGGGCTGACTTTGAATTAATCAATGAATATCCGCATCAAGAATTGAATTGTGTTAGAAGTGAAATAATAAATACATAGTGAAATAATAAATACACCGGGGTTTATTAGAGAATTTTTGGCATATTTATCTTCAAGATAGAAAATTTAGACTTACATTCAATAAAACTTGATATGTACTAATGTTGCAGTAATACGTCAAAATTTGAAGTAATGCTTTCTTAAAGCACGCTTCGCGATACGAATCCAAGTAATACCATTCAATAGTACTTGGCCGTCAGTGTAACTGTTTAGAAAAAATCAGATGCTCAAAAACGAAACTTGTGAGCCTTGAATTTCAGTGAACATGAACATTGGTCACTCGAATTTCATAACTTTTTTCATTATTTCTGAGCCCAAACATAAAAAATGTGTTATTCCTCACTAATAGTACATCAAAAATGATGGATTACTTGTTATAATTTGCAAAATTCAGAGTTTTGTTACAAAATTGACATTTACTCCTTAATAAAACATTCCTTCTCCCATTTTAAACAAACGTTTTTGTGGTTTTATAGCGTAAAAGTTTTCGCAACACACCAAACCGTAAGGTGAACGTCACTTTAGATTACTAACTGCATTTAAGGGTCTATTGAGAGGAACTCAAATCTCAGGTAAACTCTCTATCTTAATCCAGAGTAGCATGAATACTCTGAACTTCCGTGATTTTAGTGGAATTTTTATTAATTTTTTTAACTGTAATTTATGTCACTCTATTTTAACCCCTTAGGGGAATTTGAATAATTCAACGACGAGGATTTAATTAATGTTTTCGGAGGAAGGTTAAAATCTAGGGGTTGATGATCTTTTTTGTAGAAAATAACGCAAAGCTACAAATCTAATACGCCAAAACCTGATGGTTGTAGGGGTTAGTTAAATTAGTATACAATTGGTCCCATAGTATTATTCAATAAAGAGCGTCAAGTCGGAACACAAAGTATCAAGTCGTCTTACAAATGTCCGACGTCCTATATAGGGACAAGCGTAGACTATACAAACAATTATTGTCAACACTGTAGTTAGATAATTGTATTCATCCGTTATTTATGTAAGTATTTCTGGATATGCCAACTTTCATACTAACTACTAGTAAGCATTTGTAGCTAAATAATATTTGTAGCTAAATACTACTTTTACCTGTACCTTTCAAATAAAAAATTAATCTTTGATTTTCTCGCTCGTGTGTCATGTCATACCAATGACACGAGACATCGTTTATAGATCATCAGGAATATATAAAGTATTCCCAACAAAATTAAGAGTTGGGCCAGTAAAGCACCGACCACCAAGACGCTCATTAATTTTTCCATGGAAGCAAAAAGCTTTATTAATTGTCCTTATCACTTGCCTTAGTTCTCTCTTAGAATCTCGCCTGTGTGTTTTGTGCAATCGCTGGCCAAACGATCGCTGTCCGAAAATGCTCTGGAAATTTCCGTTTTCTTCCTTTTTTGTCCACACATAATCAATTGTAAATGTTCTTTTATGTGAAGAATTTCGAAGAGAGAAATCGTTTGAAAATGTGCGTTTTGGTCCTTCAGAGAATTGAGAAATTTCGAAAACTGCAGTAAAATTTCGACGAAATTCGGAAGAAAATTTCGAAAAACTTGAAAAAATTTGGTATTTGTAACTGATAACATTTATAATGGCGAAAAATTGGTTATCATTCAAATTTTCCTATATTTTTACTAGTAGTTTTTGAAAGCAAATATTTGGAATTCCTTTTTACAAAAATTAACTTGACTATTAGCTCACATATTCCCGAATATGAAATGGATTTTCTTCCAAACTTTTAACATGTTCCATTTTAACAAAAATAATACAAAAAATTTGTGCAAGTATAGGAATTTCGAAATCTTTCGAAAATGTAAATGTATTTATTGGTTCATTAGTTTTAATTTTTCTCGAATATAAGTCACGTAGTAAATTTCATTATTCGTTGAGAGAAACGTTTCTCTGTGCTCAGTCATATTCCTTGGTGCTTTTTCTCCGCTTCATCTCGAATTCCGTAGAGGGCTCATTATGATAAGTCCGGGGACATATCGTTCATTTCCCTTCCCATCCCATCAATTGTCTCAAAACGTGACAATAAATCTTCAAGAGTGTGCGGATTTTTTATGGCGTGAATTTCTACCCTTTCCAATCTAAATAGACCAAAAATCTCGAAGTCAAATGACTGAAATTTTGAGAAATTAAAGGAGTATTTAGCTTTTTTACACTTTCCATACTACAAAAATAATTTCTGATGAGCTCAGATAACTGTGCCAAGTAATTTAGTAAGACTTCGCTCTGCTATTTATGGTTTATTTAGAACGTTTCAAACAGTTTTAACGTTTCCGAACTTGCATGAAGCCAAAATAGTTTTTGTTGAAGTCTTGAGGGGTTAAAAGGAAAGAAAACATAAATAATTGAAACAAATAGTTCAAACAATAGACAGCAACTTCATTTGCTTTTGTTAAGGATTGCACTAGACATATATGCGAAAATGTTTCAAGTTCAAAAGGGCAGACTACTCAGTAAATTGTTTCAAACAAGTTGTGATTTTTTGTGGGCAGTGTTTCCAAGGCAAATTTGAAGTTTTTTGTTCGTTGTAAATTTTTTGATTAGTAATCCGCCGGGAAATATCAAAATTTTTCTTAAAAACGTAATCTTCATACTAAGGTTATTATAAAGTTCATAGTTTTTGTACTAAAACGTGGCAATTTTGGAATTTTTATATGATCCCTGAACTCTATTGTTTGAGCAGCAACAACACCGAAATCGAAGCATAGCTCACTCATGTTCTTCAAAGTTGACTGACATTTTACTTTTTAACTTCCTCACTAACCTTCCCCTTGCAAATCAATTGTTTTATATTTTCTCCGCTCAATTTTCTGCAGCAAAGAAAATTGGGAATTTCTTTACGCAAGACACTTCATCGGTAAAATTTGTATACAGGAACGCAGCAGACAGTGCAGTTCGCATTTATCAGACAATTCAATAAATTCTTATCAAAAATGATGCTCGCCACCCTGACAGAAGTTTCCGAACAAATGCTCTTGCTGACCTTTTGCGGAGCCCCTACATGGGTTGTCCATACCTGTGCATCTCACTTGTCAAGACGACCGCTGATGCCCGGGACCTTTTGCATGTGAAGACCGCTGGCGACAAGGGAGCCCTCCGTCTTGACGCCCCGCTCTGTCCCGAATCTGGACGCCGCCTTTGTCGATCCATCACCGCCCCTATCGATGTATTTTTGGAAGGAACGGAAAATGCACTGCGGAAAATGATGGCCACAACCGTGGAATGGGGAAAACCGAGGAGACAATTAGTTATTTATTTCTTGTCGCTATCACCCCTCCTTTAATTTTGGGAAGATGAACCAGCCGGGTGGCGGGAGTGCCTCGTTCTATCTCTGCTTATATAAATGGCCAATCTTTGAGTGGTGTTAGCAGTTATTTTATTGTTGTTCTTCGAAGTTTTACTTGCACAGTTACTTTGGAGAGAAAATGACTGGCTTGTGTTCTATAAATCCTGTAGAGCAAAGATCATATTTTCAAATTGCCGCCATATTTCGTTTAAAACTTTTAGCTCACAAATTTTGTTAGTGGACAGCAATACACACGTTTTAGTTAAACAATTTTCCCTACGAGATTCCAGATATGTACTCATGAATTCAAATAGTAATCAACGCGCCAATTTAAATTTCTGAAAAAGTGATTAAGCTTACTTTTCACATGTTTTATCTCTCATTTTTAGCCAGACATGCAATCTCTGTCAGTCTATATGAACGGCGTATTCGTTGCCTCGTCCACAATTGCTTTGCTGAGCGGTCTTTGTTCAATTTTCTACTCCGGGTTATTCGAGGAGCAACGCAATTTATTACTGACTGCGATCCCTTCCGAGACTCCATCATTTGAAATATTGCCAAAACCCGAGGAGTTCAGCTGTGGAGGAGGACCCTTCAGCTTCTACATGGCAAGCCTGATCAGTGTTTCTTGCGATCGAAAACCAAGTAAGTTACATTTATGATCGAAAGTGCTTAAGGCTCCAACTGACGTTTTAGATGAGAGATGAGAGATCAGATATTTGATAGATAGATATTTAAATTTGTTTTTATAGTCGATTCCTGCTGCGCCGCACACGACATCTGCTACGAGTCGAGGCACCTCAATCAGACCTATTGCGACGAGACCTTTTGCGGCTGCCTCGATAACATTCCCGCCAGCACCTACTGCTCCAACATCGCTCATCCCGGGCTCTGTTTAGCCACTCACGTCTTCGGGCACATTTTCCACTGGAGCGCAAATTGCACCTCGCCTGAGGACTGTGCCTTACTTCCGGAGCCTCAACCGAACAGCAGGATATCAACCAGCGGTGCAAGCGAAATAATGGCCTCAGCAAAGAATTTGTGAAAAAAACAATATTGATACCTGTGTAGAATTTATGTATATTTTATTGTTCTAGATGTTTTCATGCTTTATTTATAGCCTTAAGTTAAGAAAATTTTTGATGCCGATGTAGTTCACCGGAACCGTAATGATTAGGCAGTATTTTACTATCGGACATAATTTTTCAGGCTCCTATACATTTTTGGATTCCCCCATTCCCTTTGCAAAGTATTTTTTTAACCATTGACGAATTTGAAAAATGTAGACTTTTTCCAGAAAATTTCGCAAAACACTAACTTTTATATGGTTTTTGTAGCTTTTTATTACTTTTTTATTCCATTGGTTCCTTTCCAACTGGAAACAATCACAGTGCCTTCAAGAATATTAGCATTTGTCACCCTATTTCCATATTGGAACTCAAAATTTAATGATTCAGCTATCAGATAACAAAATTGAATAATTTTTGGAATTATTTCTTCGGAACTTTGATATTTTAAACAACTTTTTTATAGATTCTCTTATTTTCCCTTCACTTTTTTATCGTTTTAACTATACATATAGAATATTCCAGAACGAATTCAAAAGTCGAAAATTTGTTTACTTGTTGTTTTATCAGCGCTTCTCTTTTCAAGATTTCCTGTGGACTTTGTCCCCAAATTTATTGTGGCCCACTATCTCATTTTTAACAGAACTGAAAAAGTATAGTACAATCGCAAATAAGGAAACTATTATTAAAATAGGGCCGCATATACTTTGGTTATTTATCGCCTGTGATTCAATTTCGGCAAATAACGGTGATCCCCTGTTATTGGGGTACCTCAATATTAATTTGTTTGAATGTTCTTTGATCTCTTATAATTAGTTTATAGTGAATTATTATACATTGTAATCAATAATAAAGTAATATCACATGTCCGGAATTCACCGAATATTGGACCAAAATATCACTGAAAATGAGACAATGTAACATCTCGCTTTTATGAATTTTGCTTGGCACCGAGACATCTCCCACTCGACAACTCCCACTTCGACATCTCCCACTTTCAATTTTCCCATCCATCGAAATTCATCTCAGACGATCATACCGCTGCAGAAAAAGTTGTTTAACTCATCGAGTTCTTGCCGAAAAACACATTTTCTCGATGATAAAAATTTCGACCATTTTTATTGGATAATATGGTCCCCCACATGGGTCGGAAAATCGACTTTTTGGGTCGAAATTTTTATCATCGAGAAAATGTGTTTTTCGGCAAGAACTCGATGAGTTAAACAACTTTTTCTGCAGCGGTATGGTCGTCTGAGACGATTTTCGATGGATTTTAGGCAAAAATGTGTCAAAACCAGGGCAAAAAATGGCGAAAAAAATAAAATTTTCGATAGACAACTGCAAATGAGCCTGTCCGACGCAGAATTTCACGGCGGATCTGAATCTGACCTTGGTTTGGACATTTTCTCTGTAAAAAAGTGACAAAAACGGCCATTGAATTTTATTTTTGTACGGGAAAAATTGATTTTTTGCATATTTCCGGTGGTCAGAAATTGACGAAATATGAAAGTTATGAACAAATTCTTTTTTGTTTATAAAATTTCACGCTTAGTAGCTGTTTTTAAGATATTAATCACTTTCATGCATCGCAGATATCTATGAAATACAACAGCCTGAACTGAGGCCCTTTTTTGAACCACCCTGTATAATTCATAAAATGTTAACGAAAAACGCCTTTATTTGACGCATAGTATGACTAAATATATGACTGAATATCAAGCTACAAGCAAAAAAATCATTCAGCTTCACATTGGCGGCATTCCAGCCCTTTCATGAAAATATGCCGCATCTTCGTTATTCTGATAAAATTCCTGGACTGCGCTCGCCTGCGATACCATAGACTCCGCAAACGTTGGCAAAGTTTTCCAGGCACTTGAAACTTCTCCGCTTATTTTGTCCAAGAAGCCCATTATCGCTTTTGCCGCTCCAGCAGATGCGTGCTTGGGATTCAAATTCCATCGGAATATGCGAAAAAAGGGAAGCCATTGACAGTAATTTGCCTGCTTTTTCTTCAATTCCGCTTCTTTGGCGTCCAGAGCGTACTCGAGCTCTCTTATTCTTTGTTGATATCTCTGTTTTTCACTTTGCATTTGTTCTCGAAGCTGAAAGGAAACAAAATACAATACAGGTGAAATGAGTGAAAGGTAGAAATAATAGGACCAACTGGCAGCTTAGAAAATTTGTACTATTTTTGTCAACGGCAGAGTGTATTCATTTTTCACGTATTGTTTTTCTGCATTTTAAATTTAAAAAATTTCATAAAAATTCGACGCGAGAAGTGACAATAGTACCTGACTAATCACGTATACCAAAGACTCCATCATAAATCTGCTGAACATTTGATCCTGCTCCAATCTTGATATTTCATTAAGACCAATATCTAATAAATTTTTTAGTGCGCCATTCTCAAGCCCCTGCGAAAAAATCTTTAAATTTTTCTCTCTGTTTTTCTTTGTAAATTCCTCATTCTGAGCAGCCAAAATTGTATTCAGCAGGTTTTGTGTCTCCGTGTTTCTCTTCTCAAGCTCAATTGTTCTTTTCAGTCTTTCAATTTCGTCTTTCGACTTTTGTAATTCGAAAGTTTTTCGCATTTCAGGTATATGATCTTTGAGTCTGTCTTTCACGTGTTGCTCAAGGCTTGGGCCGTTTGAGCCGGAAGAAGTACTGCACTCGATTTCTTAATAGAAAAGCATGAAATGCTAACGTGTTATAAAGTGCACAATTAAGAAGGCAATATGGGAAGGTATACGAAAGTATGATTTATAAGCATATTAAAGTTTTTCTAACCGTTTCGACCCTAAATCAAGACGATTAGAATCAGATTTAAACAAATGTCTTTTATATATTGTCTTTCAGGAATTTGAACGGAAGAACTAAAAATTTTTATCAAGGAAACTAAAGACTGCTGTGGAGAATACGACGGCCAGGTCAAAAGCGAATCCCAAAACAACAAATCTGCTGTGTATTGTAATTCGTTTTGCTTACCGCGATAGCCATTAACATTGTCATAGGCAACCTGGACGACACTTGGCACTCGAATCTGTGTGTCGACATTCAAAGGACAACCGACATTTGTCAAAGCTGCTGTCTTAGCACTAGCCTTACCTTAAAATACTGTTCATATATTAAACGTGTACTAAACATTTTATAGCAATTCAGAATATTGGTCATCTGAAGCCCGAAAATGCTATGAACAGAAATTTGTAATTATCAATTTTTATTAATGTTCTGTGGTGGCTTGGAGAAGAAGTCATAATATTATTAACTTAAGTTTAAGCATAATGAACTTACCTTCCGGCACAACAGTCATACCATTTCCTGAAATTTGTTTTCATAAAATAATACAATTTTCTGTATTCAAAAATTAGAAATTCAAAGCCAAAATTTTGTGCTACAAGAATCTAAACAGCCTGTAAAATTTACTTAAAGCTTTACTTTTAATGTTTTAAGTTTAAGTACATTATTTAAAGCTTATAACCTGAAAATTTACTTGAAACTTAATTTTGGCGTTAAAAAATTAGTTTACAACTTTTGCAATACTCACGGGAAAAGTTCAGCTTAAATGATTGTTTCGGAGTTGGTCCTTTGCACAAAGAAATCAAGGTTAGCAACATCACAACAAATGAAATTTCAGCCATTTAGCGGTAGCAAAATGATAAAGTTACCTATGAAAAATGACTCAGTTAATATTAGAATGATACACTAACTATTACTAAGCATTAAAAACTTAAGTAGTAACTGCCCAGACTACCCATGAGACAAGATAGACTTCCAACGTGGCTTAATAACGTCTGGCTTCAAAAACTACACTGTGATCTTGGCTCTCTCTCTCTCTGTATGCATCTATGAAGTGATGAGACGCTCAGGTGCTAGTGTGCCCACACCTACCTCACTATCTTCCATTGTTAGACCACGTCTACGAGATAAGCTACAACCAGTATCCTATCAACAACTTTTTGACGCAGGAAGAAATCTTTTTTTGCGCGATTTCGTATCAGATTAAATCCAAAATAAAAACATCAAAAATTAGTGGCTCGAGAAATGTGTTACCTTATTAGCAGCAACGCATTCTACCGGTGCATAAAAAGCTACACAAAAAATGTTTGAAAATGGACTGAGGTCGTAAATTTATTGCCATCCCTGAAGTGTTGGTATTGGCTCTAAGCATTTCCTTGAAGGAAATTCAAAATTGTTCAATAAAAGCATATACCGTATTCCCTGTAATTACTACCCCGGGGTAATAATTTTTCAAACGAGCTCCAGGGGGGTAATAATTAGAGGGGGGTAATAATTACAGGAGGGGTAATAATATTTCAATGTCGCCGCGCCGGAGGCGTGGCGAAAATTTTGAGAATTTTTTACGAAAAACTAAAAATTTTCAGTGTTCTGGGGTTGAATATTTCAAAAATTTATCGCCAAAATTTACCTTTTTAGCTAAATTTCTGAAACTTTTTCGCATTTTTGTCAAAGTTTCTCGAATAATTTTCAAATTTTAAACCATTTTGAATTCGCGGCCGAAATTATTTGGGCAAGATTTGAATTTTTCTAATTTATTATCAATATTTTACTAATTTTCGTGAGATTTTTATGACAGTTTACCATTTTCTGAATGATTTTAAAATTAATCTCTAAATTTTTAAGCGCATTTATTGCTCTCAATCATTGTTGACTATGAATTTTACTTTTTTAGCTATATTTCTTAAATAGTTCTTTCACAATTTTTTATAATTTGAGTGAAGGCTAAATTTGTCTGAAGGCTAAAGCCTAGGATAATATTTTTCTCAAAAAATCTTGAAAATGCAGGATAAATGATTCTGGTTTATAATAAATAAATTTCAATATAAATTTGAAAATGATATAAAAATGACTAAATCGAAAATGGAAAGTTCTATCAAAAATAGATAATTTTTCGTTTTTATTCGAAAATACGAATTATTTTTCTATTATTCTTATAACGGAACAAAATAAAGGTCTAAACTAAATTATATTTTTATTATATTTTTGGCAATTTTCAGCAGATTTTTAAATATATTGCTTAAATTTGCCAAAATTTTGTAAAATTTTGAATAATAATATCAGATTTAAATCCCTAAAATTAACCTTTACATAAAAATGTTGTAAAGGAATTTTCACAAAAGTTTTACCTTTCGTTGAAGTTAAAACTAAAAAGCAAAACTTCCTAAAATTTTGCTACTTTTTTGCAATATTCTGCAACTTTTAACCACAATTTGGCAAAAAATGTGGCAAAAATATACATTTATCTAAAAAATAGTACAAAATGGACTGAAATGTCTAAATAAATAATAAAAACGAGAACAGAAATAACGGTTGTTTCCATCGTCTTTCTCATGTTTTCTCAAAATTTGGCCAATTTTTGGCCACATTTAGGAAAATTTTGCAAAAAAAATATGGCAATAATCTAAATTTAAGCTAAAAGCAGTAAAAAATAGACTAAACTGTCTATATTTTGTCTATTTAAGTTTGAAATACGAAATCATAGCTAAAAACACAACAAAAATAGAAAATTTGGCTTATTTTTGGCACATTTTGGGGGGGGGGTAATAATTACAGGGGGGTAATAATTAGAGGGGGGGGTAATAATAAATCGTTCGAGCTCCAGGGGGGGGTAATAATTAGAGGGGGGTAATAATTTCAGGGGGTAGCAATTACAGGGAATACGATAATCGTGATGCAAATCACAAATTTAGATACCGGATTCCAATCAATAGCGACCTCAAAAATATTTTTGTGTCACAGATTTTTTATTGGCACGTTTTCTCTGCGTTTGAACGTATTTTATAAATAAAGCGAAATTTTGTCGTAGTAAGAAAAATCGCTGGGAAAAATGCTACAAAGTGTCGAAAAATGGGTAACGAATTTGAAAAAACAGATTGATTGCATTTATAAACCAAATTTGGGCTTTATTCCAGCATATGGAAAGTCTGACAACATACATGTTGAATAAATTATGTTTTTGTCTCTCACACGCCCTTCTCTGATTATATAATGAGATCTCATCCACGGTATTTTTTCTTTGGACTGCTTGTTAGAGGCTGACTTTTGTTATGGATGATCATTGTTTCTTCTATAGCGCTTCCTTAGATGGCCACTGGCATATATTAGTACAGGTCACAGCATTGTTTGTTCTAATTACGAATGTGGGATAATATCTTGGCAGAATTTGGGGAAATGCTAGTCATAGAATGACGAGTATAGGGATAAAGTAAGTGTCCAAAATAGTCGAGCTTGACCCAAGGTACATTCTGTCAAGTTAAATTAGAGCATTCCTAACAAGAGTAGATCTCCAATTTTTGGTCGTTTTTATTTGAAATGACACTCTCTCTCTTCGACTTAAAAGTTGCAGTGTATTGAGTTGAATTTTTAAAATCTCTTCCATTTTTTGCTCCGACATACGCAAAATTTGTGTAAACAACTAGGTCGTTTATCCGACACAATATGATAAGAGCAGTCTTATTATTATTCCGAGTACATCTCAAATGCAAAATGAATAAATTAATATTTAATAATCAATCGGCGCTTCAAAGGATGTTTGTAGGCTTATTGTCAAAATAACGTTGTGATATATCGTCCGATGTTTTATAATGCAATGGAGTCTTACGAAAATATGACGTGATGTTTTCCAATTTTCTCGATATTCTTGCTCTGAATTGCACGAAAATGACGAGATTTTCTGTAACTTTGCGAAATTTTGCCTATACTAAAAAGACAGTATTATAAATAAAAGCGCCAGTTCACCACCCAGATGACGTAATTTCAGGATAATTCTAACGACTACCGTCATTCTAATCATCATTCTGACACGTTTGGAAAAAATTAATCCGCAACAAAAATTTTGTAATCCAGAAATGTTTAAATACGTGCCATTTCTGGATCTTTCGTTTCTTTTTGCACAAACTACTCTTTGTTCTCATCCTTCTTTTGGCTGATAAGAGCACTTTCCTCAGTTGTCAATACATATGGGAAGTCAACAAATTCAATTGCTTTCGCAATTGTTATTTAGACGGTTTTCTTGTATACCAGTTAATAAATCAAGGATATGTGATTTGTCTTTTGGCAATGGAACGAATTCAGTTTCTCGGATATGTTCTCTTGATATTTCTTTGTATTAATTCAAAGCCTATTGACGCATTTTCCAAGAATACCGATTGTGGACGTCGACCTTTCTGCCAAGCTTATCCGGTAAGTTTTGCTGTTTGACTCTTAAAGAGAATACAAAAATATGACCGGGCATAATATTAGTTTGTGCTCATTTTTGTGCGAAATATTTATAAAAAGTCATTTGACGTTCCGCTAAAAGTCGTTGCGCTAGCAAAATCAATTCGTCATCGTTCAATAATATTTCATGAACCATAACAAAACATAATGTTTTTGTAATAACTTTTTTACAGGATCTATGCACAATTTTCGCTGAAAATCTATTGGACGGATTCCAAATAGGAGAACTGCCATGGGCGGCAAAAGTCATTGTAGCCGAAGGCTATCCAACTGGGGCCAAGAATTTCAATGTAAAGGAATGCGTTGCTGTGTTTGTGTCAGACAAGGATCTTCTTGTTGATGCTGATTGCTTCGGGTACTTATTTTACCTATCCTTACATAACTATTTCAAATGTCAGAAAATGATTCCAGATATTCTTCGAATACGACTGATCGGCCGGAAAATCGGAACACAACGATTCACGTAGGAAACTCCACGCTCCAAGCAAATTCAACGATTCCGCTGAGTAATGAAGTGGTTCTCCTATCGGTAAGCTTCAAATTTTCATTGTGATATAAGAAATCAGCGAAAATTCAACAAGCGGAAGTGTCCAACTTGTGAATAAAAAATCATTTGCGTTGGTCACTGATAAGAAAATCTTACTTCGAGCTTTAGCTATCGCCCAATCATACTGCCTCAATCAATGCCTCAATCAATGCTGTTCACCCCATTTGCGTCTCGACATACGATGAAGAGCAAATTGTAATCGAAGGAATCGTTTGCGGTTTCAGTGAGTATTTTTCGAACAGTTTCACTTTTTATCAAACAAATTTAGCGCGAGATGGCACCAGACGCGGATACTTAGGCTTAACCTGTCGGACCATAGAATTTATCAGCGATCCAGCGCCACACAAAAACCGATCCACAGAGGCTCTGGAGGTATTCTATGATTTGGTTAACAATAAAAATATGGATCAAAGTGCAAAATTCGAGATAAACTTTTCAAACCTTTATATAAATCATGGGCTGCGTAAACATTAGCAAAAGAATTCATGCCAACTTCGCTATATTTTTCAAAATGTTTTGTAATTGAACCGCGTTTTAAAAGTTATGTATCTTTCACTTTTCTGAATTTTGACATGAATAATGGATCCGTAAAATTTTCAGAACTTCGAAGATGGTGCCGCTGTCTTCAACAGAAATAGCGACGACAACTGGGCGTTAGTTGGATTCACTTCAGAAAATTCAGGTTATTCGGAATGCCTCAATGTTTCAAATCACAAAAATATTTAAGACTCCCACATGCGCCTCCTGGACAACTGTGATGTGCTTCAAGCTCAATCCCAAAGCCGTGTCAGCTGCCCTAATTGGCGACCTCATCTCGTCGACTATTGGGGCCATCCGGTTTCAAACTCAAAAACTCTCGAATCTGAAATGAACGGAGGATCGGGTGTGATTCCGTTTATTGTTGTTGGATTGATTATTCTCATGGGCGTTGCTTTGATTGTACTTTGGATGTCCAGGAACAGAGATCGAGCGGTGTATACTAATATTTAGAAAATTTTTGCATTGTGTAAAATGAACTTTTTTCGAAATGCGGTCTTCTCACAAAAATGTTTCAAGAATGTTTTCGTAAGATTTTAGATGTTCCATTGTAGATGATTCCAGGATGTTTCAGAGTTAAAATTTTAGAGAAAGTGTTTCTTTATATTGTAGAAAGTTCTAAAAATATAAGGAAATTTTTAAAGTGCGAGGGTCGAATTCCGACAGTGATCCTATAAAATTGTATAAAATATTTTTATGTAATAAACCTTGTACTCATATTTATGCGATATAACGTTAAATGAACAAATTGATTTCAAAAATGGTTAATTCATCAGACATCACACAGGGGAATGACAGTTCAGCGAACACTTGCATCACAATTTACAGCCAGTAGAGAGATACAATTTTTTCCAAAATCTCGTCCTGTTCATCGCTTCTCGTGGAATATTTCACTAGTCGCAAAATAGTGTTCATTTCTCCGTCTTCTGAGCAAAACTGTATGGGACAATTGCTAAATTAAAACAATACAGTTATGTTTCATTTGATGCGCAGCTAAAACAGGAATAAGAACAATCATGGGATCTAAAGAAAAGATAACGCAGAAAAGATAACGCTAAATGTCAGAGCACAGAGAAATTTGACATTTTGCGGTATCTTTTCCATATACTGCACTGCGCAATTGGAAAAACGTATAAGATCGCTGTAATTCTACAATTTACTCAAACATATTTGTGGCTTGTACTGTTAGAAGGCCATAAAGGTACATAAGAAATATGATCAACCTGAAATTTATCTCAAAATATCAAAAACGTTGTCGGTAAATAACTTTCAAAGCTCTTCGTTTTCTCCAATACCTTCACATAACCAACAATATATCCTTTGTATTCTCCCAAACTAAGATTTCTGTAGCTGTCTGTTCATACTCTCTTTCTTCATATATATTCCCAACGAAAATTTTACAGAGGAATTCTTTTCTTTTACAAGGAATATCAGTGAAAGATATTAATCAACGCCGCCGACTTGTATGCCTTTGGCGTATGTTCGGCGGGTGTAGTCTGCGCATTGTAGTCGAGATAGGGTTGGGTCTCGGTACGGGTGGGTCAGCGCTCCTATGCAACTTTTATTGTTCTTTCTCGAAACACAATCGGTTTGGTGGGGTCTTGCGCGAGAATAACACTGGCGATCAATTCCAAGAATGGATCGGATGTGTTTAGCCCTTTGGATGTTTTATTATCTGATCTTGAAGGTGGAATGCACTATTATTTATGTTAGTTTACGTCTGGCATCTGTGTCCGATATTTGGCATAGAGGTCATTTATGCGTAAACAGTTGCCATATTTTCGGTTATATTGAATTCTTTCAGCTTTAAGAAGCGGAATCTGGAGCTACGGTCACCGTTTTATGTTTCCACGAATGACTTTCTATTCAAAAAGTGCGAGAATATATCCAGGATATATCTATATCAAGAATAGTCATACAAAAAGTAACATAATTGTGTGACATCAGCAAAGTGCACTTTTCCACAACAAATTTAATTTGTTGTCTATAATCGATTTACAGAGTGCAAATCGATTTTCGCCCGAAATTTTTCTCAGTATCACCAAAAATAAATTTTTCCCTTCAAGATGTTTGCGTTTAAAACAAAATTGTTAGAAGTTACAAAGAATTCACACATGACAACTTGAATTTTAGAAATAAACCTATTACTGTTCGTATTTCTTCCGCTCAGAAACTTCATTATTTGCATTCTGAATGCTATGAATATTACCATTCATGGGCCACAACAATAAACCCGATCAGAAAACTAACGGATCTTTGCCGCTCAAAGACACCGCCCAGTTTCGGCCGTTAATCCACCAGCAACAATACTCATTCTCTTCAGCTGACGAAACTGCCGACCACTGCCGAAGCTTCGTCACCTTTAACAAAAGAGTGAGTTACTTTTTGTTATTAGCCATAGCTTAATGCTTCGGACCAACCGAGGGGCTGGTCAAACTTGTTGGGGTATCAAATTTCTGGATTCTCAAAATAAAAATTTGGAATGGTGCTAATATCTAAGTTAACCTCTTTGAGGAATAGGCTTAGGAATCTCATTTTTCGAACAAGTTTTCTACTGATTCTCCATTTCTCATCAAATTTTCTTGAGCATGCGTATGTTTGTCATTTTCTGCATCTTTTAAAATCTCAACCAATTATCCACAAGAAATTACCTCTGAATGACCGTCCGAACGACAGTTCCAATGCAATTTGCTTTTCTCTGTGTAAAGTGCATTCATTCGCAGACAAATACGTTGAAAACTTGCATTCTAAGTTTAATATGATACGTGACCTGACAATACTATTGTGTCTTTAATGGCCGAGTGCTTTCCTATTTCGAACCGTTACAGCAGCAAGCGTCGATCCGGAATGGTCGGTTATTTTTTGCTTCATATAAACAGCTTTAAAGTATAGTGTGTCTTTAAATTTTTTTGAATTTTAAAAGTAACGATTTGTAAAGTATACACGAAAAAGCTCTACGTTGATCATTTTGCCAGAATTATATCCAACTCGGGGGGTATCCAACATGTTCTTGCACATGGGAATTGAAAGCCGCCAAGAACTCGCTTAGCTCGCACTGGGTAGTGGGATTTGCATTGGTATGCGAAACCTTGATAGCTCACGAGTTGATTTCGGTGCAAAAGCCCACTAATCAACCGTGTTCCACGTCGTTCTGGCTGAGTCTTGGCGATATCGCAATTTCCTTTTTGTTTTATCGAATAATATCTTTTTGATTGACGTTTGATCATTGATTTGACATAGCGTATCGATTTTTATATGATTGTACGTTATTGCATCCGTCATTCGAAGTTTATTGTCATATTAACCATTCCTTTCTTCCTTATTACTCAACTAATAAAATGTCGAGATTTCGCTGTTTGAAACATTATTTTATGCGATTTAAAACGTACGAGGTAAGAATTTAGAACCAATTTTCCTACGAATTCTTGCATTCTATCTATTAAACTTGATAAAACTTTATCGCGAGTAAATATTCCCAATTAATATTTAAAAATTCAAAATTTCTCGCAAAAAATTACAACATTGCAATTTATGGGCACAAATCCGATTTTAAGCGAATTTCTAATAAAGCTTTGAAAATTGAGCTTTTTAGTACATTTAAAACTTTTAGAATATTCGCAAGCGTAACAGATCAGAAAAATGCCTTTCTCTTTAGGAGAAAGAGATACCAAAATGAATAATTTCTATAACTGAGATTTTCCTCAACTTAATTCCGATTGAATAACCAAATATTCCTTAAATCCATCATACATTTCCAAAACTCGAGTTCCTTCCCTACAAAAATGTCACGTCAATGCACCACGAAAATTGAAATCTTGACGTTTCGCTTTCTCTCTTCCATTGAAAGTCTCTGTTTGAAAATTTTCGCCAATTTGCGCGAGCTTTTTTGTATGAGCGACTCACTAACCGCCTCTTAGAATTTAAAGAAGTACTCATCTCCTCTTAAGTAAAGAATGTTGACCAAGAGAGATGCGCATCAGGTGAGGTTGAAGAGAGCTAAAAGTGAAATTCGTAGACGAAATCAGTCCGAGAGCGGAACTGAATTCTATAATTTTAAGGCTCACGTTGAAATCTTGAGCCTTCAATCCAATCTGTTTTCATCAGCAACCTCAAACCTTGTCGTTTTTATTGTTTATTTGCTTGCACATTATGTTTTCTGGTTGGCGTGACCGCCTAACTCCTCTGGATTAGATTTCCTTTTTGAGCCATGGACTTTAAAAATATTTGAACACGTTAAAATGTTAGAAAAAACACGTTCAGACTCAAATTTCGAATGGGACATTTTTTAATATGGTCTTTGATCCTCAAACTTGAAAAGTCACCTGGTGGCAACAAAGGTTGCTTTGAATGATGGTTTAACTTTCAAGAGTCATATTTCTCCTTCTCCTACCACTTTTATCTCCATTTTTATCTCCAACTGCACTTTAAGGCAGACCAGCCTCATGTGAACACATTCCCATTCATCAAAACTTGAATGTATTTTCATTATTCATTTAGCCATTCACTCATATCCATCTTTCAAATGCGCAACAGATCAAATTAGAATCAAAGTGACGCGGGGGCGAAGCACCAAAGGCTGTGAGGAGAGGGACAGAAAGGTGGAATCACGCTTCGTTCGTTATTATTCTATTAATATATTAAGAAAGTAGTGGGACTCTTCTTCTCTGGAGGGTTTCCCTCCAAGGACCCCTCAAGGGAAGGCCTCCTCCTCTTTCGCCTCCTTACGAGCCTTGGCGTTGTGCGAAGATGACAGCAGAGTCAGAGCCAAAGGCAAAACCTGTTCCTCTTTTGATGATTCGCCCTTCCACGCAAGTTCCATCGTCTCGCCTGCGAAATTTTGATAAATCAAGTGTCCATTGCCCTCAGAGTCTGAACCTCAGAACCTGGAAGGGCAAAAAGGGCGGTTTTTGATCTGGATGTGCGAACCGGGCGCGGGTCTGAGAGACTGGGAGGTGGGTAAGGCATTGCGAGGATCACCTTCCGAGAGAAGATTTATTTTCCAGGATATTTATGGGATTAGTAAAGATGCGCGGGTTTAGCCGGAACCTTTTTTGACGATGAAGGTTTTTGATGGGAAGTTGAGAGAGTTTTCAGAGAAGTATGGCGTTTTGAAAAATGGAACAGTTTCGATAAATAAAGATTTTACGTTTTGAAATTTCATTTTCCACATTTTTAGATTACTGTCATTGAAAGGTTACTTTTTGAAATTTGAAAAGTAACTCACTTGAGAATTTTTTGTTTTAAATTTATTATTGGCTATAGCATGGTCATCGGCAGATATAATTTCAATTGAATTAAAAATTTTCCCAGAGAAAGGGAATACTTTTTAGTTACGTTTGAATTTCATTTCAATTCTGACTAATGCCTTTGCCAAGGCGTTGATTTAATCTGTGTCCTGAAGGTGGAGTTGAGGGAACCTTTTTTAGACACACTGTCTTTCAGCTAATATTTACCTATCTGGAAATTTCTTGAAAATTCATGACTGAAATATTTCAGTCCTCATTTTAATGGGTTTAAACCCCTAAATAAATAGGGCTAAATGCAGTCTGTTTGCTAAACTTTCGATCCCCTTAGACAGCATGTGTCTTCTGTCTACTCTTTTCATTATATCACGTGAAATCCGTATAAATTTCTTCAATATGGCAACTTATTCGTTCTTATTTTGCATTCTCCAAATTTTTTCTCACATTGCAATTTTCGGTGAATAAATTTTTGTATCTCAATATACTTGACTTGGAACTCAACTTGGAACATATTTTTTTCCATTTATGGAATTTTCTCACGATTTTGGCAGAAAAATTGCCGAACGCCCAATTAGCAAGCCCAATTACTAAGACTATCTTTGTATATATTTTTTCATTCTGGCCTATTTAAATTCAGTGCTCAGAAATTAATTAATCCCAAAACCAAGTTCACACACTTTTCTTTTTGCCTCAACTTTCTCGAGACAAACCGTTAGCTTGGAGTATTTTGAGCGAAAATGTAGCAATTATGTTCCAAAAGCATTGGTTTCGGAACCCTAACTCCAGTTCCCACATTCTGCTTTCACTTTTCCAAAAATATATGGGAACTTTATCAAACAGATTCGCAGCTGCAAACTATTCCAACTACAATGGCCGAATTCTATACAAAGAATTGTATTCACTCCTATTTCCTCGAAGTTTTTTTATGACCTGAAAATGAGTTTTGACTCTTCACAAAGGCAATAATTTGCCGCAAATCCATTATCTTTCACAATCTCTCCAATATTCAATTTCAATACGTCTAGACTCTACCGTTGTAAGGCTGAGGCTAGCCAGTTGAGAAATTGCTTCTGCCTGTTGCAATATTGTGATACAGGGTTCCATGCAAAATTCAATGACAGGATCATTTCTTGAGATTCTGCAATTGTTTTGCCAAGTTAACTCCCCCCCCCCCCCAAAAAAAATCGGTCTCTATGTCTCTTAGCGTTCTCCTTAACATTTTGTCTTCCATTATATGTCCATAACATAACCATATCTTTCTCCGTTTGGATTCAGTTTCTGATTCAGACCCACGAATTCCGAACAAAAATAATTTTCTAATCAGCAAATACTGAGCTTCTTGATACTAACTTCCTGAATTCATCTTCCTGGATGCTCCGTTTCTTCATTTACCCTTCCCCATTGAATGACTCTTCCCCACTTTATTAGACCTGTCCGTTCCCTTCAATGGAAACCGATGTTTTTCGCGCACTGAATAACAAAACTGTTATGTAACTCTGATCGATAACCTTGGAACGACTTTTTTGAAAGAAATCACCCATCTCCTTTTCATTGCGTAGAGGTCCTTTGGTAAACGGCTGCGGCGCGGTCCGAAAAAAGCCTGCATTGTGACCGCTGAGATTCAATCCAACAATGGCAATAACATTCATAACACTTTGAAAGGACCTCAATGACTTTTGGTCTGGTTTAGACATTTTTGCTTTGATGTTTTTGGGAAATGCATTGGCTCAAAGCAATATTTTGGAAAAAATTTTGAAATTCCAATCATTCCAATTTTTGTATTCTGACAAGGTATTTTGGATTGAGTTCAATCGCTGATAAAGTCTACTGAGTGCTCAAGATCGAATCCTAAGCCTAAGACAATCTACGACTTCGCCAGGCTAAACCAGTTTCCTCGTAGTTCTTGCGCACAGGAATCCACTCACAACGTTGCTACTCTGTTCTCTCTATTAATCTCGCTGATTGGCTAATTCACTCCTTTAAGCCCACTTCATTTTCTTCGCCTCCAAAGCTGAGCCATTGTTAACTAACGAATTAATGCTTTCGCCACAAAATTGCCGGAGGCAGTTTTGTATTTTGTGTTTGGTCCGCGAAAAACCGCGAATCGGGAAAATCCTTGAGCTTGATTCAGATTAAGGGACGTATTTCTTGTCTGACCTTTTGTATATCCTTCTTTTCTACTCTCGTTCGAGAAAATCGATTATTTTTACAAAAGAAATAAAGGAATGGGACGCGGTTTTTTGAAAAGTTCTGAAGTGATAGAAAAATGTCATTTAACCATTTCTTGTCATTTTTCCAAAGCAATATTGAAACATTTAAAAAATTTCACCAGTTTTGGATTTGCCCGCTTTTAAATCACCAAGTTTTTGACGACCCAAAGCCATGGGAAATGGCTCAGATCCAGGATGAACCATTTTTTACGCCACTGACTTCGCCATGTTCGAGAGCTGTTTCTGCAGACAGCTCTAAGCCCATTTCGCAAGGCTGTTGGTGCTGTTCCCCGCCTTATCTCTGTTGTTAATCTCATTCGACGCCAAATACGTTTCGTTTCCCTTTTCATTCTTTCTCATTGTCGGCGGTGTCATTCGATCGATTTGTGAGCATTAAAACAAAAATGAGCTGATTTGGTTCATTTTGTTCAGCCAATAGTTTCCGGGTTTCGCAATATTGTCCAGGGGAAAAGGTGTTTTTAACACCGTTTACTATCTTCTAAAATCGATTTCTCCAGGTCTTCCAGGCTCGAAGCCAAAAAAATTCAGGGGATTCCTGGATTTCGCGTCACATCTAAGAAAATTGATCTTTCTAAGGTTCCAGAAACTTTTAAAACGTTTTTGAATGCACTCTACTCTGAAATTTTTTGAAATATTTTGAGTAATTTCTCTCAAAAATGATTAAAACTGTTAAAATCCGAGAATATTCCGGAAGACTTTACCAAAGGTTGCTACAATAATACTTCACGAATGTTCCAAAGCGATCGAATTGAAATGCAAGAACAGAAAGCTTGATTTCATCAAATTTCAGAGCAGCTATTCCGTAGAACGAGTCTTTTCTTGTTTCGCATGTCGCGAAAAGTATAACACCAATAAAAATGTGTATTTTTTGAAAATATAACAAATTGTTACACTATTACAATTTTTTTGCTTATGTTTCCTCCAAAAATTACGCCGTATAAGTTTCTTTGATTGGTTTCCTCCTTTGACATAATTCCACCGCATTTTTTCCATTTCCTCCTAATTACATAAAAATAAGACTAATTTTCTGTGTAACAAATGTCAATTTTTGTAATAGTAAAAAATTTTCAGTATTCTATGGGAGTGAATGGAGTGACCGAGGCGCAATCCCCCGCCGGCGCCAACGGCACGACCGACCTCAACGCCAAATGCTGCTGTGGACTGCTGCGCATACAAGTCGGTGCCATGCTCATCGCCGTTTTCGAGCTGGCTTTCTTCCTCTATCAGGTGAGCTACCAGAAGTTTCACTCGAAGATTATAATTCTCGCATTTCAGATTTTCGCCACTACAATGGCCTACGACAAAACGGGTGACGAATATGCATTGGCCTTTACTTTGACACTTTTCTCGTTCGTCTTGGCCATGATTGCCGTTGTTTTGCTCTTGATCGGAGTTCACCGACGCTCTCCGTATTTTCTCGTGCCACATCTCCTTATGCAGGTATGATAAATTATCTTTGCTCATTGGGCACTTGCTATGAATATTTGTCATATTTTTTAATTTTGAAAGACAATTTCAATAGTTAACCGGAAAATTTCGGAGAGGGTTAAGAAGAACAAACGTTTTTAGGGCTGTTTTCTAAGTTTTCCACAAATTTCCGGACTCTTGAGTGTATATCTTTGTAAACTGTCTATGTACTTGAATAGTTCATCCTAGCATTCCGCGTTAGTTTTTGAATATAAGAATGAAATTATTATTTTT
>JAKKPZ010000023.1:600000-837069 GCA_022814885.1 Ditylenchus destructor | reverse complement strand
ACAATTATTGTTTAGCTACAATTTAAGATGTATTGAAAGAAAAATTTAGATATGAAACCAGCAATGAAGCAATTAGCTGGCACGAGTTTGAGAAAACAAAGCGTTCTTCTGTTCGGTGCAATTTATCGGCTGACCCATCAAAAGGAATTTATGTCGATTGGTGATTTTTTTGTGAATAATTTTAGGGGATAACTAATATATTTCTTTCAGTGTTGTTGAAGAAGAAAAGGTTATGGGCGAGAAGGGCCGAAAACACATTGACAATATGTTCACAGTACATTTGTTTCCCCCACTGTACTTTAGAAATTTGCTACCTGCGAAAGTGAATATCTCGAAACCAGTAAGTAACCTAGTACAGTTCGATGTTTATATGTGTGTATCGAAATTCGGTGTATAACCGATAAGTTGAATAGAAATAGTTGTCTTTATAAAAACTAATAATAAAATGCAAACATTTTATCTCGTGAACTTTTTGCATATATTGACTTAGAAGTCAAACAGATTTACTATAAGAATTGGTAATAACCTAAATTACTTGGAGGAAATTATTTGATATTTCCGTTCAAAAAGAAATGGGAAATTATCTTTTTTTATTACTGCTTTTCTTTAGTTAAGGTCCAGGAAGCTTAATTTTTCTAGGTAATTGTATTCACGAAATTTCGGGGAAAAATTTCTCTAACCGCTCATTTTTACATAATATTTCTCTTCCTCTAGGGGTTGAATAAGATGGGGCTCAATTTGAGAGGAGCTATAATAAAGAAAATACGTTAACTAATTTAGTTCCAGTTTATCTTGATTTATTGTAGACTGAAAATAAAAAGTAAAATTTGCTTATTGTTATTTTACTGATTTCAGATCGATGTGGAATTGCAAGGCGGTGAGGGCACTCCGTTGAATGTCGTTCCTGGACTAACTATTGAACTCTCTGTAAGTGAACCTGAGTATTGAACATCATTATAAAACATTTTCTAGGTCGAATATGACGAAGTCGTTTATTATGGGCGATTGACTCCAAAAAAGGACCCCGACGATTTGGAAGCCATTCAGCTTCGCTCCAGGGATGAACCGGAAAAGGTCAAAGTATTGGTAGGAGTTTATATTCTTTTAACTTAGTTTGAGTTATATATAAATTTAGAACCTTGGAGTAAACTGGAGCACGAAACATTTGCGGCGTGACCTACAACTTTACGCCCCATATTGGATGGTGAACAACACCAACAAGCGTCTCCAATATCATGTATGTGAAGGCATTTTTTATTCCTTACTACTTTTCATAAATATTCTGTAAAATTCCTCGTCTCTGTATTCAATATATATCTCCAAAACTGTCGCTGTAATGGAAACTTTGCTATTCTGTCTTTACAGGACGTTTCACCAGTCAACCAATTAAACAAACTATGTTCATGTACATATAAACAAGAAGTTATGGAGGTGAGTATCAAAATTGGGGACAAACAGCACTCGGGCCACCGTATCTTTGTTTAAGATAATCAAAATCCTCAAATGGTTTTGTTTTATTTCATCTTTCTCCAAAAGTGCCTTTTCAACTATAAAAAATCGATTAAGCCTTTTAATTGAAACAACTATCCTACGAGTATTCGAGCGTTTACAGTTGTTTTGAGAGAAGATTATGAAATTTAATAATAAAGGAAAACCACTTTTTAATACTGTCAATATGAGGACTTACGTTTTGGATATGACACGGGGACTACCTGTTTGGGTAAATATCTATTTGAAGGCTACCGTTTCTGTCACAACGGGGAGTCCTCAAACGGGGGAGTCCTCAAAATGACAGTCCGGAATGGCAGTGTGGGACATATCCAAAAAAGAGGTACCCGGTTTTTACAGTACCCAAATCTATATTTGTCCATAATTAGCAAAATTTAATAGAAAGAAATAATATTTGTAGGAGTGTATGGAAATAAGATGGAAGTGTGTGAAATTAGCAATCCATGCTGGAGTGCTTTTTGCTAAAGCAAGCCTCTTTTTGAGAGCTTTCTATAAAATTTTATAGCATTAGTGTGATGAAGCCTTTTCTGGATTTTCGATGGAAGCTTTCACTGTTTTCCAATTTCAACGTCCTTTTTCATTCTGTGTTCCTCGAATACTCTTTCTGCTTGTAACAGTTTCCGTCGTAACATTTTACACAATTTTATCCATATTATTTTTGGTATTCGATTTAACGTTCACCTATTTAGGCCAATCGAAGTCATGTGGGTCACTCACCTGGTGAAAATCCACTTATATTGCCAATGTCTACTGAAAATTTCTTCGATAATAAAAAGGTACTTTATATACCACTTTTATATAATGGTATTACTACCTACAATTTAGGCGAAAGTTTGCATCGATACAAGCGGTTGGTCAAATGAGTTCCCTCTGGATACCGCTGGGAGCCAAGGTCGAGTCACATGTCAGGGCAACGGTCGCACTTATGAGGTATGTCGACTCTTTTAAAAACATTATTGAAAATAAGACCAAAAACTTGGAAATGAAAAAGTTACGTTATTACATTTGGATTTTTGACTCGAAAATAATTTAAAATAAAAATTGACTTTAATCATTTTTTCAAGGTTTCTGCCTTTTTACCAATATTTTGCTTTACGAATTTTAGTTGACTGTCGACGTGCAATTATGCCAATCAGGTCTAACAAAGGTACTTTGTTGCTTTGCTTTTTCTTTTCGAAAGCATGAAATACATTTTAGGTTGTGACAATTTCACCGTTCTATTTGGTGCAAAATGACAGCGCTTTCGATATGGAAGTCAGAGAAAATGGGCAAACAGAGTGGCTGAAAATTGCCGCGAATTCGGTACTACTTCATCTACGAAGGCATAATTTACTATTTTTCCTTTTTAGTGCGTCGACTTATGGCCCGTTCAAGAAGCGAAGAGAAAGTTTATGTCAGTGCGTTATGCAGGACAAGAAGAAAACTCCATCATGTTCCCGCTTACAGAGACCTTTGAAGGATTTTGTAAAATTAGTAATAAGGTAAATATTGCATAAAATGTATATACACAACATTCGATTTAAAAACACTAACGACGAAGTGTCGTTAAATCAAAATTGAATTGGTGCTTATTTTCTTGAGCAAACTTGAAGTTTTCGACCCTATTTTTGTTAGAGTTATGCAGGGGTGGGATCTGTCCTTATTTCTAAGATTTGTTCTTATTTTGAGGTCCAAATCTTAGAAAAATAAAATGTCCTTATTTCTAAGATTTGTTCTTATTTTTGGCTAATGTTCTTATTTTGTTCTTATTTCACGAAATATCCATTTCCAAATGGGAATTTTTGAAATACAAGCAATTTTTCCTAAAAATTTTCGCCTCCGGCGCTATCTTACTTTCATTGATTGTTAATTTAATATTATTGTCATGCGGATTTCGTTGCATAGTAACAATTTTCTCGTCTCAGTTACCGAAATATGGCACCAAAGCGCGTTTGAATATGCGGGAATTTTTGAAATACAAGCAACTTTTCCTAAAAATTTTCGCCTGCGGCGCTATTTGGATGCTATTTTTTCTCCAAGTATTAAAAAAACTAGTGCA
Source organism: Ditylenchus destructor (assembly GCA_022814885.1). Classification (NCBI taxonomy): domain Eukaryota; kingdom Metazoa; phylum Nematoda; class Chromadorea; order Rhabditida; family Anguinidae; genus Ditylenchus; species Ditylenchus destructor. The sequence goes on along the minus strand of JAKKPZ010000023.1, from coordinate 833,522 downwards.
AAATTTTATGAATATCGCCTAAAATTGAAAAATTTTCGCCTGCGGCGCTATTTTTTCATTCGTGCAGAATAAAATATTGGTATTATAGTTTCGGCGCGAATTTTAAAAATTTGAAAAATTGCACCCCTAAGAATGCACTTGGAAAAATTTTCTGCAAAAAATTTTTGCCAAAAAACCATAGGGGGGACCCTATGGTTTGAAAAATAATTTTCTGAAAATTTTTGTCAAAAAATCAATACGGTACCCCACATGGTTTTTTGGCAAAAAAATTCTTTAAAAATTTATTTGCTAAAAAACCATAGGCGGGACACTATGGTTTGAAAAAATATAAAAATGTTCGTATTTTGGACCCCGAAATCTTACTTTTTGGGGCAAATGTCCTTATTTTTGGAGGCGAGTCTATACCACCCCTGGAGTTATGCAAATTTTAATAATTCTCATTTTCTCCTTGCCCCGCCGTTGGTGGCGCAAGGAGAAAAATTTTGGGAGTATTGTTACATTGCGGAAATTTGCATTCATTTTATGTTCTTGAGCGGAATCAAGTGTCGTTAAATGTTATGTCGTTACTAAACTATGTTAAATTGACCCTAGTTGTTAAATTAAATTAAATAGTTAAATTATGACCCTATTTCTGTTAGATTTATGCAAATTTGCATTCATTTTACGTTCTTGAGCAGAATCAAGTGTCGTTAAATCTAAAACATGGTAAATTGAAACTTTGTGGGAACTCCAAGCCAAAGTGTGATTAAATCGAAAGTTCAGAATTTGATAATTAGCATTCAACTTCCGAGTTTTAGCATCTCGGAGTTTACGTTGTATGCTCTGTTGCCGAGTCATCGTCAGTAGTGCATATTGAGCCATTTTCACAAGGAATGGTCCCTGCAATTATCATGAACGCCACTAATTTTCCTGTCAAATTCCGTCAAAGTGCAAATGGTGATCGCCGCCATTCATCAGTGGAAGAACCTGAGTATTTGCTCCTTGCTGGTCAAATGAAGGCTTTTACCTGGTCAGATGTAACAACACACAGTAAGTTAATCATTGATGTGATACGGATGTAATAAAAAGGAAACTTATACAGGGTGTTCAATTTAAATTGGACCTTTTCTTTTTTGAATATCTTTTTTGAATTCGCGATTCAGATATAAGTGTTTATACTCATTTTGTAGCTATGACTTTGCCATTTTGTTTAAAAAAAAAGATCAGCCCGATCGGCATACAAAAAAGTGAAAAACAGCCTTGCCAAAGACGGAAGAAATTTTCCCGAAATCCGAGCTCTGCCAAATTGAGGGATTTCCAATTTTTGGCCGTTTTAGACGGCCATTTTTTGCCATTTTTGGCATCTGGGGGTTTTCAGGTGTGCTGATTCCGAATCTGAGGTCAGTTTTTAGCTCGGAATTCAAATTTGGCGTTTTCTTGGCATTCTGCCCGGATGCGCTATTTTGGCCCAGAAATGGTGAAAAATTGCAGTTTTATGCTGCGATAGTGAAAAACTAATTGCAGAATCGAAATCAGCGCATCAAAAAACCCTTAAAACCGATCTTTACGAAGAAATGTGCCGGAAATTGTGAAAAAATTGCAATTTTTGGCCAAAAATGGACCAAAAAAGTGCCAAAAAAATGACGTTTTTTGAGACGATACGTAAAAACGAACTGCAAATTCGTGATCAGCGCATCCGAAAACCCCTAAAAACACATTTTGCCGAAAATTCGAAAAAATTTGATTTTTTGGTCACTAACCATATGGTCCCCCCTATGGTCCAAAAGTGACCAAAAAATCAAATTTTTTCGAATTTTCGGCAAAATGTGTTTTTAGGGGTTTTCGGATGCGCTGATCACGAATTTGCAGTTCGTTTTTACGTATCGTCTCAAAAAACGTCATTTTTTTGGCACTTTTTTGGTCCATTTTTGGCCAAAAATTGCAATTTTTTCACAATTTCCGGCACATTTCTTCGTAAAGATCGGTTTTAAGTGTTTTTCGATACGCTGATTTCGATTCTGCAATTAGTTTTTCATTATCGCAGCATAAAACTGCAATTTTTCACCATTTCTGGGCCAAAATAGCGCATACGGGCAGAATGCCAAGAAAACGCCAAATTTGTATCCCGAGCTAAAAACTGACCTCAGATTCGGAATCAGCACACCTGAAAACCCCCAGATGCCAAAAATGGCAAAAAATGGCCGTCTAAAACGGCCAAAAATTGGAAATCCCTCAATTTTGCAGAGCTCGGATTTCGGGAAAATTTCTTCCGCCTTTGGCAAGGCTGTTTTTCACTTTTTTGTATGCCGATCGGGCTGATCTTTTTTTAAACAAAATGGCAAAGTCTTAGCTACAAAATGAGTATAAACACTTATATCTGAATCGCGAATTCAAAAAAGATATTCAAAAAAGAAAAGGTCCAATTTAAATTGAACACCCTGTATTAAAAAGGAAGAGTAAATCAAAATGTATCATTATTATAATATGTACTTCATTTTTAAAATTCAGATCGAAGCTTGGAATGGAAATGTGGGGATCACAGTGCTAAAAACGACTTAGTTAGAAATGAGTTCGGTACCTACATGCCAAGCAACAAAGCTCCTTACCACTACTGGGTGTCATTTTTGCATGGTCGCCAGCGCATATTGCTGTTCACAAACGACATCGCTATAATGACAACGGCGCACGAAGCTTATGAGGTTGTTGTCAATTTTGGTTTTATTAAGATATACATAAGACTGATTATATAAGAATTTCGGAGCCTTATTAAGTTTCAGTTACGCAATTAAAATGTTTAGGTGGAAAGGATCAATATGCAAGTTGAGCTGAATTTACATGGTGTGGGCATTTCCTTGGTCAATAACCATGAAGGAATAGAGGTAAGCTAGAAATTGAATGTTATTTTGACTGGATTCCCGAAAAGCTGCTAATTAATAAACCTGTTTAGGTCCTGTATATGGCAATGTCTTCTTCGGGCATTCTTTGGGAACAACAGCAGCGAAACCGCTTCAAATCCTTAAATGTTAAAGCTATGGAAGATATCGAGGTTGAATATCAGGTTTGTCCTTAGTCCATTTATTTTATTTCTTTATATTATCATTCCTATACATTATTATATTACAGAAATGGTTGGAAAATGGTAGTCCACGGGCCACTGTTTCTACAAGCGATTTCGAGTTGGATTTCCTTAAATGGACAATCAAGAAAAAAGGCGCCCGTAAAAGTGAATCAAAACTGCGACGTTCTTTCCAAAATGGATTATGGGTGCAGTATCGACAGTCTCCCCATCAGACTCAGTGCCATGTGAAATTAAACCACATCCAGATAGACAATCAGGTACATATAGTAGCAGTTTATTGTGGATAGTCCTTCTGAAGACCGACGATTTATGACTAAAAATAATACTTTTTACTCTTTTCAGCTCCCCGCCTGTGTATTTCCATGCGTTTTGGCAGTGGTGCCTCCACCAAAGTCGGTAGTTGCTGACAATGCGCCTAAGCCGTTTGCGGAGTTCAGCTTTATTATGAGCCAGTCGGAACATACAAATGTGGTTCAAATAAAATATTTGCATTTTCTTGTCCAAGAATTTGCCATTCGGATTGATAATGGTCTCATTAATGCAGCTATTAGTTTATTCGCATCGGAAGTCGTGCAGGCGCCGCCATACTCGGTTAGTAATTTATCTCAATTGGTAGTATAAAATTTCTAAAACAGGAACTACTTAGGAAAATTGATATTTTTTCGAATTTGCTTAGTCATATTTTCTTTTGTGTTAATTTGTCGACAGTTTATTATGATATTTGTTTCATATTTATTTTATACTTCAGAAAGAAACCTTCGCGAAAGACATGGAACTTACTCAATCTCAACTTAGCCAACGCGCTATTCGAACTGCCGCGTCTCAACAGAAAGCCTATTACGATGACTTACACATCAGTCCTCTGATGATGCATTTGAGCTTTTCTCAAGGTGGATCGCTGGGTGGTGACAAAAAGCATAAGCCAAGTGGTGGTGGCGGCACCAATATACAGTCTGAGTTTTTGAATGTTATCCTGAAAAGTGTCGGAGTCACTTTGACGGAGATCCAGGACATCGTATTCAAGTAAGTTAAATTACCTGTCTGTTTTCTTAAAGCAGTCCGCATAAATTTAGGCTTGCCTATTTCGAACGACGATATGTCTTCTACAGTAGCCAAGAGTTGCAAGCTGAGATCCAATCACACTACACAATGCAATTTATCAAACAACTTTATGTCTTAGTCTGTAAGTTTCATTCAATTTATAGCCATTTGGTGCATTACGAATTTTTAGTGGGACTCGATATTATTGGAAATCCTTATGGACTTGTCACCGATCTCGCTTCGGGAGTCACGGATTTATTCTATCAGCCGTTCCAGGTTTCTCAAAATTATCATTTATAAATTTGCATTATTGTGCTTTAGGGTGCGATTACTGGTCCCGAAGAATTTGTTGGTGAGTTGGTTTTGAATATTAATGTTAGCTTGACTAAGGCAAAATCATACTTCAGAAGGAGCTGCATTGGGCATTCAGAGTTTGTTCAGTCACACAGTTGGCGGTGCAGCTGGTGCAGTCTCTCGTATTGCCGGTACTTTGGGTAAAGGAATCGCTGCTCTGACACTTGACGAAGAGTACCAACGAAAGCGACAAGAAGCTCTCAATCGACGACCTCAAAATATCGGAGAAGGTCTCTCTAGAGGTGTCAAAGGTGTAGGACAGGGAGTTTTCGACGGCGTTACTGGAGTGTTTTCTAAACCAATAGAAGGAGCAAAAGAAGGTAATATTTTTATTATTTGATACATTTTCAGTATAATTGATTTATACGTTTATTGTAAGGCAAAAGTTTTTTTTTGATATTGTTATGTAATTTGTGAGGATGGATTAGTTTACCTCACATATACCTCAAATTATTTGACATTTATTATATATTCAAAGCTGCGATTTTTAGCCGGTGCCGGAGGATTTGTCAAGGGAATTGGAAAAGGGCTTGTTGGCGTGGTTGCACGTCCAGTCTCTGGAGTCGTGGATTTCGCAAGTGGCACTCTGGATGTATTGAAAACGTAAGATTTTACAGTATGGTATTTCTTATCCAAAGGATATATGTTCAAAAGTGTTGAAGAGAAAATCTATTTTACTAAAATTATATTTTGATGTTTATGAAATTTTCTATTACACCAAAACGATAATTGATTTTTCTTGTTTACAGCATGCACATTATTTAGCTACTGCCTTTGACCTAACATAAAGGCAGATTTGAATATGTCGATTTGAATTGGCGCCAGTGGCGCCAATTCAATTTAGAAGGAGGCTAGCGCAAATCTGATATTGCTAAACCCCTCTAAAACCTTATTTTAAAGGGGGTTAGCAATATCAGATTTACGCTAGCCCCTTCTACATCGAACTGGCGCCCCTGGCGCCAATTCAAATCGACATATTCAAATCTGCCTTTATGTTAGGTCAAAGGCAGTAGCTAAATAATGTGCATGCTGTAAACAAGAAAAATCAATTATCTTTTTGGTGTAATAGAAATTTTTTAGAAAATATGATTGTATTCAATTTAATTTAACTATTTAAAATAATTTTGTTTCTTTAGTGTTGCCAGCAATGCAGAAGAGGCCAAATCGATCCGTCCTCCACGTCTTATTTTGAGCGACCAAATCATTCGTCCTTATTCCTTTGAGGAGAGTCTTGGATATAAAATCTTTAGGGTATGCTTTAATTGGCAGTTATATCTAAATCTATAAATGTTTAATTTAGGAAACCGATCGCGGAAAATTCGTTGATACTGATCAGTTTGTGACGCATGCCATAATAACAGAGCGACTTGCTTTCGTTGTCACTGATCAACGAGTGATTGGCTCAAAATATCAAGACATTCTCGGCAATTGGACAACCGATTGGCTGCTCAATTATAGCGAAATCAAAGAGCCCAAACGGACAGACAAGGGCGTGACGTTGGAATTGAAACAAAAACGCAAAGGATTCCTTGGCATCGGTGGAAGCAGCGGCAAAACTATTGAATTCCGAGATGCATCCGTTAAAGAAAGGGTTGCTAACCGGCTTATCAATGCCTATGAAACTTATGGGTAGAATGTTGCCAGTTACCCGCATATCAACATAAGATCAATATGTCGGCCATTTTAATTTTTTTACTCATTGATTATGATAATTTGCACTGATATCCTTTGATTGATTCGTCTTTTTAATTATCAGTGGCATACATACTAAACCTAAAATAGCATTCAATTTAATAAATATATTAATCTTGAACGAGATTTTGTGTTGAGGAAATTATTCTACTTTGAGGGATTTGTTTCATAACGCATTATTATTGTGACATCATTAATTTCTCTAATATGGGTTAATATCTTTCTCTATTATGCCTTCTAATCTAACGCCTATGTCTCTGCTCCATTGCCGGTGCTTCTTTAATGTTCTCCTCCTTTCCATTTTGGTCGCATTTATCCTTCGCTAATAACTTCCGCTTTCTAGATACCTTTCCTCTACACCCCTCTGTGTACACTTCTCTGTTGCAAAATGGCTTTACTCGCATATTTATTTTTTAATTTCAGTGATATCAGGGTCGACGTTTAGTTTTATTGGATTAGATTTGCTTCACGTATTTCATTGTTTATATATTTAATAAACTTATTTTATGTGAACATACATTTATGTACTTATAACGGGTTAATTACGCCCATGTATTGTAAACAATAATTGTATGCCCTCACAACGCCACTTTAATTTAGAACTCCTTTCTCTTCGCGCTGTGCGATTTACACATCCAAAAGCATTGGAAGTAAAAATGGCCCCAAAACAGCGTATGAATGTGGCAAACCAGCACTTCAGCAAGAATGTTGTCGCTCGCGGAAACGTGCAAAAATCCTTGAAGCCAAGCGGTGACAAGTAAGTATTATTTTGAGGATAAGCAGTATAGCGAAAGCAAAATTGAATGAAATTTAAATCCTACGACACCTAGATAAATTATAATCCAAATCATCAACTTTATTTGTGTTGGTCATAACTTATGATCAGCTATCTAATCGGGTCCCTCTAAGTTGATAGGTGTCCTTCCTCACCCAATAGAATCTCCCGCTTTTTGGGGGTCCCGGACCCCAAACTCGCGAGTACCCCCCCCCCCCCAAAACCCATGATTTTAGGGGGGGGTTATCAATGTCAGAATTGGGGTGGTCCCGCCACGAAAAGCGAGAAAACGCCATTTTTTCAGCTTTTGGGGGTTTTTACAAAGGAAAATTTCGCCGGGCAGATCGGCGATTTCCGGGATTTATGGCTTCCGGAAATCCGGAAAATCCTGGATTTGGGCAGGTCACAGATCACCAGTCGCAGCTCGGTTCCGGGCGTGTGATACATGAATCGCTTCGTCTCGACGAGCTGAGTCGATTGGTACCGGTTTCGCCGGGCAGATCGGCGATTTCCGGGATTTATGGCTTCCGGAAATCCGGAAAATCCTGGATTTGGGCAGGTCACAGATCACCAGTCGCAGCTCGGTTCCGGGCGTGTGATACATGAATCGCTTCGTCTCGACGAGCTGAGTCGATTGGTACCGGTTTCGCCGGGCAGATCGGCGATTTCCGGGATTTATGGCTTCCGGAAATCCGGAAAATCCTGGATTTGGGCAGGTCACAGATCACCAGTCGCAGCTCGGTTCCGGGCGTGTGATACATGAATCGCTTCGTCTCGACGAGCTGAGTCGATTGGTACCGGTTTCGCCGGGCAGATCGGCGATTTCCGGGATTTATGGCTTCCGGAAATCCGGAAAATCCTGGATTTGGGCAGGTCACAGATCACCAGTCGCAGCTCGGTTCCGGGCGTGTGATATATGAATCGCTTCGTCTCGACGAGCTGAGTCGATTGGTACCGGTTTCGCCGGGCAGATCGGCGATTTCCGGGATTTATGGCTTCCGGAAATCCGGAAAATCCTGGATGACTATGGGCGCCGCCATGCGGCGAAGCCGCTGGGTGGTCCTATGGAATAGTTCCTAATTGAGTAAGTATATTTTTCTAAAAATGATGAACTACTAGTTAATTTTATGGAGACCCCATTTTCTTATAATCTACGTTTCGTTTATTAAAGAATTTTTGAGGAACTTAATTTTAAACACCGAAAATTCGGTTAAAAGAATATCAAAACATAAAATCGGTACTTACTCAGTTGATGTATATCAGAAAATTAATTTGTATAAAAATAAACACAATAATTTAAAGGTATCCGGCTGCTCCATGGCTCATTGGAATCTTCGTGTTCGTGGTTTGTTCTTTTAGGAATTCATTTTAATTCTTTTCGCTGCAATATAATTTTAGGTGTGCGGATCGGCCATTTTCGAGATCATTCGCTACATCAAACTCGGATTCTAAACCGACAAAATGCTGCCTTCCCCTGATGCTGGGTGTCTCTGACGTGAAATTCCTCCCTCTCCAAATTGAACTATGATATATTATTCGAAAATCCAAACATATTCCTTTATATTTATGCTATTGCGAGCAAATTAACATTTATTTATTTACCATCCATCAATTGTGCAAAATTGTATCACTTTTTTATCATTACCAAGATTGATCACAAGTTTGTGTTTATTTATTCATTCAACGAAGATTGAGAGGATTTCTGTCTTAGCCACGTTTATGTGATAAATTTGTTGAGCCAGATTTGATATAGTCATTAGCACACAAAACACACGCCGTACAACACAACAAAATTAAGTTACTGATATTATTAATCGAGCATTCTTTTAGTGTTCCAATAACGCATTAAGAAAAATTCACAAAAATTTGTTTCATGTTTTTGCTTCTGAATCTGTTATAAAATTGTGGAAAATGACGGAATAAACAATTTTAGTCATTATTTATGAGTAGCATAAATATTCTTCCATACTACTGGCAAAAATTAGGAAGAGCGCATCATAATAAGTAAGGAAACCAAATAGCTCTTCATTTCATATCTTCTGTTGATCTAGCAGAACACTGCTGTTTTTTCTTACACAGACAGTTTTCCTACCGTACTTATTAACCAGTGCAGAGTGGCAAGAACAGATTAAAGGAACAAAGCCATGTCCGATCCGCTGTCTGCCTAACACAACAAAAAACAAACAAAATGGTGATTTCGAAAGGCCGGAAATAGATAAATGATTCACTACGGAGATGGAAAAAATGATTGGATCAGTATAATACGGGGCAGAACGGGTTGTTTTGTTTCCCAAAAAAATTCTAGCTTAAATAGACTTTAAAAAATAATATGATTGCCTTATTCTACGTCAAATGTTTTTAACGGAAAATCACTTGATTTTCGATCAAATACACTTTCATAAATTAAATCCTGTATTCCAAGTTACATTTACTGTGTATATGTGTACCGCAAGCGCATTAAATTCAGTCCTTATTCTAGTCGATATTCATGTCCTGGAAAGTGTTTCTCTTGTAAATCCATAATATTTGAAATCCCGCATAAAATATTTTTTACTCATTTTCCAGGCCAAAAAAAGTTTCTTAATGATAGCGTAACACAGCATTGTATCGATAAATAACCACTACTGCGCTTTTTTCACCAAATATTTTTCTTTATTAAATTGATTTACAAATCCGTTATTTAATTATTAGCATCTTTCAGAGAAACTAAGATTTCAAGCCAATCATCCTATATAGTAAGTCAATTTGTTTCTCTGTGACGCTTTTCGTAACTTTTCCACCCGGCCTCCTACGGAGGTGCATGATAGCTCAAAATGCTCCTACGGTGATCCTGAAACGGAATCCGTAAAAAATTTTCTGGGCAGATCACGAAATTTTCAAATTTTGGGCCAAAAAGTGGCTTTTTGGCACTTTTTAGGGAAAGCAAGGGAAAGGCCCCAAATTTTGTCCCTACATAGTAAATCGACCCCGCTGAGTACGAGTCCGGTGTCAGAATTTTCCTTGGAACCTTCTAGAATGTTCTAGAAGGCTGATTTAGGATAAAGCATAGGAACTCTGTTCGAGCGGCCGAAGGCCGCGAGTCTCACTGACAAAGCCACTGAGGGCATACTGACTTAGGATAAAGTCCTCTAGGGGTGCCGGAGGCGCTACCTCCGCTCGTAATTTTTATTCGTACATACAATGGTGATTTTTAAAAGACTATTTGAATGGTGGATAATTACAAATTAATTTACTTATTAGCTTTTTTGTAACCCAGACATTAAAACACCGTGGATTATGTGGAGGATGTTAAAGTTATTTTACTACAGGTTAACAGTTAACCGTTAACTTATTTGTCTCTTGTTTTAGTTCTCAGCAACTTTTTTCAATTAACAAGCATGTTATCCAATCAACGTCCACTGACGCAGTCACGTCTTCCAATGTGGAAACAAGGTGCGCAACTCAATAGCGGTGCTAGCAGCAGTAGCCAGATGGATATCAGAACCTACAAACCATTACCTGCCTATAATGAAGACGTGGAAGAGAAACGGAAAGAAATCCTTGAACTGTTCAAAGCTGCTGTAGATGAGGGCTTGGCAGACATCGACCTCTTCAAGTTTCTGGAGAAGAAAATGCAACAATTGAATGTTAAGAGTTCGGTAGGTTTTTAATAACAATATTCGCTCGGTTTAAACTTGACAATCCTATCTTTCAATACGATTATTTCGCTCACATCGAATTGAGAGTTTTTCTTGTTAATCTCTAAAGCCAATAACATTTAGTTGTTGTTCTAATTAGTAACTAACACATGGGACTTTCTTCCTTACAAAATAGTTTTGTAGGAAAATTACAATTTATCTGCCCCCAAATGCTTAAAAATCCTGCCGCGGCTCGCAACATGTTTTAGACCGTACCTCAAAATTCAAATCACAAATTCTATCCTGCTTAAGCTTTCACCGTTATAGATCATATTCCTATTTTTAAACCATGTACTATCGAAAATATGGGAATTTTTGGTATCACATGCATTTATGGTCAGATAGGCACCTATTTTCTGCAAAAAGCGTTATATCGGGGAAAAAGTTCCCTATTTTGGTTGCTAATTTCTAAGAGATTTCTTATAGATAAAATGCAAGAAAATTTGAATTTACGATGGACTTCTCTGTGACACTGCTTGTCATTTTTGTAATAAGGTCTAACAAATAGGTGAATAGAGAGTGCGAAAATAGTGATTTTTGTAAGGTTTAAAAAATATACTGCCGAGGCTAGCTTTAACGTGCCTAAATTTAACGCAGGTGAAATTTGTACCTGCGGAGGCAAAATGTATGGAAACGGGGTCTCGAATTAACGCGGGTCGAAATTTAACGCGGATTTTGTCTGGTCCCGAGACCCGCGTTAAATCGAGACTCGACTGTATTATAATATGTGTTATCTTAATTTATGTTTTTTCTATAAATTAATATAAAGCTTAAGTAGATAATTGTACAAATAATAATTTACGTTTATAAATATTTCAGAAGTCGCCAAAACACTCTGCTTCCTTGATCAGTGTGGATAAAAGCCACGGATCTAATTCGACCAGCTCAAATGCTACGATTAAAGCAAATGCTCAAGTCGGCTCTGGTCTTTATGTTCACAAGCCGATGCCTAGGAAAAATTCATGTAATACATGCCAAGGAATTGGAACGTGCTACTGCAGAAATGTTGGCGATTTGCACGGCGTCTGTTCATCTTCCAATGTATGTGCGTTTCAAAACAAAGAAGACGAAAATCTTAGAAAGAAAAACGTTTATATTCCGTGGGAAATGTAATTCTGAAAGCGAGGAATGTTTTTGTTTAAAATAGATTCTATTTTCATAAAACTTTAATCTGTTTCATGCTTCTCTTTTAAATTATTTAGGTATTAATTCAATAATTTTAGGCGGCATCTTTTCCAAACAACAACACGATGAGCATATCTCATACCGTTAATTATGCGACTGTGCTGAAAAAGAATAGCAATGTACTGCCTGGGTATGTATCTTTAAACTAACAAAAAATGTTAGAATTGAGGACAAATCAAGTGAAATTCAATGATTGAACAAAAAAGTCGAAAATAACTGATGTTTATATTTGATCAAGAAATAAGTTGATATCAATCCCTATGACATCATTCAGAAGTTTATGGTCATGTGTATATTTTAAATCTCCTTTTTAAATTGATTTCTTATATATAAATAGCAAATGCAGTATTTTATTTTTTGTTGTTTCTATTTTATTGTCAACAAAGTTTTGACTCACTTTCTGGTAATCTATCTGGTAATCATATCTACAATCCGGTGATTGAAAACCTTGTGTGAAAAATTCAATATATGGTGAGATAAATTAAAACAATAACATATGGTAAGAAACTAGACAACATTTACTATGACCTGGTATACCACGACATTTTACCAAACGGATTGTAGACATGATTACCAGATATGTACAAAGTGAGTAAAAACTTTGGTGACAACCCAATATATTGTAATTTATTTTTAGAATGCCTCAGCTAGATGGGTCTATTTGTCCTTTGTGCTTCGCCTCTGGCTTAACTGCTCATGCCCTCGAGAACTGTCCGTTAAATGAACAGTTAGGAATCAACTGGTTGCATTGATCTTATTTATTCATACTAATGTGCAATCCGTGATGTGCGATTCGGATCGATCAGTTTCTCAATACTTTATGATTTTTACCTTTCATTATTATTCAGCCCAATTTCTCACTTTAGTTAATGCTTTGTTTCTTTAAATGAATTTGTTATTATTACCTATAAAAGTTCGAGTTGTTTCACGTTTGTGTTAAACCATTCGAGTAAGCCATTATGCTCCTTACATTTTTACTTGCCATAGATATCTGCGCCATGATTTATCATAGTATAACATATAAGCAATATAACCATAATAAGCTATACAATTCTTTCATTTGTTTATACCTTGATGACAATTTTAGTTTAAGACAAATTACATAGTGCGCATATTGGATCCTCTAAACTATGATAAAAATGTGTTTCATACCCAAGATTTACTTTCGCAGCATTTGTTAGCTGTAAATTATCTGATATTTCTAAAAGATTTTTCGTTGTCGTCTTTCTAGTTTAATGCAAACTACAAGTATTTGAGCAGGAAAAGTAAAATCTTCCGATTCTGTTTATGACTGGATTGTTTATGGCAATAAATCTGATGCATTCCATCTTGAAATCAGTCTAACTTGACGCGGCCCAGTTTTCGTCCTGGACTCGCTACGGGCTAGGCGTTCGGACCAGACCCGGGACTGCAAATTTGGCCGGCCAAGCATTTTTCGCACTTGGCCCCAGCGTCAAGATGGACTTGTGCTTGCAAGCACATGCACACATGTACTCATTTTGGCTAAAATATCAACTAAGAGGATTTGCATAATTTTGCAAATTAGATGTGCTTGACGTTCTTTTCGTACTTTGCTTTCAGTTTCGTGTATCATCACAAGACCTTACTTATTTTTGATAATAAACTTATTTGTCTGCAATTGGTGTCCGTTAATGACAGAAATGGCGACACCACTGTCCAATTTACTGATACGTGATAAAGGCAATGATTCCTGATAAAACGAAAAATATTTTCCTTACTTTCCTCACTCACGGCTAACATCACGTACAGTCCAGTAACGGGATAGGCTAATGTGTACGTGCGAAATGGCCTCATATTTGTCATAAGACAATTTACATTTCGCTTTCTGGCCTCAATCGTTGTATTTTGTAGCTTTATTAGCTTATTTGGTCGTGCGAAATAAATTGAATAACAAAAATCTCACAGTAAAGTGAGCAGCAAGGATATGTGTTTGAAATCCAAGGGAATGCCAAATTGGCGCAATTTTATCTGTTGGATCCTAGCGGAGAGTTAACCAACACGTCTTTTTTGTTGGGTATTATTTACTTTAGACACATACCCAACTTTGTTTGGACATGTTTTATCGCAAAAATGGTTATTGGCCCTTGGACCTATAGTTTGTATGCGACTTATCTCGGAAGGTTATATCAACAACAGTGTGATTCATTTGGAGTCATTCAACAATATACCGTTGTCGATCTTTTGATTGTATTGGCGTGGTTTAACAAAAAGTTCAAGTATTTCATATCATTTTTTGTTCTGTGATTTTACTAATTGGGTTGCTATAAAAGCGGTAATTAGTTTGTGGAATCACTTCATTAGGGACAAATTGAATTAATTTATGGATACGATATTAGCTTTATTTCATTGTTTCTTGTGCTTGTGTTTTATATTCGATATAATTTTTTTGATCATAATATTTGTATTTGTATCAAACAATTCCTTTTATATATTCAGCAGACAATAACTCCCCTGAGCTAAGCGAAACAAAATTCATTCTTGCATGATTATGTACTTATTATAGAAGATTTCGCATAAAATTAAAGATGGTACATTGACTCCACTGTAATGAATACTGCTTCAGATACTAACTATTTCCAAAATGGCTCAAGAAGGCAGTTCCTCATCCATTATTCGCCAAAATTTTTCCGCCGACGTCGAGGCGGCTATTAACAAGCAGATCAACATCGAGCTCTATGCCAGTTACGTTTACTTGTCTATGGTCAGTTACTAGTATTACAACATATTCTTAGTATGAATTTGATGTTAGAAATGATTTAGGCCTACTACTTTGATCGCCACGATGTGGCTTTGTCCAACATCTCGAAATGGTTCAAAAAGCAATCAGAAGAAGAGCGAGAACACAGCACAATTTTCATGAAGTATGTAAATTCTGTGTTTAAAACAAAATTCACAAGGAAATAAAATATATTTCTGAAACAATCAATCAAGATTATGAAATAATTTTTACTAGCCTTCAGCCGCTAATACGAGCAATTTCAACCAAGTTTATGATTTGTCAATGTACTGTTAAACATTTTCAGATACCAGAACACTCGCGGTGGCCGCGTTGTGTTACAGGATATTCAAAAAGTGAGTTTACGTTCGGTTTGGTTTGTTGTTATATTGAGTCGCTAAATTTAGCCAGAGAAAGACGAGTGGGGGAGCGCTTTGGAAGCTTTCCAGGCGGCTTTAGCGTTGGAAAAATTCAACAACCAATCTTTGTTGGATCTACATGACGTCGCAAACAATAATAATGATGCCCAGGTTTAAAATTTTACGATTTTAATAAATTACGGAATTAAACAATATGGAAAGATCTAGTACTTGACTCTTAATTTGTGTTGATATGATGTTAAAAATGATAGCGTAATAAAATATCTTTTGAATAAGCGTTTTTAAATACATATTTTGAACTAAACACTATTAAAGGCTCGATTTTAGATGTGCGATTTCTTGGAGGATAAATTCCTTCGCGAACAAGTGGAATCAATTGAGGAGATTGGCAACATAATCACAAACCTAAAACGTGTAGGCAAAGGACTTGGCGAGTTCATGTGAGTATATTTTCTTTTCCAAAATTTCAAAGTTAAAGTTGCAAAATAATTTTTTCTACTTTTATAAATTTACAGGTTCGACAAAGAATTCGAGAGCTAGACTGATGATATTTGAAGCACATCCCAACACCAAAGTAATTCCATAAATATTTTCATTGTTTGATATTTCCATTTTTAATCTTGCAATATTAATAAGTATTACAAAGTGATATTTATGAGATTATTGTATAGTTAATAAATTTATTTAAAAATACGTTGTTAAAGCACAAGTACAACACTGAATTCATATACAATTCATTGATATACAAATCCTTAATTATACTATTTTTACTATGAAATAAAGATAACATGTTAGCTAGTCCATTTTGTTCTCCACCCCAGCACACTCACTTAGGCATAGACACTGGACTTTCTCTTCTAGATCCTTGTCAAAAATGAATTCGCCCAAATTCTTCCCAATTCGTTTTAAATGAGCCAGGAATTTATTGAGTTCTTCGGCGGAATCCATTTTGTGGCCAAGAAATGCTTCGTCTTCCAAAAATTCGCATATCTGAAACCTTTGGTCTATGTTACTGGAAATTAATTTACAGAATCATTATATCAAACAAATAAACAAACCCGAAATATTTTTGGAGTAACGCTCATGATTATCTTGCCAATTTGCTCTATTAAATTCACTTGCTGAGAGAGGAAATTTTGCTCGAGGAAATCACAGGTCTGAAATCCATGTCAACATTGAAGTGGTAATTAATTTTTGAATTTAGTGATAAGTGTTTGTATTTAATAGTGTATTCAACTCGATACGGCAGAAATTAATTTGTTCAAAATGTGACCCATTATTTAATTTGAATGTTCTGACCTGTGAATCACTATTCTTTGAAGCCAGTGCGTGAAGGTTGTGTAGGGATTCGTTACAGTTCTTTTCGTAAACCAGCGCTGCCTGAAACGCTTCCAAGGCGCTACCCCACTCGTTTTTGTCGGGATTTTCCAAGCTGGCGAGAATTACTCGCCCTCCACGACTATTCTGCCATTTGCACATTTTGTGGGCATGCTGGCGCTCCTCTGCAGACTGTCTTGCGAACCATTTCGCGATATTGCACAGAGCAACATCGTTCCCATCAAAGTGAAACGCCTGAATATTTTCATTGCAATTATAAATAGGCTATATGAAAAAAATACCATTGCTAAATAGGTGTAGCTGCCTTTTAGCTCCAGGTGGATTTGTTTGTTAATGGCAGTCTCCAGTTCGAATGAATAATTATGTCTGAACGGGAATTCGGTCAATAAAGAGCACGTTTGGGAGTCCATTGGATCTAAATGGTCAGGGAATTGAGTTTAAAATCTATTACTTCGTTTGGAAAACATATACAGAAAAAGTTATACAAAATGAATTTCGAAGTATGTATGGACCTTTCAAACAAATTCGACCGAGAGATTATCGAACCATTAAGATGTATTCCATTAAAATCTTTACTTGTACTACTTTTTGAGAACAAAAATGATTTCGATTACCAGGTATCTTTAATACTAATAGACTAAGGTCACGAAATCGTAACTTTTTTTGCCGGCCTCCTACAGGGGTGCATGATAGCTCAAAATGCTCCTCCGGTGATCCTGAGACGGAATCCGAAAAAATTTTTCCGGGCACCAACCGAAATTTTCAAATTTTGGGCCAAAAAGTGGCTTTTTGGCACTTTTTTTGCAACTTTCCGAGAACAGTTCATACGGAGCTGATTTTTTGGCTACGGGGGTTTTCGGGTGCGGGGAATCCGAATCCGGGGTCAAAAAAATTATCAGGGTACACCCGGGGTACGAAAAAATTTTTTTTCGAGCGGCCGAAGGCCGCGAGTCTCACGGACAAAACTCCGTTCGAGCGGCCGAAGGCCGCGAGTTTAACTGACAAAACCCCGTTCGAGCAGCCGAAGGCCGCGAGGCTCCCCTGACAAAGCCACCGAGGGCATACTGATACAGACAAGGGCATACTGATGGCGGTGCGCGAAGCGCCGCTGTGCACACTCCCGCTTCCTAGCTGAGAGGGGGCGCGAAGCGCCCCCTCTCAGCTAGTTATGGAATATTAGTTTAACGATTTTAAACTTAACTCCTAATGTTAAAAAACTCTTTCGTATCTTCCTTTGTAGTTTTCTTTCATATTTTGTATACAATTAACTTGTACTCTAGCATTTTTATAAAAATGCAATTTTATTTAACTCATAATTTCAGAACTCTCACAAAATGAAACGACAAGCTTTATAAAATAGCAGTCACTAGATTAAATAATTTTGAATACTTGATAAGTCCTTTCACCTTACAAATCCGACAGCTACTTGTTTTTGCCACCCGTAAAAGAAAAGGTGATTCCAGTCTAATTTATCTATGTCTAAAGCGGCATTGGTGTATCTGAGCTACAAACATTCCTCTCGATTTGTCAATTTCACAATTCGTTGTGCTACGAGAGTCTCAGGCGAGAGATCCGTTGGATGAGATAAGGCCAATGGCCGCTGCAAGGATGGCAGAGCGAAAGTTTGCGACTATGCTTCCATTGCAGTTTTGTTTTATTCTGTTTGATCGAAATTCCACTTGATCGGTGGGAAAGAGTTTTTTGTATTGTTTTTGTGGGAATGAAATCTCACATGGAGGAGTAATAAACGGATAAATGATCATTTCTTTTCTGTTAGTTTTCATTTATTCGGTTATTTGGCTGAACAAATTCAGACGTGCTCGCGTTTGGCAACGTATTTACGTCACACAATTCGACGATTTAAAGACTTTATCCGTGAACATGAGTCAGGAACCATCGGGCATTCGTCAAAATTTTTCGCACGATGTGGAGGCAGGAATCAACAAGCAAATCAATGTGGAACTGCAGGCGAGCTACACTTATCTGTCCATGGTATGGATTTTATTCAAATTGTAACAAAATATAACTTTAATAACAGGTTTAATGATGAATTTCACAAAGAAAGTAAAAATTTCTTTGTAAGAAAATCTGTTTAAGCAAATAATACTTTTTATTTCACATTTTACTGCTAACCGTTACTATACTTTGACAAATTTAGATAAAGAAAATTAATTACCATATTCCCTGTAATTATTACCGCACTCTAACTAGGCCCACTCTTGAGCTTGATTTAAAAGCTATAGTTTCAGAGCTGTAATTACAGAGAATACGGTATGTAGAAATATGATCAGCTGAATCATTTTCAATGCTAAAAATTAATCCTGAAGTAATATTTGTTTTCCATAATGAATTTATGAAAATTCAGGCAATTTTTAGGAATTGTTAATAACTTAAAAATTCAATCTTTACGGTTCAGATTACGTCTAAATAGTCATATTCAGGCCTACTTTTTCGATCGTGACGACGTTTCGCTACCGAACATCTCCAAATGGATGAAGAAACAATCAGAAGAAGAGAATCAGCACGCTGTTGCATTCATGAAGTATTTATTTAGTGATGTCAAGTCCTAGTCTGACGTGTTAATATCATTAGGTATCAAAACACTCGCGGAGGACGCATTGTGCTCCAGCCAATTGGCAAGCCGGAAAGGGACGACTGGGGCAACGCTCTAGAAGCTTTCCAGGCAGCTCTGGCGCTCGAAAAGATGAACAACCAATCGCTTCTCAGTCTGCACAATTTGGCCTCGAGAAATAGCGACTCTCAGGTTAACGTATTATTTTACAAAGAGATAACAGGTGTATTCGCGTGAGCATTTATTATTATACTAACGACTCAGGTGCCTCCGGCACCAGGTGCCTGGCTCATGTAGTCAGCGAAAAGTGGGCCTGCGGGGCACGTTTGGGTTTCACCTACTTTTTTGTGGTATTGGAACTCGGCAGATAGGTGGGCAGTGTGTGGGTCGTTTATGGGTCCTCGCGGCGCTTCGCGCCGCGAGGACTTAGCGTAGTCAATTTAGCCTTAGCAGCCAAAAACCTGGGCCCGATCCGTGTGTTGTATGGGCTGTACGGGGCGGACGGACATCCTGCAACGTCTTACTATAAAAGATTCTGCAGAATGCTGTACTCCCGTTGTTTTTGAGACCAAATTTTTCTTCCGACTTTTTGTACAGAAAGGAATTGCAAAACATTTCTGAATGTTTGCGGCAAATGAAATCATTCTAGGAGTGAGCTTGTAATTGAAAAGTGCTAATTAAAGAGATAATACGGTAGATGTTTTCAACTGGCTTAAAAATATATTTCTGCTCACACGGAATGTTGACATTATAATAATTCTTGCAGATGTGCGACTTTCTGGAAGAGCATTTCCTAAGCGAACAAGTTAAATCTATCGAGGAAATCGGTAAGTACTTACGATTGTGTGGGGATATAAAACAAAATTATATTTTTTCCAGGCAAAATTGTGGCGCAGCTCAAACGCGTTGGTAAGGGACTGGGCGAGTTCATTTTCGACAAAGAATTGGAGGAATAGACGTCATTAAACCAAAATCGAATTGCGCTCATTGATTAGTAAACCCTTTGTCTGTGATGTTATTCATACCAAAATTGGATTTTTTATCGTTTCCCTTCAACACGTCGTAATAAATAGTTTAAATCCGTATTTGAAAATGGCATAAGGTCTTTGATGTAATTTTTTGAGTTTTCATTCTGAACATTTCCCTCTGAATTTGTGTGCTTCAAGGCGATCTGATTAGCAACATTGATAGCCATTGGCCTTGCTTGTTTCGTCCATTCTTCCCAATAATTTGGCGGAATTGTGGAGAGGAAAGTCTGAAAAGACAATACGTCTTAAAAAGTTTTGAATACGAAAGCCCTACCTTGTAAAACGAAGAGGTTTCCGTTTGGCGAAATGGTGTCGGTTGAACGTAAAAATTTTGTGGTTTGAGCAAAGAACAAGAGACCGGTAAAATATTTGCTGGGTTCTCGCTACAATTATTTTTGTCTCTAACAGTTCTGCAGTTTATAGAGTCAATCTAAATTACAGAAAGTAAAGAATTTGTGATGCAGAAAAACATTTCTAGACTAAAATTGTTTTATCACTAAGTGTATTAAGAACAGATTTAGGCTTATGCTTAGAGATTCAAATGCTTTCTTTTTGTAAAAATTTGTGCAGTCTTTTTATGCATAATCTTGTATAAGCAGAAAATAGTATTAGTACTTTCTGTTACTTTCTTTTAATCAAACTTCCATTTTGTACGTGAAAATGTTACGTAATAATGTTGCGTAATAATGCTTTTTCCTAGATTCAGCAAATTTAAATGCAATATAAATCACCTCCATAGCCATATCCCAAGCATTTGACTTCCATTCCAGTAATTCCATTTCTGCTTTTCGTAACTCATAGAAGAGACCCTTGAATAAAATTTGCTCGTGAATATAAAATTGCCACTAGGATGCAAGATAAAACTTACATCGTAGAAGACATTATACGGTGCCAATTCTATGCCTGAATTCTGTCCCTCAATGCTGCTAATGATTATAGGGTTTGTTTTTGTATTGAGAAATAAGCGCACATTTTGGCAGTCAACAAGCCAAACCCTTTTGCATATGGCACTTATAGTCACATTGACTACCTGCAAACGATGTGTACTTACGAATAATAAAACATATGTATTTTATGTATATCTTGCGCTACATCGGGAATAGGACAATTTGCCAACCGGACGTTTTGCCAACTGGACGTTTTGCCAACAGGACGTTTTGCCAACTCCTTATAAAAGTGACGTTTTGCCAACTCCTTGTAAAACGGACGTTTTGCCAACTGGACGTTTTGCCAACTCCTTATAAAAGTGACGTTTTGCCAACTCCTTATAAAACGGACGTTTTGCCAACTAATTTTGCCAACTTCGATTTCACCTCCTGATTTTTGAATATTTCATCTATATTTATTCAAAAGTTCACTAATAACAAAACTAATAAACAATAAATAGTCACAAAAAGTTTACTCCTCCTCCGATGTTTCATTTTCTTTCTCGTCTTTGCATTACTTACTCATCCTTGCATTACCAAATCTAGCAGATGCACGGCATCGATGATCCAAGCCTAAGCCTGCACAGCAGCCTAAGCCCCAAGCCTAAGTTCGGGATTCTGCACAGCAGCCTAAGCCCCAAGCCTAAGACTAAGACCTTCCGCGCCTGCCCAGCGGCCTAAGCCCCAAGCCTAAGTTCGGTGGAGTCTGTACAGCAGCCTAAGGCCATATCTCGAAATTGTGAGATCCAATCTTGAAAATTCCTTCGGATTCGTGATCAGCATGGTCGAAAACCCCTATTAGACGTTTCCAGACAAAATTTCGAAAAAAAAATTTTTTGGAACCATAGGGGTATCATGGATTTCGAGAATTACCCCAGGGCAAAAAAAGTTCTAGTTGCATTTCTCCATCCTAATTTTGTGTTTTTCGGACTTCTCTTATCAAATGGAGGCGATTGACACCGGTTTCGGGCACCTACGGCACAGCTCTCAAAGTGCAGCGTAGCCCAAATAACGGCATGTCTGCTCTGACTAGTCATTGCTTTCTTTGATGCACTCAATAAGCTGAAAAAAGCTAAAATTTCACTAACCGTAACTGTAGTAGGAGAAATATCCTTTTTATAAGGAGTTGGCAAAACGTCACTTTTATAAGGAGTTGGCAAAACGTCACTTTTATAAGGAGTTGGCAAAACGTCCTGTTGGCAAAACGTCCAGTTGGCAAAACGTCCGTTTTATAAGGAGTTGGCAAAACGTCACTTTTATAAGGAGTTGGCAAAACGTCCTGTTGGCAAATTGTCGCGCTCCGGCTACATCTCGCTATCGATAACATAAAATATTTTCATAATCTTATGTTTGTAATCTCATATAGCTTATCATCTTCTGAGAAATTTGAAAACGATACTAACCCTGTGGAGAACCAGCAAATCCTTAACAGGCCCGAGTATTATTGGTCCAATGCTAGAACAATCTGCAATAGCAGCAGTCCTCAACCAACGCAGGTGGAATACAGTACTACTTTGGTGTTTGCAATTGACTAATCGTAAATTTGAGGCAGCGTAAATCGGATTTGTGAGCAATTCCATGTGATGCCAGTTTCGCACTGTGATTTTTCGATGTTCGGCTAGTTGCGTTGAAGTTATTGTGCGAACGCTTTTTATAGGGATTTGCTGAAAATTATTTAATCCATTTGACCAGCCCAAAACTGGGCACAATAAATCATCAAATGCATTTTCCAATCCAATTTATTGGTCCTTTTGAGAATATATCAAAATATCGTGAGAGTCAAAATTAGAAACAAACTTACTTTCATTGGCGTTGAGATGATGGAATTGTTCACATCCAATAAAAACATATCATTTTGAAGCGCTGCATTGAGTAAGTGAACTAAGTCTCCAAATTTGATCTGAACAGTTTAAAATTTGCTTCCTTCGTCACGCTCAATTTCGTTTTTGAAATTTGAAAGTTGGTTTCTTTCACGGTATTCTCTTTCTTCTTTAAAAAATTTTCTTCATAATTTGTCTTGAAGGATATGTTGAAAATTTTTCGCATCTAAACAAGAGTCCCGATCAAACCCCCGTTCGCCATTTTTGCCAAAACTTTTTCTGGAAAATTCTAGAAGGATGAATGGCCCAAATCAGAGCTAAGACGCTGGGCTACCGATTGGTATATTTCATGCCTCATCTCAAGCAAATTCAAGAATTTGACACAAAAAGACTTAAATCTCGAGAATCTAGAATGGAGATGCGGCATGCAACATACCGATCTGTAGTCCAGGGTCTATGCTCTGATTTTAGCCATTATTCATCGTTTTAGAATGTTCCAGAAAAAAATTATAGCATAAATCGATGCGGGGAGAGGGGTGACCGGTTCCTATAAACAAAAACTTTATGCATTGTGACAACAACCTTACCTGGTCAGCAATTTCCAATTTAATATTTCTTCTCCCGATTCGATTATTGTGCAATTTACATACTAGCGAGCTGCAAAGCTGCGGAATCACATTGGCGCTGGTCGACAACGATACACTTTTATCGATTTTATTCTTGTTAGGGTCCAATAATGTGCCCTCGAATATGAGATCTAATTGTGAGAGAGATTTCATAGGAATTTGCAAATCATTTATGCTGGTATCAGTCAGTAAAAATTCGTGGTCCAAGAACTTCGGGCTGAGAATATGAGATTCAGCTAAATCGTAATGGCACAATAGTAGTAGCCAACATATCCGAGCTGAAAAATATTTATAGAATAAAATCAGTTAGACACAATAACAAATTTCTTCTTCACGATGTAATTTGCAATAATATGGTCAAAAAGTTCGGCTAATTATCTACGAGCCACAATTTCGACAGGGCAACATTAGGCAAGTTTCAATAATTGCATCAAAATAATTTTTGTAAACTATCACATTGTTGTCCTTGAACATTCAACATGTATTTAAAACAGTCGACATTCGCCACGAGTCATTTGGTATTGAATTTAACTCAACATTTGAAACATGCTTGATGTAATATAAAACTGTCTTCACGGAATGATAGAAAATTGAATTCTGACTTGGATCAGATTGGCTTAAATTAGGGTCAAAGGAAACAACTTTCAGTTTAAGAATCAAAATATCGCCTGACCACTTCATTTCGTAGAATTTATTCTTAGAATCAACTTTGATTCATTTTTAAGCCACAATGTACAAAACATTTTCCTTGGAGCTTGGCTGGCTATTTGATATGATTGGAGCCATTGCAGACGATTTAAGCAAACGCTTACCCATGTTTTTCCGCAAGAAATCAACAATATCTGTGCTATCTTTACGACGGCAGCCAAGCAAGGCTATTATGGATACAAGAGCAAGCAAATCTGCGGATGGCTGACTTGAGGCCGGCGTTTGAGAGGTGGATTTTGATGAAATTAGATTACAAGTTTCATCAAATGGAAGAGCACATTGTGCAGCTAAAAATACGGCTGAGGAGAACTCATCCGCGAATCGCATTTTTTGGCGAGCAATTTTCTTCCAGTCATCAAACCTAAATATTTTTTATATTTTGAGCATTTATCCTCAATTTTCTCCTGTTATCCTATTCATATAGCAAAATGGAGTACAACAAACCTCACTATTCGACTTCTTTCGTGGAAAAAATGGTAGTATAGAAAGCGAAGGGCCAAGCTCACAGAATCCCATTCCTTCAAATGACCGGTTGTTTTGGCAGATCCTGAATCAGTCCTGTCCATTGGAACGGCAGAAAGCTGACTGGTGCCAAAAAGCAAGCTTCCTCGTGGCCAAATCACTAGACGATTGCACCGTTTGGTAGTATTCTAAAATGTTGTTTAATTTTGTGCGAAACTTTTAGTAGGTTCCTAAATGCTCGTAAAGATCTGTTACGATTGATTAATATAATTACAAAACTTTGATTAATAAAATGATAATTTTATAATTTGGAAACAAAAATTCGAAATAGTTTTTAGTGACCAGAAATATTTTACAACATCTACCGTAAAATAATTTACCGTTTCAAATCTGTCATTGTCAGACAACTTTTTTCCAACTCTAGAATTGTCGAACGAGAATTTATTGTTCGAGTCGGCAACCATTTTGTTGGACTTGTCCAGAGAAGTAGTTTTTAAATAGGTACAGGTAATGTAGCGTCAAGTAATATAGACATTCTTATATAGCGAACGAAGTAAACAAAGGGATAAAATGGTCCATTCACTGCCCATATAAGAGAACTGGGTCGCCATGGAAACTCCTATATTAAATGTTATTTTTGTCCACTCGTCTGTGAGAAATGACCATTCGTAAAACCAGCTTGTCCCTTTTGCGTTTTGATAGAAAATATTACTGGTGTACTTGATAATTATTCACAAATTCTCAAAATAAGCTGAAATGTAACTTAAATGTTCCAGTATAATGGAACAGTATTAAAGATTTTGAAATAAGTTATGTCTGTCCAAAAATTTTTTGAAATGCATTCTTAGTGGTGCTTAATTTTGTATGTTCTAAACATTATTTTAAACAGGCTAAAATATTTTTAGTTGGCTTTGCCGCGTTATACGATCCATGAGTTTACAAATACCGTGGAGCCCTACATAAAAAAGTAGTTTTTATGCAAATTAGTCGTGAATGCAAATGTATAAATCACTAGCAAATATTTGTATAAGAATAATTTTATTCCTTCATGGAAATAACAATCAATTAGAAAAAGCACTGGTTTTTACCCGCAAGATTATTGAAATTTTAACAATTCATTATTTCTCAATGAAAATTTTCGTAGTTGAAAACACAATTTTATGCAAGTGCGTGTAAATTTAATTTGTTCACACATGGGCATATTTGAAGCATTCTAAGCAATACTTTTTGTTTAGAGACGGTATTTGTTAACCCTTCATTGCCCAGCGGTGGGTCAGCCCTTCCGTAGGATTTTGCTGATTTTTGGTATATGGGTAGATCTCGAGATTCTATTAGATGCGTATTTTTTCTTTTTTGAAAAACCCCCAAAAATTCCAATTTTTGGGGGGTCAAAAGTCGGGATTTTGCCGAAAATCCATGATACCCCCTATGGTTTCGAAATTTTCAAAAAAATTTCGAAATTTTTTTGAAATTGGTCAATTTCGATGCGCTGAGCACGAATCTGAAGTTAGTTTATTCGTGGAGTCTTAAAAACTTTTTTCCGTAAAATTTCGAATTTTTCAAGAGTGTACCTTTTTAGAGCGCTCTAAAAAATTTTTTATAGCTAAAACACAAAATCTAATTACATATTCAGGACAAACAGTTGGCTATATAAGAGCAATATCAGATTTTAGCTAGGAAGCTAAAAAACTGGCCAAAAATTACTCCAAAGTTAGCGTATCTTATAAGATACACTGGGATATAGTGGGGTCAAAATATGCGTATCTTTAAAGATACACTGGGCAATGAAGGGTTAAAACGGCGATGTCGTCTGCAAAATAATATGGAAATAGGACGGAAATACTATAGAAGTGAATTAATATCACAGAAAGAGATTACATGTAGTGAGATTCTTCGGCATAAAAATAATTTGCGCGTAATGCTTTAGTATAATTTTACATTTTGTGGGAGATGGTCCATATAAAGCGTTTAAACCTGCGAACGTTTCATTTACATTCTTTCACACTACCTTAAAAGATAAACGGATGTAAAACGAAGATGTGACATATGTACAGATAACTTTTAGGCTAGATTCCAGTCGAATACGAGTACACAAATGGATATTTCCGCTGTTGTACCACTGAACATTTAGTGTCAGTAAAGACGCTTCCGCTGGATATAACCCGATTTCTCATAGGTTGTGTCCAATGTAACGACGTCTGTGGCATTTTTCGAAATGATTCCTCATCCATGACTGCGTCTGCACTGAACCACGGAGTATTGGCATTCATAATTGAATCAGACTGTTGTGAGCAAATGAGGGGAGGCGAATACAGACCGGACGCTGGAGGTCGCCTAGGATGAAGTATGATGGGACGGTGGGTAATTCTTCTTGCCTAAATTGCACTAGTTGAGAAAAATTAGAGTGGTTATTGAGAAAATTGTACTTCACTATAATCCAAACTGGTAGCTGGACCAAGTGCAACAGGGTGTCGATTGGCAACATTACGTTCCGGATATCCAAGGTCTATGATCTGGGGCAAACGCCTTCCTGTTCCTAAACACTTATATGATACATTTTACTGACTTTTATTTCATAACATTCCTTATTTGAGGACTATTATAGAATAATAGTTTTCAACTTAGAGTAGTTGCTATTGGGCAAAATAAAAATAATTTATTCAGAAAATCCAAGAGCTAAATAAAAATTCAGCATGACTTAAAAATTTTGTTTCCCATAGATATTTAAAATATTTTTACCATCAAAAACTTCACCTCGTAATACTTGCGCTGATTCCACAATGCATTGCGGTCTCAATAGCGGTATCTTGCTTTCATCCCGGATTAAATGACCACCATTCCTCAACCGATCAGTTAAGGGCTCTCCACCAAGTGAAGTTTGCTGCCTTAGCGGCGCTCTAATGCCATTTTGGCCATTTCGATTTGGGTTTGTTCCTAAACTAGCACTACTCGATTTGTGATCGGCATTCGGCTTCGATCTAATTGGTTTAGCCGGTCGGGAGGCCATTATTGATGACGCATTACTGCTACTACTGGCTGTGGAAACAATTGAGCCAGTTGACTGATGCTGAGTCCGTTTTCTCCGACCTGTCGGTGGCAATCCATATGTCTGCAATTATTAACTATTCATTTGGGATCGCTTATATGTTGTTTTGTCACTATCCGATTAATGGTGTTATCATTTACCTCTTCCATGCGCAATTTGCGCACTTGAGCCGGCATTGGTAGTTGCTCTCTTAACTGAACCAATGTAGATGATGTAATGGAATTCCCCGGCGAATTCGTAACTTGGGAAATAATCGAAGGCCTTCTAGGCTGGGAAGGAATCTTTTGAAAAATATCCTCTTTTGCCAAATGTCTACTGTTTTGGACGATTTTGACGTCTTGGCAGTACTCACTGGACTAAAAACGCATCAAATGATATTGTGATTATCAAAACTTTATTTATTTCTAAATTAGATACTTACGGCAGACGATGAAGAAATTGATGGCGGTGGCTGGGTTACTCCTGAACCTGTGTGGTTACCGATAGATATTTTCGGCGAAAGATCTGTTCTCAAATCGCCATTTTGATGTGTTGTCACAACAGAATCGTATTGTTCTGGAGAATTTACTTTTTCCGGATTTGTATGGCCATTCATAACGGCATTAGGTTTCTCAGGGGATGTCAAACATTGTCCGTTAGACACTGGCAGTTGTCCGTTACAGGCAAGTGGGTGGTTGGAATCAAAATCGGGAACGACAAATCGATTGCTAATAGGATAGCGGACACTTCCCGTCCGCGAGTTGTGGCTATGTTCCAGTCGCGAGTTTCGAATTTTCTTAGCGGAATCCCACATCGATTCCACATACCAGTACCAGTGCCAGTAAATGTAGAGCTGAAATTGAGAATTGTTGATATAAAATAAATTGAGTAACGGTAACAAAAAAGCGGAATTTTGTGGATTATTCTGAACATACCAAAAACATATTCATGATTGTTCCGATCAGATAGAAAACAATAGCATGAAGAGGTGCGTTCGACAAATCACCCATTAAAGTAGGCAGTACTCTGGGCAGTGCAGCGAGTGACAGAATGAGCAATCCAATGCCGTAGGCGCTTTGCTGAATAATTTTTAAAATAATTTGGAACGATAACATTTATTTATTTTCGGAGCAACAGGAAAAATCATTATCTTAATTCTGACATATGGTCTGTATTTCTGAATACCGACGGAGATAAACAACTTTCAAAGCTGTTTTTCTTTTAAAACTTGTTTATCTCCGTCGGTATTCAGAAATACAGACCATAGGTTAAACTAGCTTGGTAAAAGCGGCTCTGTCGGCTCTAAAACTTGGCTCTCAAAAGTCTATGCCAGCCCATCGATCGGCCTTCGACTTCCAGTTCGACCCCAAAAAATGGTTTCAACCGAGCGGAATCAAACCTGAGACCCGTATGTCCGAACCGCTTCGCAGCCGGTAATATCAGTACATGTAGTCTAAAGCTTCTACTTTCCTTTTGATGGGCTTCTAGAACATTCTAGAAGGGGTCAGGGGCACCATATTTTTTGTTTCCTACTGTCTGAGTGGATCATTTTGAGCTATCGTATCAAACCTGAGATACGCCATGGGAACTTTGCGCCCCGAAAAGTGCAAAAATCAATATTTAGAGAGGTAATCCCCTAATGACCCCATCAAAAAATAATGATAGCAGGTAGCGTAGGGGGGCAATTTAGTATGTAGAAAAAAAGCAGGTCTCAAGCTTACATAAAACGCGAGTTAAGTGCCCGTTGCGTAAAACGTTACATCGCTCAAAAGCTATAATAGATTTTATACTATTCTTAGCAAATGGCTAAAAATGATGTTATCTAATTCCAATGAATTGTATTTATGTAAATGTCTAAATGACTTAAACAAATCAATAAAAACGAAAGAAAACAGGATAGTAGCTTTGATATCACGATACCTGAACGAGCAATGGCCACAAATAGTGTGGTTTTGGACGTGCTACAAAGGCAAACGGCAAGCAGAACACAAGAGCTAAGGTGTGGCAAATGCACCACACGAATCGTCCATAGCCGCCATCGAGATGTTGAGCGACACATCCGTGGATACCCCATAGTGAATGGAACAATCCGATGTCTTAAATGGTAGTGTAATGAGAAAACACGTAATAAAAAATGACAGCAGCAGTAAAATCATTCAATGTTTTGCAAATTCCGATCGAATCGGTTGTTCTGTATTTTAATTTACGAGAACAGCATAACAAATCATATTTCATTCATGAGAAAATATTTACCAAATATGATCGCATCAACAGCTGTGAGAAGTGGCGGCAAAGTTGAATTCGACGTGAAGTCGCAATGCAGTATCTAAAGTGAAGTTTAATAATCATTCTATGTAAAACCAGTGTTTATAATTATTTTTGGATTCCGACGAAATTCCTAAAACTTTTTCTGCATTATTTCTGCCATAAAATGGTACCGCTTCAGAACATGAATTTTTATGTGTCCCAAGAGTAAAAACGGCATACGAATATATCAAAGACTGAATTACTTTACTTATACTAGGTAGAAGATGTTGAGGCTCTATTAAAATTGTTTAAATTCAGGCGCTTCATAATTATATCGCACATTCCTGCTCATTCGGGATAATTTAACATATTTATTTAACTTTGTAACTTTTGGGCAATATTATGCCAATTTCTAACTGTGTGTACCGTTTCACTCCTAATGTTTCTCTGCAATTGTCATTTTCCTGCTTCTGATTGCAACCACAAAATTGTTGTAATAAATCAAAAGTGTCAACTGTTTACTATAGCCCACACCAAATATTCTACTGAAAATTGTTTGTGTCGCAGAATGGCGTGTGTTTTCTTTTCTCCTTGCCGGAACTATCAAACTCAATGGCTTCTTTCTCCCTGGGGATGACTGAAACCTCATAGCCACTGCAGCCATCGGCGTTCCCGATCTTTTTATTAGCTTTTCAGTATGTGGTTTGGGTTTTGTTGAAGTGTCTAATTCACTCCACAATCCGGCAGGAACAATGGAAGAAAATTCAATTTAGATGCGAAACAATTGGGTCAGCGAAAAAAAGTAAATCTGCCTGATTGAGCGGCGTATCGAAGGGTATTATTTATCCCCTCAGGAGAGAAACTCTAGAAAGTGTAAAAATAAATAGTACTTGTTGTCAACCTGCCTTCATTTTGGCATTAAACTTTTGACTATAATAGCGATAATAAATTTTGCGAAACCAGCGTCTTTAATTATCGTTAACTATTTATGTATAGAAAACTTGGACACTAAACTATAGCTGTGCGCTTGTATGGATGTGTTGGCATCTGTATCAAAGTGAGCGGACAGCCGTTGTAAGTGTTTTTTTTTTCTGAACATCGCAGGCATTTGGAAGCGTGATTTTACAAGTATCCACATGTTTCTTATTTCCTTCCATACAGGTGCCAACATTTCCATATAAGCGCCCATAGCTCTTATTTTCAGTTTATCAAAGCTGTTCTAGACTTAAAAGAAATATGAGCTATCAAAATAAAACCCAAGAGTCCTTCAATGATATTTACGTTTCTTATTTGTACTCAATTTCTCACCAAGTATCAACAATAAAATATTCTCGCACGTAAAAGGTATGCGAAAATGTGTGGGAAATGAAATCGATTCCGATATATGGAAAATACATTCAACAAAAAAGGCTTTTATTTTATTTATTTGGATCTTATGACGTCCAAACTTGATGATGATTCGAAAAGTTTTTATGGAGCTAAGTGTTCAAAAAATGGTGAAATGTCTTACCTTATCCAGAGCCAACATTGAGAAAATATGTTGAATTAAAGCCCACAATGTCACAATAAGTTGCAGAATGCCCAAGTAAAGCGACAATTGGCTAAAAATAACAATGATATTTTAAATTATACTTAATTATATTGATTGTAACAATATTAAGGGTTTTCATGCTTCGGAGAAAGAATGAATGCACAAAAAATTCAAACTGCACCAAATCCTTTGGAACTTTAAAAATTTACCGTCTTTTAAAAATTTATTTAATATTTAGCCCTCTTAACCCATTTGAAGTAGAATGCCGAGTAAAGTTATGAATATTTACAGCTGATCAGATTCAACTCAAAGAATACTAGTAGTGTACGATGTGTTCTTTGTATAAATTTGCCGTCAAATGTCATTTACCTGTTCAATATCCGATGGCCGAATATCTTTGAGTGTTGGTCATGAACTTGAATGAAGCCTTTACTCATCAGTCACTTCTCGGAGGCAACAGTGAAAGTCGACCCGATTTTTGAGCGGATTCGAGTCGACAAATGACCATTTGAGTCGGGCACAGAGTATGGACGGAGAAATAATTACAATTCAACGACGGTCAATCAAATTACCGCTTGTCCCATACTCGGAGTAGTATCCCAAGAAATAGTACCAACAGAAAATACATCGCGTGCCTGTAAAATTGTAGTTATTCAGTAACGAAAATATCTTCATGAAATTACTTATTATAACGACGAGTAATCTTTACTGAACAGTTATTAAATTATACATGCGTATATTTAAATTTATAACATCACAAATGATCACGCAATTAAAAAAGGTTGCCCTGTTACATGAAATATCAGAATATAACGCAATCACGGACAGACAAAATAATTCAGCATTTGAACTTTTGCAAATTGGGTAATTTTCTGTAGACTGGCAATCAGATCAATATTTGGGGTGTTAGCAGATTACTGCTGTGGAAATAAGTCTGCATACGCTATTGAATTTACTTAGCCGATTGGGATGATTACTTCGAGGGTGATTTATACGAAGCTCAAACGTTTATTTATCAGGAAAGAAAATTCGCTTCTGATCTGCACTCCATAGAGAGCTAAAATGGGAAACAACTCGAGTCAATTCTCGATTAATTTTTAATTTGCACTTAACAATTCATCAATCAGCAGAACACACGCCATAAAGAAAAGCCGAGAGGGTTGACGTGAGGAGATCTTTGTGGAGGCGGAGGTGGGCACGGCGCTCAGCCGCACGACAAAGCACACATCTGCCCTTCCTGGGACAATGGCCACGCTTAGCCAAGATGCAATGACTAAAAGTACTAATGACTAATTATAAGAAACATGCTTCTCTTAGCTAAGTTGCGGTCCACTTCTTAATACCCGAAATTTGCCGAATAAAATGACTCAGTAAGAATTAATGTCAAACAATGCTTCCATATAAAAATAGTACATTACTTAAATGGTTCCTACTGACAGTAGTGCCCAGCATCTCGGTATATCGAAATTCTCAGGCATCAGCATTTTTTACAATCGATCGGCACCGAAGATTTACGTCAAGACCGATGCACAGAGGTGAAATTTAAAATAAAAGCTCAAGCAATCGAAACAAACAATAATTTTCTTCTGGAATAAAATGTAGGGGAAAAATTTTTTAAATGTGGGAGGAAATTTGTCTGATTTTAATATAGGCAATTTTTATAAGCACTTTGTCATGCATTTTTCAATAAAACAAATAGATGCGAGTTTTTTTGTCGAAAATAACATTGTTTATCCTTTACGTTTTTAATAAATAATAATTTTTTAATAGGTCACAATGATTATAATCATCCGATATATGGAGATCCTGATATATTAAAAAAATCGAAGTTGGATATTAGTCTTTTACTTCTTTTTTTTCAAATTTGCAAATTGTGCTAATAAATTGCTAAAAATATTTAATCTTTAGCTGGAAGGGCACCAAATTAGCCTTTAGTGCCTAAGGTTTTAGGCGAAATTTTGCAAAGTAATTGGCGGTAAAAGTCGTATAGAAATCGTAGTCGTCAATAAAGTAATCTTTAACTCAGATTACTATAATAAATATATAGCTGATATTCAAATTTCGAAAATTCTTAATTAGGGACTATATCCTTAGGAGCTACTATTGTCAAACGTATGGCTTGGACTTAGAAATATGGCAACATATTGTATCAACGATCTCACTTTATAAGCCTAATTATAAAAAGAGGAAGAGAAAAACAGCTAATATAAATACAATCTCTGCGCAATTCTTTCCTCCAACCCTTCAAGCACCACCTAATAGATGACTGAGGGGAGCGATTGTTCTTCCTCCTCGAGGTTTACTCGGCTTTCCCGCGGCAAGAACCGCATTGGCAACGGCGACGTCGACCAGGAGGAGATTGATGCCATGCGACCAAAGCCTGACCATATGAGCCTTTCCCTATGAGCTTGCCACATCCATTCGCGCCTCCTTTTGGGTTATCCCCACACAATAAAGGAAAGGAGGAGCTAACTCAAAAGATTCCAAAGCTCACTTCCTTTTACGGCCAGACGTTGTCTTGCCGTTCCCGGACTCAGCTGGCAACAAGTATCGCGCGGGAAAATGTGTCTATCCTTTCGCGATGCTTTTTCAAAGCCAGCTTTGTCGCTTGAGGCTAAACATATATATGGACACAACAGAAACAATATCAATGGACATGCTCCTCAAATATGTGAATGAAAAAAAACGGAGAGCAGAAGGCATTTAAGAATTTTGGACAAGAACAGGCAAAATTTTGCTCTCTTTCCAGATGCTTCTCGACATATATGCACGAGATATCATCTGACTAGATAATTTATCTTCTGTGCAGATTTTACGCAATTTCCTAAATTGCAAGATTCCATCTCAAATAATGTAATTTTGGCAGTTCATAGGTAAGAGGCAGTTCAATACTGTTATGAAACAGATGGCATATTTTATGCCTTTAGTAGTAAATACCCGTCTATTCCGGCCGAATGACTCCTTTTACCTCGTTTTCCGTGGCCTTTAGGTAACCTATGATTTCGGCTCTTTTCTGTGAAAAAAGACGCATAATGCGTATTTGTGGTCAACTAAGTGCAAATATCACTTCTTATAAACAACTCGTGCGCAAACACGTCTAAAGTTTTTCATAGAATTTATGAAAATTATTAATGAAAACAATGCACTTTCCATTAAGCCCATACTTATGAGAAAAGGTGCATAACTATGAAGGTGGGCGGTGCTATTTTCCAGACTCCCCAAGCTATTACTATTCTCAGCAAAGTGGGCAAATTACTGTAAAAAACAGGACAGGAATACCGGTTTACATCATTTCGACTTATTTAAAACGGGTAGGATTGATGATGTCAATCGAAGTGAATCAACTTTAAACAGGAAGTCGTTAAAATGTTTTTATGCACGTGGAATAGTATAATACTAGGAGTAAATGGGCGCCAAGCGCCCAAGTCGGGCCTGAAATTTCAATAAAAAATTTTTTTCAAAAATTGTTTTCGTCCCCGGGGGTACCCCGGGAATTTTTTTGACCCCGGATTCGGACTCAGCACCATCGAAAACCCCCAGGTGCAAAAAATTAGCATGAGAAACGCTCAGAATCCAAAAACACATTCCAGTGGGTTAGAGAAATGAGAAATAGTGTGCAAAACTGCGATGACTCATAACTCGAGATTGACTGATCGCCGCAGAAAATTTTTTTATCAGAACTTGCTTCTCATCCCAGGTGGAGCATTTTCAGCTATCACACGCCCCTGTATGAGGAAGGCAAGGTACCTAACTGGAGGGCACGGACATTCGGTAGGCACTTGCGAATTAGGGTGATTGGATGGAAAATTCAAGTTTACAAAAATTACCATTTCTAAAATAAATAAATTATTATATATAAGTACTATTTGGCAGAATTTCTAGCAAATTATAAATAAAAACGAGATTCTGTTTGAATTCAATAAATCATAATGCTATAAATCTTTTTAGTAAATATTCCTCTTTGGGAAAAGATTTTTGCAGCAAATTTCTCTAGGTAAAAATGGTACCTTAGCTAGAGAAAAACATGGAGGTTGGTAGGTTAATTCAATCTGACTATTTAAGACAAAGAAAATTGCATAAACATTATAAGTTTAAGCGTTCCTTGTAAGTGGCCAGCTTTGAGTAAATGGAAAACAACTTCTCCATATGCGGCACAATGTTTCTATTTGGGTTTGACTCAGTTACTGCCCCGCGACACACTCAAACCAGCAGCAGTGATTGTAGTATGGGGTGGGGACTGGGTGTCGGTCGCTACACAACAGAATTAATTATTTAGAAAAGATTTAGTGGAGAACAGTGAGGCAATGCCGTCAAGCCCCGCCCAGAAGTTTTCTTGCATTTTTGCACACTAATTGGTCGTATGGAAACGAGGTAAAACAAATAAACTCGCATATCGAAGGGTTTGTGCACTTTGGTCTGCTTTAGGACAAAAAATGACAGAAAATTTTTAGGTGAACTTTCAAGAAAGGAGAAAAGAAAGAGTGATGGAATCGTTCACAGCTCTGTCTCTAGTCACTGAAAAGGTGTTCAAATATTTTAAAGTTCAAGAAGAAACTCATGAATTATTCTTTCGTGGAGGTGAGACTTAAAATAGAAAGAAGCAAATAGTTAAAAATAAAAAGAATATTGTGAAATCAAATAATTATTTGGATAAATATTTCTTTATACCCTAAATAATGGATTTTAGAGCATTACGGAAGTGTATAATAGTAGAGCTATGACTCAGCAAATTATTTTATTTTTCAATTGAGACATTATATCAGCATAGCACCCAGTTTGCACTATATGCTAACAGTAATAGTCTGTGAATATGTTTTGTTAGTTCAGAAACAAATCCAATATTTATTCCGACTTCTGACAACTCCACAATGTCACGCTTACATTTCTTTTCACATATATAAATAACTGAGGAAAGCGTTAAATGTCCGGAAAATAGTTCTGTATGGGCACAATTGCATTTGTTTTAATTATCTTACCTTTCCCATTACCTACTTCAATGCGCAATATTGTTCCTTTTGGGTCGCGCCTAACAACATCTGTTTTACGTCACAGTTGCCAGGCTAACAGTAGTATAAAAATACGAGAGCAAAGCTAAACAGTGCGCGTATTCCCTCGTTGATTGAGTAAGTAAGCTCAATTATTTTGAAAATCTGGGTAGATAAACATATAAAGTTGCGTCAATTGGGATAGAATTCCCAAGATCGAAGTAACAGTTACGCGTAAATATTTACTAAAAATGATATTGAGCTGAAAATATCAGCTATTTAGAAATATAGCTAAAAATGAAAGTGGAGAGTATGATAATGGAGAGTTACTTCTCAGACTGGCAGTGCACGCCTCAATATACGAAACAAGGAGTTGTTACATTGTAGGGAGCTGTAAAAATTATGATTGCTTGTTGCAATTCGAAAAAATTACCAAAATTTGCCAATTCGTGTGAAAATTTTCTATTTTCGAGGTTTTCTCTGGGTAACTGCAACTTAACTGAGGGAAAATTGTTCCTGGACACGTACGCTGACAGAATTTTTCTGATCCGCAGCTTGATCCGCAGCGTTTAGGAGGGTTTTTACGTGGCTTTGGCTTAGGCTTCTGATCTTTTTTTGTTCGATTCCCAAGAAAATTTCCAGTTCAATGGTGTAAAAATTAAATCCGGATCTCACTCCTATAAAAAGTTACGGCCTGATCCATCTGTGATCCGCAGCTCTGATCCGGGGGTAAGGTCACTTGGGGGGAGTTACACTAAGGGGGGACAGTTGGGGGGAGTTACACTTGGGGAGTTACAGTTGGGGAGTTACACTTGGGGGAGTTAGGGTTGGGGAGTTTTACCCAAACCCCCCAAGTGTAACTCCCCCCACCCTAACTCCCCCCAAGTGTAACTCCTCCCAACCCTAACTCCCCCAACTGGTACTGCCATAGTAATTTTGAAAAACCCATAAAAAGTACCTAAAATTACTATAAAAGTACCTTATATGGTAATTTTTCGCGTAGAATTCAAATTTTCGGTTATTTTTCCATTATGTGCCTGTTTTCGTCGCTTTTTCATGGAATTAACCACTTTCGATGACTGCAAGCGAGAAGGGAAAAAATATCCTTTCCGCTGATTTTTATGTTTTTTCGTAACAACAAGGATTAAGTATCCAGTTTTGTTTGTCTTCTCA
Organism: Ditylenchus destructor; assembly: GCA_022814885.1. Classification (NCBI taxonomy): domain Eukaryota; kingdom Metazoa; phylum Nematoda; class Chromadorea; order Rhabditida; family Anguinidae; genus Ditylenchus; species Ditylenchus destructor. The sequence continues at coordinate 796,182 of JAKKPZ010000023.1, read as the reverse complement.
AGGAATTTGACTCAAGATGCTATTTCTCTCCCAGATTTGTGCTGTCCACGTGCAAGCGGTTGACGCTAGTGTAACTTGGGAAAAAATCAGTAGAAGATTTCTTCTATTTCAGGATAAAATATCCCTTATAAGGCGCCAAACAAGCAATTAGGCTTGGTGCCCCGCCGGGCACACCCAATACTGACTTAATCTTAGGCTTTAGTGCAGTCTTAGGCTGTGAAGTTCCCTTTTCACGATTTTCATCTTCTAATGTGGAGTGTCCGATCTATTTCATTGCCTTTCACCGTCAAGCATAGCACAATTTGGTAAAAATGAAATATAGTCAACTTTGACTTAAGCTTGGTCTCGGACATAAATCATCGCGGATGCATAAAAAACTTTTCCTGGAGCAATAACAGATCATTTAATTCAACCGCAGATGCACCCTAACACTGATTCACAACCCTTATAAGTAGGGATGGGATTTTTAGGTCCCAAAAATCGCATTTTAGGATCCTAAAAAGGTCCCAAAAAAGGCCATTTTAGGTCCCTTTTAGGTCCCACCAAAATGGTCATTTTAGGATCAAATTTCGCCCAAAAAGTCATTTTAGGACCGTATTTTACATCGAATTACCAACTAACAACCAACTGTTTACCTTTTTTACCATTTTTTTGCAAAATTTTTCCCAAATTTTGCAAAAATTTGCCAAAGTTTTGTAAAACATGGCAAAAATTTCAAAAAAATTCAAAATTTTTTGGGCGGGAATTCAAATTTTGAATTTTTTTTTGAAAAAATGTCGAAAATTTTTGAAATTTGAGCAAAAATCCCAAAAATTTGACGATTTTAGGCAAAATAGGATGGGACCTAAAATTTCCCAAAAAGGCCAAAATAGGTCTTTTTAGGTTTTTTTAGGTTCGAACCTAAAAATCCCATCCCTACTTATAAGGCGCCAAACAAGCAATTATGCTTAATTTTGAGTTGTGCAGAAAATGTCCACAACAGAACAAGAGAGTATAAGAGAATATAAAAAACACTATGGCGTTCTGCACGAAAAATTACCATATAAGGTACTTTTATGCAAGCATGACAACCGGACCGGGGGTGGCCGGTCCGGCGGACCAAACCGGACCGACCAAAACTTAACAAGCACCCCTAAGAATGCCTTCGGCGGCAAAAAATTTTGAAAATTTTGAAATATTAAAAATTTTCAATGTAAGTTTTTGGCGAACAATTCAATATTTATAAAAATTTTTGCCTGCGGCGCTATTTTTCCTTCCATTTTCTATTGTACGTTTCTGTTTTTCCAAAATATTCGCCTGCGGCGCTTTTTTGCTGTTTGTATGTTTTTTTCTCTTATAAAACTCGGTCTCGGTTTCGGCCATTTTTAAGTCGCAAATATTTTCCGCGTCTAAGTGTTTTTGGGGTTACTTCGATGCATTAATCACAAATCTGCAATTGTAGAAATGGTGAAAAATGCAAATTTTGGCCAAAATTTCACAAAATATTGACCAATTTTCTCGAAATTTTGGCCAAAATTTTAGACCAAAAATTAAAATTCCTGATGCGATACGGAAAAAATAACTGCAGATTCGTAATCAGCGCATCGGAATACATTAAAAACACCTTTACAAAAAAATTGTGAAAAAATCTCGGCGCTACCGAAGGTAGCGCCGCGAAAAATTTTTGACCTTTTAGAGACCGGACCGAACCGAACCAAACCGGACCGGACCGGACCGGACCGGGGGGTTGACCGGACCGGACCGGACCGGGCAAAGGTCGGTCCGTTGTCATGCTTGCTTTTATGGTAATTTTAGGTACTTTTTATGGGTTTTTCAAAATTACTATGGCAGTACCAGTTGGGGGGAGTTACACTTGGGGGGGAGTTACACTTGGGGGAGTTACACTTGGGGGGAGTTACACTTGGGGGTTTTGGGTAAAACCCCCCAACCCTAACTCCCCCCAAGTGACACCCCCCCCAACTGAAACCCCCCAAGTGTAACACACCCCAACTGTCCCCCCCTAAGTGTAACTCCCCCAAGTGTCCTTACCCCGTGATTTTCGATAAACGAAAAATTAAAAATGAAACGTTTACATATTTAAAATCTACTAAAAGTAGATGTGTAATACGCACATGAATTTCAGATATATGAACAAACATGTTTGCAAAATTCATTGCCTGCGTGCTTATCAAAATTTGAAACAAATCAGGTTTGATTCTATAAAAATATGCATCCGTAAAAAGATAATACTTTAGAAATATTCCCAAGGCAACCTCACGTCACGTCAACCGCGCCCGAAATCACCAATTGTGAAACAAGAATCTTCCTTCAACCTTATTTCGGATAAGGAAGCACGAGCGTTAGCGGTTAGTCTTTGGAATTTCAGTGATTTAGTGGCGAGAGGTTTAGTAAAAGCAGTTAAATTTTTAGCCAACTCCAAACCAACTTTTTTCCATGCCTCCACCCCATTTTACAACGATGCATCCGGTCAGCTCGACTTCAACTACTGCAAATAATTTTTCCCAATCGCCCCAAAAGTCCACAATTGCCGCGATGAAACAGGTACACTATCAAGTTAGACCACAGAGTAACACATTTTTTCATAATCATAAAATTAGTCATAAAGATTATTATATTTGATAACAAAAACGTCTAGATTATACGAAAATGTTCAAAATTTTATATGGATGAAAATCTACTCTTTAGATCAAAAGCTATACAATGATTTTAGCAATCTTCTGGCCAACTGCTGCAAAACCCCACGGGGCCCAGTGGGTCTACGTCAGCACTTACTCCAAATTTATTCAGTGTCCCACCTCCGACCATGTCCAAACCACCGCCAAATATTCCCAAAATCTTACAACCCAATGCGCTTGTGGCTAAAAGCTGTGAAACGTTTTTCCTGCTGTTTGCCATCTTAAACTATACCGTCAAATTGTTCTTTTCCTCGACAATTGTACCCAGGCCCGTACCCAGAAAAAAATTTCGGGGGGGGGGTTGAGATTTCAGGGGGGTTGAGAAGTGAAAAAAAACGCATTCTTAGGGGTGCATTTTTCAAAATTTTCTCCAAAATTTTTAAAACCATAGGGGGGACCCTATTGATTTTTTTTGGCTTCCGAATTTCGGGGGGGGGTTGCAACCCCCCTAACCCCCCCCAGTTACGGGCCTGATTGTACCATCGACATTTGCAAGGATTGCATGAACAAGAAAAACAGAGCAAGGTCATATTATTTCAAGAAATTCTAGTATTTTTATTGTCAAACCATAAAAGAGTGTCTATATAACGCGGATATCCGGAATTTTTGAGTAACGAGTCTATATATAACACGTCTCTATATGGGATCATTACGATCCACCCCCGGGTACGATCCACTCCAAAGTACATTTTTCATTCTAGAAGGGTACTTTTTTGCGAAAAATTCAAATTTTTGGCCCTTTTTTGTTTTTTACTCACCTACAAGTGTTAGCACAAATATATTTAGCTTTTATAAGCTGAAATTTAAAATCTAACTAAAACGATTAAGTTTTTAAATCCCTATATCTTTCTTTTAGCCGACATCTAACTCTCGAAACAATCCTTATAAGGGCATAACGAAGTACTTAGGCTTAGGTTAGGCTTAAGAGGGACTTAATCTTAGACTTCAGCGCCCGAACAACCCTCTTAAGCCTAAGCATACGTTCAAAATATGCAACATCGAGCTTAAACTTAAGCTTACGGTATAAGATTCCAGTTGTGCAGAATTGTCTGCCATGCTCTTACGGTCATTTTAAGACCAAACTTAAGCTTAAGCTTGAGTGTATCAAAAGTTAGAGCCAAAAGCTTGTTTTGCAGTTTGGGGGTGGATCGACGGGGTGGATCGTAGTAGACCGCTCTATACATTGGTTTGGTAAGAAAGTCCTTGGCGGTTCTGTTTTAACTAATTTTTTCTCACATAACGCAAGAGTGCCTATGCCTTTGTCTGTCCAACGATGCTAAGGTTTTATTTTTGCAGTTGAAAAAATATTAGAAATTTGTGATTCCGTGTGCCATTCCAAAATCACCAATTTTCGAGCTATTTTTATATCTTTTGTATGCAAAATTATTAGGCATTCTATTTCCAATTGTGCAATATTGTAGAGCAATATCAGCTCTAACACTTACCTTTTACAGAACATTTTTTAGTTTGGTGGTTGCTAAGATATGACAATTTTAGTGAATGACACCACCAGAAAAATGGAAATTTCGATTTTTGCGATTTTAATTCATTTGAGCTATCGTAATTCAATATTTTTTCTTATAATAGAAACGGAAGTTAGTGACAGTCTAATAGAGAAATTAATGGGCTATTCAACGGTATATGACACCCACGAAATGCTTTGGGCTGGATGAATGAGAATTGATTTTGAACAACCGCCAAAGACTTTCTTACCAAACCAATAACATTGGTGTCTATATAACGGGGATTTTGTCCGGTCTCGAAACCCGCGTTATAAAGAGGCTCGACTGTAACTTGTTTTTACCGTTTTTTGAACACGCAATACAATAAAGTCATTTAGCTGTGTTTTGTTGCTTATGGTACGCTTACACGTGACATACATGCTAACTCACCGCACAATCTCGATGATTTCTTAGTTTTTGAAAGATTTTGCTCAGATCATGCCACTTAATCATATTTTACCGATGAGATTAAAAAAGCGTGCACGATCCACTTGACCTTCGGATCTATGACCCAAAAACTATGTGAGCAAAAATCCTAATTGAGACAATGCGCATCGATTGGTAAAAGCTTCTGTTCTTCTTTCGTTAGTCCCCATTATGCTCACCGTAAATTTCATGAAAATGGAATGGAATAGGGCATAGAAAAATATCTTCTAGAAAGTTCGGTGTAAAACCACCAAAATTATATAATCAGTTTGTGCATCGTTTTCTTCTAACTATGTTTTGTATTTCGATAACTTTCGTCTTGTCTTGCACATGTTTTACCAACTTTTGGCCGAGATTTCGATATTTTCTGCTTAGCCGCCCTATAGAGAGCAGCCGGCCAAGAAACGAACTGTTTTTCAGCACGAAAATTCGGGTCTATAGAATTTAGTGTTTCTTAAAAATTTATCCGACTATGAAATGAGCTTATCTATAATTGGTAATAGGAAATTTTGCTAACTATATATTTCGCCAACTCCTTGTAAAACGAAAATTTCGCCAATTCCCTATAAAAAGGATATTTCTCCAACTCCATATAAACAGCCCAATATAAGGGTTCAGATTGAGCCTAAACTTAAGTCTTGGCCTAGCAGCAACCCTAATCAGTATGCCCGTATAAGGGTTGTTCAGCCAAAAGCCGCAGGATAAATGTCCAGTTGGAGAAATTTCCGTTTTATAGGGAGTTGGCGAAATTGCCCCCACCGCACAATTTTTTGCAATATGGGTTGCCTCCCACGAGGAACTTCACAATTTCAGTGCCCTGTAAACACCCGGAAATTTTTAAAATGAACAATTTCACTTATAATGTATTGTGTATTGACCCATTGTAATTGTAAGCAAAAATTGTTTAATACCAAATATTTTACGTTATGTCACTCATCGTTATTAAAATTTAAATATCCTATCTGAAAGTTCTCATAATGCGCGCCTTTTTAAAACCGCTTTTAGCAAATATGTGCTCCTCAAAGTTTGTTCGTCTATCTTTAGCTTCTAGCCATACTTATTGTAAAACATGGCTTCGATCTGCACTGAAAGTGACATCAATAGTTTTAATAAATAGAATGCTTTAAATAATCAGAAATATCCCGGAATTGGAGATATAATTGAAATTTGAACCAGAATGACCTGATATTTGAACAGGATTCGATCGACCTCTGCTGTAAACCCTATTGGAATACTTATTCTAAAATCCGTTATTTGTCTAAATATTAATCAAATAATGCAAATGGGTTAGTGAGATGAGATTTTAGCACATATCTTAACGACCATAGCCATTTTAGACATCAGGACTCTCGTCGATCGAAATGCAAAAGGAATGGAATTTACGCGGTCTTAGCGGCAAGGTTGCGTCTATAATCAAATACACTGGCTTGATAAATAACAAAATGGTTGCACATTTTTATATCTGGACTTGCGTTTTTATTTGTCTCTTACAGCTTGCCGATCAAATCGTCGCTGAATATTTCCAGTCATTCACCGACCTTATGTCAATTGTAAGTTATTTAACTTGTAATTTTTGTAACTATTTATAAAATTGACCCAATTTAGGAAAAACAAACTAAGATTGAAAAAAATCTTCGTCGCCGAATTTATGACGCAGTAAACGTCCTTGCGTCTATGGCCGTTATTCGTAAAGATAACAATGAACTTTGCTGGATCGGCTTGCCCACTCCCTCGTTAACAGTGGGTTATTTTTGAATAAAATCCCTTAATTCAGGGTGGTTAATACAACTTTAGGCAAAAGTTTTTAGAATGGAGAGAATATAAAAATTGCAGCTGGCCCTCTTTAACCCTTCATTACCTAGCCATAGACAAAAGGCAGAATGTCTGCATTACCATTAGCTTTCCTTTTGGAGAGCTGTCTTTATCAAAATTATGATGTTTGCCATTGTTTATTTCTCTTTTCTATGTGATCAATTTACGGACACACGCTTTCTATGAATAATGAACACTCATTCGTTTCTTTCTTTTTGTGAAGTCTTTAGCAAATCAAAAACGTATCCGATCGGATACACTCGGCAATGAAGGGTTAATGAAAGCAAAAATTTTTTCAGATTTCAGGAAACCAATGTTTTACAATGCATTGAGTCTGAAAAATGGTTAGTTTTGAGCCATTCTTGCATCGTGTTTTTGCGCCATCTAATGCATTAATTTGACCCAATTTCTTAGCATCTTTCAGGTAAGATGTAGGTAACGCAAAATTGGCTCAAAATTAACCACTTGAGGACTCGGCATATTAAAAACCCTCATAATGCGGAGAAAAATTATTTTGAAATTAAAAAATTTCAAATTTTTTAGCGTTGAATAATTTACCTCTGAACGTGTCAACAGAGAGTACGGTATATTGTAGTAAAACTGTTATTTAGCAAAATTTATACGGCTAATAACTGATAATTACCAGGTAAATAATCCGGTTTCTTGTAAAAGCAATTTTATTGAAAGCAGTTTAGTGTTTTTCTCCGTTATTTCGAGTGTTTTTTTCGTAAATTGTGTCTTATCCGCTTAATAAACAGAATACTGTAAAGTGCATTGTCGGATATGTTCATGTTCAAACGCGTCTTCGAATCAGCTCTTCTGGGGATTAATAGTATTCATTATTATAATAAAATTTAAGTAACCATTAACCACCCTGATCTAGTTTGTCTTAAAACTATGTTTTCACCCCTGTGATGTAGTTTTCTCAGGAATGTAAAAAGCTCGAAGTCAAAAAGATGGAAAGTCTTAATCGGATTCAAGAGAAGCAAAAAGAAATTCGGGAACTAATCTGTCAGGTTTGTATTGTGTAATATAATCTAAATTATTGAAAACCAGCTAGGTTGAAAGAGGAAGAAGTTGATTTGTTGTTTCCGACCAACGCCAATTTTAGCATATACGTGAAATTTAAAATTTTTGCATAAATATTCATTGCATAAATTTTTTTCCCCAATAAAATTTGATATTTTAAGTTTCTAAATCAATTTTCATAATAACCTACTCAGAATGTACCAAAGGTGAATTATGCAAACTAAATTTTCTAAAGCGTATATTAACCAATGACGAAATGTAAACAGTGTTTATAGCTGGTTTCAAGTAAAAGTCTGATTGAGCGCAATCGGGAGCAGGAGTTAACGTTTGGTAGTCCGCCTGAAGAGACAATCGTGCGTGCTCCATATATGATCTTGTATGGTCCACCTGATATTGTTGTGGATGCCACATATAAAAATAAGTATGCTTTAGAGTTTTTTAAATGTTATGTTTATTTAGAGTATAAATTTATCTAAAGCCAATCTTACTAGTCTCATATAATATTTAGTCTAACATCTAGTTATTTTTTGGTTAATAATTATCAAATTAATAATCTAAAATAATAAATGAACGGAATTTTAATGAAATAGAAATTGTTCTTATGAAAATTTACAAAAAACAACTCCCTTAGCAACAACCCTCTTACCAATCGATTCTAAAAGTATAATAAAATTAATATTTTTTAATATTTGTTTCGATGGTTCTTTTCTTCACGTTTTCTTGGAAAGAAAACGTGAAGAAATACAATTATACCTTTACCATCAGCTTTGTTTGGTTTATTATAGATCCGAAATCGAGTTCAACTTCAGCCAACCGTTTGAAGCATGCGATAATAGTGAAATACAAAATCACTTGGGCTTTAGTTATGGAATAGACCGCGATCAAATATTGCCTGAAGCCGTATGTTATCTAAAGGTTTGACCTCATCCAGTTAAATATTATTTTTGCTAATAATGATTGATTGAAATGACATATTTCCGCAAGTATAACAAAGAAATACCACAAACTTTCTACTGATATTATATGTACTAGTAGGTTCCAGTAGTTACTTGAAAAACATAATTCAATGAACATGGTTTCCGTCTTTAGAGCTGCTTGCCGCCTTCGCTTCAACACTACATTGACGAGTATGCCGATATCCAGGAGAAACGCAACATGTTCGAAGGACAAGACTACGTTGGAGAACAAGGAGAAGAAAACGAAGAAGAATTACGAGAAGAACGCTGTACAGTACGAGGAGGGGAAGAATGTGTTCCCGTTGAAGAAATACCTTACGAAGAAATGGATTTGGACTTTGATCTGTCAATTCCAGAAAATCGAAACAAAGTGAAAAATGAAGAAATATATTATGAAATTTAAAATTTTTCCTTCTCCTTGTCTATAGTTTTAATATGGTAATAAAATATTTGATTATTTGTGTAATAAATCAGAGTGTTTGTGTGCCTATTATTTTTACCTATATTATTCTCGACAATTTTGATTTACCACCAACTTTTTAGCGCAAAATGTATTTTACTGCAATTCAATTGAGAGGCGCAGGCCGCGCATGGGAACCATTCAGGCAGAATCCCCATGGCATTGCTTGGCTCAAGAAAAAGGCCCCGCAAGAATGGAAACCCGATTTTCTTTTAGGTATGTTTCATCATCTTTTTTCGTTTATTATTGCATATTTTTAGGAAATGTTGTCGATATAACCAAAATAGGAACTCAACGGCTACATTGCGCATTAGTTCAATGCAAGCGGAACGAAATCTATAAGGTATATATGTTGCAGTTAATACTGACGCTCAGTTAATACTGACGCTAACTAGTTAATACTGACGCTAACTAGTTAATACTGACGCTAACTAGTTAATACTGACGCTAACTAGTTAATACTGACGCTAACTAGTTAATACTGACGCTAACTAGTTAATACTGACGCTAACTAGTTAATACTGACGCTAACTAGTTAATACTGACGCTAACTAGTTAATACTGACGCTAAGGAGCTATTATTGATAAATTTGGTTATTTTGTTTCATTTTCGAACTTTTTGGGCATTTTTCACTATACTGCTGCAATCAGGCTAAAACAACCCTTATAAGGCGCCAAACAAGTCATTAGGCTTGGGGCCCCGCTGTGCACGCCCAAAACTGACTTAATCTTAGGCTTAGGTGACCTTGATAAGGCGCCATAGTAATGAAAATCGTAATATTTTGATGCAAAAATCGAAATCTTAAAAATTCTGAAATATCTATGAGAATCAGGACAAAAAGTTGATATAGTGGGAGTAACATCAGATTTATAGTCAATATAGTGAAAAATGCCCAAAAAGTTCGAAAATGAAACAAAATAACCAAATTTATCAATAATAGCTCCTTAGCGTCAGTGTTAACTAGTTAGCGTCAGTATTAACTAGTTAGCGTCAGTATTAACTAGTTAGCGTCAGTATTAACTAGTTAGCGTCAGTATTAACTAGTTAGCGTCAGTATTAACTAGTTAGCGTCAGTATTAACTAGTTAGCGTCAGTATTAACTATTTAGGTAGTTTAACTAGTTACCAGTATTAACTGTTGCTCGATTAACATAGTAGAACGTTTCAGTCTATAGCGCATATTAATGAGCGCAAATGCAATATAGAAGTTTAGTCAAATTTTAAAGGGTCACTGTAATTTGTCCGCATATATAGACATTCTGCCTATGGGACATTCTAATGTCCTTTCCTCACCATTTCAAATTCGAAGAAGGCGGAAAGCAGCGAGAGAGGAAAAAGAGAGATAAGATCTTTGTCTCTTAGGGAAGAGAGAGCAGAAAACGACGAAATGTGTGTGTCAATATTCTATTTTGAATGTAATTTTGATCAAACATTGGCGTTTTGACCACATGGCGGGAAAAGCTATGAATGGTGAAAAGGACATTAGAATGTCCCATAGGCAGTAAGCATTCTTATAGAAAATACCAGGTGGGGACATAATTTTTGAGAATGATATTTATGCGTTTAAATTCGCGCCATTTCATTTTAGCCCCTTTAGAAGGGGACTAGCTCAAATTTGATATTGTTAACCCTATCTTAAAATCGTATTTTAGAAGGGCTTAGCATCAGACGAGAGTTATGCGCAGCAGCTTCGCCGCTAACAAAAAAGTTTCCTTAGTAGCCTGAAAAACATGCATTTTTGCCATTTTTTGGCAAAAAATGTCACTTTTTGAGATCGCCGGTCCCCAATTTTTGCGGATTCGTATACCAACTTTCCGAGACAAAATGAGCTATCACAGACTCCTGTATCGGGGTACAAAAATAAACAAGTTTTCCTTGTAGCGTCAAAAACATGCTTTTTGGCAAAAAATGCCACTTTTTGAGATCTGCGCTCCCCAATTTTGGAAAACCCGGGCCCTACAGCTCGAGACCTACAAAATGAGCTATCACACACCCCTGTATCGGGGGGTACAAAAAAAGTTACGCCGTGGGACAAACGGACGGTTGCGACTTCGGTAGAGTGGATTTGAGCTAGCCCCCTTCTAAAGGGGCTAAACTGAAATGGCGCGAATTTAAACGCATAAATATCATTCTCAAAAATTATATCCCCACCTGGTATATCCGGTTTAAAGTTTTCATCGAAATTTAAACAGAATTTATCATGTCCCAACGAACTGTACAACAGCCTATTGTACAACTACATATTGTACAACCGCTCAAAATGTGTCTTGGGCTGAAATTTTGTACCACATACAATTCCCCCTCACAATTATTTCATAGAGCAAACTCAGTTTCAAATTCGCGCCAAAATATAATTGCGTGCCAAAGGGTAAAAAGGGGTAGCTGAAAATTTTTTAATGAGGGGATTACTCCCCAGAGGACTCCTCCAGATACTGGTAAAAAAATTTGAGTGGGGCCCTATTAGAGTAAAAATTTTCACAATCAACACTTTTGCTATTGGAGAGGAGCTCCCACGCGCCTCCCCCAATAGGGAAAAATGTTGTCTGAAAATTTTTACTCTAATAGGGCCCCACTCAAATGTTTTTTACCAGTTTCTGGAGGAGTCCTCTGGGGAGTAATCCCCTCATTAAAAAATTTTCAGCAACCCCTTTTTACCCTTGGCACGCAATTATATTTTGGCGCGAATTTGAAACTGAGTTTGCTCTATGAAATAATTCTGAGGGGGTATTGTAGGTTTTTGACCACGTTGATTCCAATAAAGCAATTTCATCAATAAGCTATTGTACAATTTGTAGAGAGCCTTTATCAATTTACTTTCCTATTTGCAATCCATTCTGAAAAATACTACTATTATTGTTACAACTATAATTTATAGCACACCAAGATCTACTATACCAATAATTACGACTTCTACGCATATGACAGAGAGCGTATTTGTAATTGGGGCGATTGGGTGTTAATTCGCAAGTCAGAAGAGAGAGACGTTCCAACCTCTGAAATAAAATATTTCGTCGACAGGGTTTTGTTTAAGGTTAGTTAGTCTTCAATGATGAACAGTTAGTAAAATTTAACGACATAGAAAATTTATAACCGTTAAAATGTGGTATATTTTAGAATGGTGTTCTAATCGATCCAATAACGAAAAAGCGTGTGGTCAAAGGCATAACTATCGATGAGTTGGAATTGAAGGAGCATCTTGTTCATGATATCGTTGAGGAACCGCGGAACGAAGGGCCGAATAAGGTTGACGGAGAAATGCCTGAGGTGTGACGTTCTTTCTAACTAATGCACATAATTTATCTTTCTATATAAGTTCAATCCAGAAGCAAAATACATTTTGAAAGTAAATTAACATTTTTGAAAGACCAATTGTTTTCATGTTCATTGTCAAAAAGAGAGTTATACATATATTTTGTAATGTAATGGTGATATGAATTGGAAAGATAAGGATATCATCCCCTTATAACGGACTGTTAATATGTCTTTTTGAATTCCTTACAATCATATGTGGATTTCACGAAAATTTTAAAACGGAAGCGAAAATAATAGTAACTACAGTATCATTATTGATAATTGTTACTTTTGAATGCTAATTCAAACTATTTCAGGAGCTTTTGTCACTTACTAAACAAAGAGAGTTGCAACATGAGCGACTTCAGAAACACAAGAAGATGTTGAGCTATAAGGAATTTTTTGGCGAGGATGAAGAAGACGATAGAAAATAATATCCATTTCTAATGTTTTATTAGTTATTTTGTTATTGCAACCAATAAATTGTTTCGGAATTTGAATCTATGTTTCTTTTATTTAATTGCTATGTCACCTCATTCGACTGTTTTGTGGTTTTATTTGTTTTGGGCTATATTATCAATTCAAAGTGTTTTAAGAAAAATGGAATCCGAAGAGAGCGTACGCCCAAGAATTATCGATACATCCGAATATGTGAAGTCACGAGTTACGCAAATTGCAGAGTTGCTTGAGGTAATTTAATTAATTAATTTCATATTGTTAATACTTTGGCATAGGTTGTGAGCAATGCTGCTCTTCCTCCGGGAGAAGTTACGTCCGGTCCTCGAACAATTTTACAAAGGCTTCCCAGGCATATGCGCAGAAGGGCCATGTCACACAACATCAAAAGGCTACCAAGGTCTCTTCACCAGCTTGCAAATAAGGCGCTGAAGAGAGCGAAGCATAGGAATAAAGCTCCAAGCCGAAAGTGGCGAAGACGTCCGTCCAGGATTCTCAAGGTTCATTCAACAAAATTTTCTATGACAAAAAGGATACTTATTGAAAGAATTTATTACAAAACATCTATATCACGTGAGATGCATCTCAAAAGCTGAAGCTATTAAAAGAGTAAAAGCTAAAAGAAATATGTATAATAAAAATGTAATTTGTTAATAAATTAAATTTTACTTTTAGAAAATAAATCGGCAAAATCGAAGACACTCCTGGTTAGCCACACACATATGGCACGCGAAGAGATTTCGTATAGCGGATCTTTGGGGCTACAGAGTACCTCTACGGAGCTACCAGAAAGGATTTCGTCCGACATATCGCGATTCCATCAAATCAACAGTAAGTTTGCCCTTATTTTATACTAAATCTAGCAATAATCCTAAATTTTTGGTTTCGGAGTTTTATTATATTATAGGGACTGAATGACATGTTATACACCAAAATGTACCTCACAGTAATCTTTAAATTTGATATTTAATTTTGATATTCCATCTCAAGAATTATGTAAGCAAACATTATTCGAAATTAACTATTTGGATTAAGAATACGTTCATATTATGGATTCATTTTAGGTAGTAATTGATCAAAGCTATCTTCAATGCATTCAAATAGTATCCGAAGGTGGTCCTCAGGAAATTATAAATTCTTTGATTTCGCTATGCTCTGGAAGCACATCGCTCACTTTCGCAAACAAATCATCGATGGACGGTTTTTTGGAAGCTTCAACACTTATTTATACGCCAAATCAGTATCCTCACGATTTCCTTTGTCCTGCAAGATTTTCATGGTCAACGAACAGGTTAACTACTGCAATTTTCTTGCCAATAGCCAGCGCTTATGTTCTAGGAATCCGAGCCAATTACAACTTTGGATTCATCCATCTGCTTATTCTACTGTACTGAACCATGTGCTTAAACTTACACATGCTAAGGAAAACGAAGAAACACGCGAAGATGAATCATCCAAAGAGTCTAAATACGTAATGAACACGCCAAAGCAATTTAGAAGTCCGACGTTAACTGTACGTTTCTGGATATCACAGTGTATTAAACGAGTAATTGAAAGCACGATCATAATAACAGGAACAAAGAAGAAATATTTTAATATTTATAAAAAATCAAACATTTGACGTCACAAGTTCGAAATAATCGAATCTTTATGCTTGAACATTTAGTCTCGGCAAAAATTTTAGTTTTCTGATAGGCAATCTTATAATAATTTACCGTATTTCCTCTAATTAAGCCCCTCCTCCTCGGCAGAACGCCAAGGTTACGCCAAGGCCGTTTTCTAGGTTTTTTCATTTGCTAAAAATTCTTAATTTGTGATATGTTGTACCTAACGACATAGGCTACAACATATTTCAAATTCAGAATTTTCTAGAAGCTATAAAGTGGATTGCCAAGCTTCGTCAATTCGAGCGCGAATTTGAGAGGGGGCTCAATTAGAGGAAATAGATTATGTACATAATTATAATCTAGATATCAGAATTGCGCCACCAGATGACGAGGATACAACTGATTGGCCCTCGTGCGATTGCGCTGTTAAAAAACATTCTGCAGCTGGTCAGTGACGAAGAACTAGGTTCAGAAAATTTGATAAACGACTTTGGGTATACTTGCTTTTATTTTGCTACTGACTTTATACCACACATAATTAATTTTAGGCCATCGCACACATATTGGAAAAACATTTCAAGAGACGTTCAACCTGGTAACCTCCAAAATGGAACTATAATATCGCTCTTGATAGAGGATCCTCGCATATTTCGCGTCTCGCGAAAACAAGAGTCAAAAAAGCCGGCTTCCCATTTTTCCGAAGAAACGCCACCTCAACCATGCTCGTTGTTCTGGGACTCTGACTTTAGAAATAGGCAACTCTCAAAACGCCTCTCTGCCGCAACAATTACGAAAAATATGTCCGAAAGTTTAGGTGGTCTAAAATTCACACCATATAAGGTATTAAATTTGAGATATTATAAAGTGTCTATTTTAGTAACATTCTTATATTATGTGAAAAACATTACACTAATGCGTTTAAATGTTGTAAGGGTAATAACCCAAATGAAATTTTGCAACTCATTTGCTACACTTACTCAAATTTTAATAAAATATTTTAGGTTCCAATTTTGCTAATAATTCGCAAAGCTTCCCAAAATTCATCAAGCACAGCTGCAAATAGGGTGGATTTACTTGCCCCGGTTGAGTCCAGTCTAGATTTATGGTTGTCCATTCAATTCGCAAATGGTAGGGCTGCAGGCCTTCAGGATAAAATCCACCTGGATTTTGAAAGCGAACTTTTGAGCTTCCCTCAAGATTGTGCAGACTCAGAATCAGGACAAATCTACGCAGAGATGCAATCAAAGGAATTGCAGGTTGTTAACCATACAATTTACATTTGTTTAAGAAAAATTTAGGACAAACATGAAAGGAAACCGAAAAATCGAAGAATTAAATACGAAAACAAGTTAGTTAATTTTAGCAGTTCATTTTTACATAATTTCCTACATATAATTTATGTATTGTTATAATTTATATGCATACTTATTAGGTTACACGTCAGCCACCCTTTCTCATTCAATTGGAGCGCACTAGTATATAATTTGCGCGCAAGCGACGCAGAAAAGAAATCCGGATTTTATGTTCTCAGAGAAAAGCGTTCTCTTTTCCTTTTAAGCAAATGGCTAGAAAACCCTGAATTGAATGTCAAAATCGGTAAGTGAATATTTGGTGTCAGTAGATTTATTTTGTATTTTAGATCAAGTATTTCAATTACATTCCAATGCTCTCGTGCCTGTGAAATTCACTCAAATATCCAGAGGAAGGCCAAAACGATTTTCAATGGTTTGCTTGCCAAATATGGACGATATGTTAGCTATTTCACAAGAGAAGAACGCCATAATCACCGAAACCGCCACTAAAACAGGCGTGAGTTTTGCTCATTTGAATTAAATCTTGCAAAATTATTGAATGATTAAATAAAATGTCAATGATATAGCAAATTTTCTGATAAGTTAGGAATAATTTTTGAGCTATATTTGATCTTCCTTATCATGATGAAATTCAGTATGATTTTCAGAATTAAAAAACATTTTTGTTATAGCTTATTTTTTATAGGATTATATAAAATTGAGCAAAAATGAGTTCCATTTTTCAAATCACATAAATTTCGACGAAAGATAAGGTACAATTTTTTACTCTTTAGATTATTGACGGTTCAGTGGAGAAAGCGGATGTGAAAAAGGCACAAACTTTGGAACATTTCATTCCACTAGATGGCAGCGCAAAACAAAACCAACGGTTAATCTCTTTGAATGAAATGTTCCCAGATCAGGAATCGTTAAAACGAAAACGAAATGCCAAGAAGCGGGAAAAGAGGAAAGTAGCTGCGAAGAAAAGAAAATTGGACACAGCGCAGAAATACGCGGAAAATGACGAAAATATAACAGAGCACAACACCATTGAGGCAGATGTGAATGGAACATGCGAAGCGAAGCATTCAGTATATGGCGGCAATTGTTCAAGGTATATTGGCATTTCCTTATTATTTTTAATTTCTATCGTTTTATTTTCCTACATCACCTGTTAACATTCTGCCAAATATTTGTTGAAAACTGATACATTATATTCACGTTAGTCTCAACACAAAAATGTAGGATATATATCCATAGGCCCTTTATAATAATTTTCAGAACCGTGATTGGAAGAATCGTTCGCGGTGACTATTCCTTTGTCAACGCTCAAGGCGTTTCGTATGGATATTGCCCCACCACTGCATTGACTTCAATCAAAGATCGCATTGTACTGATTCGAAATTCCACTTCAAAATTTTATCATCCGGCAAAAATTTCGATACACATGCAACAATCCGAGTTATAATTGTTACTGTTATGTAAAATATTGTTGATTTTGAATAAATTTGTAAGAGTTTTTGTTAACGATATTTTGGCAATGTGACAGTAAAGTTCGCCGTAAAAATAAATGAATAGATTCGACGTATAACTTAATTCCGTATTACCTATGGAATATGTATTGTAGGTATTGAGAGCTCCAATTGTTTTATACCTCACCTATTTGAAAGTGTTTTTATAGAACCGTAATTTCTCCAGTAAATCCCCTCAAATAATACCCCCACTGGACCCCTTAGGAAATATGAATTCACCCTCAAATAATCCCAAAAATCTTTTTTCCAACTTTCTGGCGCAATTCCAATTTTTTTGAAGCGAATTTGAACTTTTATTATAAATTCTGCCGTTTGGTATTAAAATTTCCAAAAATTTTTCAAAAAAGTGAACGACAATTCAAATTTGGTTCAATTTTTAAAAAATATTTAGAAAGTTGGCCAACAACTCGAACAATAAGGCCCATCATTTAAACACCCGCTCCAATAATAACCCCTCTAGACCGCTTACGAAATATTAAAGGGGCACTCCGGTCCCTGGTATGGTATGCGTATTTTTATCGTATCACTTTTATGAGAAGGAAATAGCTCAAATTTTAAGGCCAAAAACACCATATTTGACCGAAATCGGGCACTTTTTGACCAATTACTTGGTCATTTGGGCCAAAAATGGGCTTTCCCAAAGAAACTGCGCATATAACTATGACTAATGCTAAATGTCCGCATAAATCCGCAAGAACATAAAATTATAACTCTAACCTGTGTGAAAAATACTGGACATTTTGTGCAAAAATAAAAAATAAAACGAGCGGCCGAATCCGGCAAGAGACCGAACCAAAATCCCCGTAAATAGCAGAGTATTACGGCATATTTGATCGTAAATTGCTTAAAAAGGTTTTCTTTCCATTTTTACACACACATGCTTTTTGATAGAAATGTGGAATTTTGAGTGTGGCGCAACATTTTGGCGTTGTGCTTCATTTGAATAACTATAATTTATTTTACTAGTCATACACCTCTTATTACGCCTACGTGTGTGTTTATGTATTGTGTTTATGTAAATAAATATGAGCGATTCTGCTGAACAAACCCCAGCTGCCTCGAAGAAACAAGACCCTGGCCAGGAATCAACCGGTTCAGGTATGACTTACTTTAAAGCAGAGACTGTTCAAATTGAAAAACCGATACTTCCAATTTTATCGGGGAACACACTAAATTTTAATTGCAGAATCCAAGAAACGTGATATCCAATTTTCGAACCTGGAATTTCGGCTACTCCTGTTTTTACTTATTTACTCATATCAGTGGCGCAACCAGGATTTTTTTTTTGGGGGGGGTACGTTTAGTGGGGCTTTGGGGGGGGGTACCGATTTGGCCCACTTTTGGATTTTTTTGGGGTACCGGGCCAATTTTTGCCCAAATTTTCACTGATTTACACTCATTTTTTCAAATTTTCCCATTTTTTTGGGGGGGTACGTACCCTCGGTACCCCCCTGGTTGCGGCATTGCCTCATATACCGTACTATAATTTTTTAGATGCCACTGAAAGTAAATCTCCGCTGTCATCCATATCATTGACAGGCCTTTCTGATATCAAACCCAAAACAGATGATCCCAAAAAATCGCATCACTCTGGAATTTTACAGTTATTTGGCGCAAAACCAAAACTACAACCGCCAAATTCACTGGAAAATCTGTACATTAAGGTTTGTTGTTGACGCTTGTTTATTAGAAAAAAATTTAACGCCATTATCCTCCTGCAGAAGGAAAAACTCAACATGTTTCATTTTGAATCTAAACCCAATATTGACGGTTTAATAAAACGTTTATAACATAAAACCTTAGTAATATTTCTCACGACTTTTTACACAACAGAGGCCTATTTGAATAATTTGCACTTACTAAGTGATAATGTAATTTGCTCTTGCAAAATGGCCAAGGTTGTGTAACTGCAAATTGCCACTGGTTAAATGGGATCTAAATGCACTTACTCTTGAGTTCGTGCAATTGAATCCATACAAAGCAAGCTATTTACGCAAATTCATTTTCTGTGAATTGCTGTCTCCCGTAAAGTTTTTCGTCAAGGCACGTTAATTTTGCGTATAACAAAACATGTAGTAATCCAGAACTCTATAAATTTGATTTTTAAATTTGCTAGATTTTATTTTTTAAGTGCACAATTTTGCTCTGCTAAAAGTGCAAATTTTGAAAATCAAGCAAACAGGCCCATTACTCCTTTTCAGAGGCATACAAAAGCGGAATATAGCAGATATTAGGGTAAGAACATGAATTATCGTAATTTACTTAACAGTTGAAATTAATGTCTTAAGTCATGTCGTGAAATGTTACAAATACGGTCTATATTAATTTCTAAATTATCCGATTTTGTGACACATTTTAAGTCTTTTGTCAATACAAATACTCTGCGCATTTAGGTTGCAAGTAAATCGAAAAATGATTCCACTCCGACAGCTAGTACGCCTTCGTCATCTGTAGGATTTCTCCAACGGCTCCCTTTCCATCACCTTCATTCGAACAAAGCAGCATCCTCACATTCGGTACAAACAGATTCTTCTACCCCAGATTCAAGGTACAGTATTTCACGACTTTGCTACAATATTTGGACATGCGAACAATAAATGTTACCTAACAAACATTAACCAAAGTTTCTAATATTAATTTAGCGCTGCCACCTCATTTCAACAACCAAATGTACCAACTAGTGCAGCATTTTCCACAAGTCCCGTCCACCCACTTTATCCACTTCCGGAATTAGACACACCAAAAGTCGAGTCTCAACCAAATTTAGGAGAGATATCTGAGGATACACAGACATCTACAAGAAAGGATTCGCATGGTATTCGTTTTCTGGCTCATTTTACAGTATCCACAAACTCATTTTCAGCACAAGATGATAGTTGGTATGAGTCTATTTCGAACGAGCCTGAGCTTCGAAACTTGGAGAAGGAAACTGGACTCGACCAATTACCAATACTAACGGCAATTTCAGAACGTGATGCTATTCAAAAAGCCCTAGATGAGTTGCTAACTGAGTTTCGTTCAGGGCAAATGCGAGCATGTAAGTTATCATTTGCTTTACTATTGGAGCATTGCAGCAGTAAGTACATATTTCCAAATAGAAGAAGTACATATTTCCAAGGCGTACTTTACGAAAAAAAACTAAACCGCCACATTCCCGTCGAGTTAGGTGGGAAAAGTGCGCCCAAAAAAACGATGTCGGCCGTTTTTAGCGAGTTACACCCTTTTTTGCAACTCCCCAAGTAGGTATTCGCATAAATGGCAGCCAATTCGTTTCTCTTTCAGATGGCATATAACCAGTTTTGCAATTATATAAACGTCACTACGTTATTGTAATTCTTCTGAACCGTAGTCATGAAAGCACCCAACATTAATTTACAGCTGTTTTATGCTACTTTCATTGGCAAAAAGAATAAAGAAGAAACAAGGGCATTGCATCTTTTATACTAAATGAGCAGACTTGCGTAATATAAAAACTATTTTAAGATCAAGCGATAGGACTTGGGATAGACTATCACAAGCACATTTATCCAAAGCGATATTTTTATGTTTTTGGAAAAAAGTTTAATTTACGACGATAGGGCTTTGGTAATATACACCTGAAATAACACATGATTTCAAATAATAATGTTTCAAACTAATATGCTAGATGATAAAAATTTCATCTTCGCGCAATATGAAAAACAATTCATTCACATTATTTTCATTATTTCAAATATATTCAGTGTCTGATCAACAGCTGGAACAGATGCGGGATATGCATAAGGAGCAGCTCAAACTTTCAGCGATGCACATGGTTATCTACAAAGAAGACATGGAGCTCTATGGAGATATGTCACGGAAAAGTCACAATTTGTAAGAAAGCATTTATGAAGAAATATAACGAATTTATCTGAATTTAGAGGACAAGCTGATTTTGGCTGTGATGAGCTCGACGAGAAATACGCCACCATTTCCCAGCACTTAGATAATCTTCATAACATGATGTAAGTTTGGAAAGCAAGTTTTGATTAATTTACTGCTATTGTTATTGGGATTTAAGTTTCACATTGGACGTCATGCAATCGTAGAAAACTTTTTGTGCCAATGACTTAATCAAAATTATTTGGTATTAACTTGTGTATTTCTGTATAATATATGAAATAAAACCTATTTTGTTTTGTGTAACTGCAATCTATGGCTTTTGTCCAAACTTCCTTCATTAATATACAAATTCGATTAACACTTTGTATTCAACTTACTTTATAGTACTCAGATGATTTTACTTTTGGTGTTCGTCGTAGTGCAACTAACATTATTATTATTATGCATACCGATATTCTTTCGACTGAGGAGAGCCGTAAGTTGATGTCTAAGGATTACAAAGGCAAATATTTATATATAGCTGTTTCGCTAGCTTTAATCGATTTTTATCTATGCCATAGGTTGAAAAAGTTGGTGCCCTATTTCAAATGTTGGACCAAAAATACCGTAAACTCTAATTTTGACCCGCACTAATTCTTAACCTAACCTTGACCTCTCCCTAGAGCTCGATTGAATAATTATATCCCGGGGCGTATAATTATATTTCGGTACATTTTAATGCTAGTACAAGTATTATATTTCACCACTAGTGTAGGACGTTTGTAAAACCAATACAGTTTTAGTATCATATTTCGAAAACCGATCGTGTCTATTCAATTAGCATAGAAATAGTTACATTTGAATGTACACAAACTAGATTTTTCCCGACCCCTTCAGGTCTGTAACTATCTAACTGCCCGACCTTTATCCTAGATCAGCATACCCCCAGGGCTTTTGTTAGCCGAGCCTCGCGGGCTTAGGCCGCTCGAAGAAATTTTTTCAATTTAATAAATAATAATTACTAATTAACTTACTATTTAGGCAGTCGAAAACTATCGCATTTTTTCACCCTTATTGCAATGCAGGCGGTGGCGGCGAACGGGTGTTGTGGAGAGCGATTAGCTCAATGCAGAAAAAGTAATTTTTTTGACCAAACAACTCAATTATTCTACAAATTTTTTTATTCAGATTCTCCAAAGAGAAATTTCGATACGTAGTATTCACAGGTGATACTGACGCAACTCCAGATGAAATTCTACAGAAAGTGAAATCGAGATTTAACATAACATTATCGAATACTGGATTAGATTTTATTTTTCTCAGGTAATTATAACTATTAATATTTTCATAAAATATCTTACTTCCTATTATGTTTACATTTGATCAAATATCTTCAGATACCGATGGTTGCTAGAAGCTAAGAATTATTCTCGCTTTACACTTCTTCTTCAAATGGTGGGACAGTATGTGCTGGGTTTCGAGGCTCTCCTATCCTTAAATCCGCAAATTTTCGTCGATACTACCGGTTGCCCGTTGTCACTACCGTTGTTTCGTTTGATAGCTGGCTCCAAAGTGGTAGCTTATGTGCACTATCCGACAATAACAACAGGTTGGCTGTGTATATAATGTTATATTTTTTATTCACTTGCCTATTACTTGTAGAGTTAATTTTATAGTCTAAAACGTGAATTATCCTTATAATAAGTCTGTGACGTCTTTGTCCTCCGTCATTCGGATGAGAAATCCGAATGACGCACATCCCTAAGTTCATTCTTAGGGGTGCTTATTTTTGAAATGTACCTATTTTAGGGTAATTTTTAGCGGGGAATCCGAATTTGAGGTCAAAATTTAGCTAAAATGTAGACAAATTTTAGACTAAATATAGTCCCGGTTTTTTGAGGGACCAAAGCATATTTTTGTCCGGCAGTCTCGGTTTTTTGAGGGATTAAAGATCACTTTTGTCCGTCAGTCCCGGTTTTTTGAGGGATCAAAGATCACTTTTGTCCGTCAGTCCCGGTTTTTTGAGGGATCAAAGATCACTTTTGTCCGTCAGTCCCGGTTTTTTGAGGGCCCAAAGCATATTTTTGTCCGTCAGTCCCGGTTTTTTGAGGGATCAAAGATCACTTTTGTCCGTCAGTCCCGGTTTTTTGAGGGATCAAAGATCACTTTTGTCCGTCAGTCCCGGTTTTTTGACGGCCCAAAGCATATTTTTGTCCGTCAGTCCCGGTTTTTTGAGGGATCAAAGATCACTTTTGTCCGTCAGTCCCGGTTTTTTGAGGGATTAAAGATCACTTTTGTCCGTCAGTCCCGGTTTTTTGAGGGCCCAAAGCATATTTTTGTCCGTCAGTCCCGGTTTTTTGAGGGATCAAAGATCACTTTTGTCCGTAGTGGGGGCATTCTATCCACTGCTTATTTTTCGTGTTAGACTGAGCCAAACTCAGACTGAGACAAACTTAGACTGAGCCAAACTTAGACTGAGCCAAACTCAGACTGAGACAAACTTAGACTGAGCCAAACTCAGACTGAGTCTGAGTTTGCGAGCCACCGCAGGTGGCGAGCCAATCCTGTGGTCGGGCGCGTAGCGCCCGACCTTCCCCCCTGGAATGTGAGTGAAGTTAGAACAGAAAAGGCATACTGATATAGAAAAGGCATACTGATATAGACTCCACGCGCGCTAGCGCGCGCTAGCGCGCGTTAGCGCGCTAGTATTACAATAATAACATGTTGAAAGATGGTGAAAATAAGTTTTGAAAATATGGTCTAAATGCAAACAGTTACGGTATATTCATGCTTCTCAATTTATAGAAATGATCGATATGGTGGGCAGTCGGAAGGAAAGTTACAATAACGCAGGTCAAATCGCTTCGAGTTCATTTCTGACAGCATGCAAGATCCTCTATTATAAGGATTTCTCTTGGCTATATTGGTTCTGCGGACAGTGTGCAGATATTGTAATGACTAATGGAAGGTTAAACATTAAATTAATAAATAAAATGAATAATTACTTTTAGTTGGACAAACAATCATATAAAGAAATTATGGAGCGGACATCCAAAAATCGTTTATCCTCCTTGTGATGTGGACGAGTTGACAAGGATAGAAGACAAATCGGAACATATTTTAACTAATGAAAATTGCGTAAAAATACTCTCAGTTGGACAAATAAGGCCTGAAAAGAACCACCTTTTACAGGTATATATTTTATTAATTAAATTTATATTTATGGCATTTTAGTTGCGGATATTAGCTGAAGTCAGAAATGAGCTCGCAAAAATGGGAAGAGGGCATCTTAAAGTGAGTTATTTTACAGTAATACGGTTAAGGCTTGCACAATAGTAATTCTTCCGAATATTGTAAAACGTGATAAAATTATAGGAGAAATTTAGTGGAAAGGAAAACTCAAGATATAAAGTGGATAAAAAAAGATATGAAAGTGGAGTCGTTTTACAGTACTTGCTTTATATTGATGTCATTTAGTTCTTGGTTATACATAGTAATTTGTTGATACCTCTTACACCATAAAATTTTCTTTACGCGATACCTTTGCTTAATTAGAATAAATTTGCTTTACAGCAGGTAAGGTTTGATTAGTCTGAGCTTTATAATTTGTTGCAGCCGTGGATTAAAGTATAAAATCTTGAAATCTTTCAAATATGTTAATTTTTAAGCAAAATGGAAATGACTAAAATTGAGCTCATATTAAAATTTGAAACCATGTGATTTTTTGCTATATTTTAGCGAAACCCTTTTGAATCTTAAGTTGTTAACTTTAA
The DNA here is from genome assembly GCA_022814885.1 of Ditylenchus destructor. Lineage (NCBI taxonomy): Eukaryota > Metazoa > Nematoda > Chromadorea > Rhabditida > Anguinidae > Ditylenchus > Ditylenchus destructor. The sequence goes on along the minus strand of JAKKPZ010000023.1, from coordinate 771,531 downwards.
TCTTAAATTGTCACTTTAGGTAAAACTTCTCATCGCAGGCGGATGTCGCGACGAGGATGACTATAAACGAGTAGAATTCCTCAGAAACTATGCCCGTGAGAGCCTTAAGTTGGACAACAAAGATGATATTGAATGGCATCTTAACGTTTCTTATAAGGTACTACTCCAGCTCTTCCAGGTATGATTATTTTCGTATATTAACTTAAATATTGAAGCTGTTGTAGGATTCACTGATTGGTATTCATACAATGTGGAATGAGCATTTTGGCATCTCAGTTGTAGAAGGACTCGCTTCTGGCACGATAATGGTCGCCCATGATTCCGGTATCATTTAAGTTTTTATTGTCATTGATAATGTCGACCATCACATTATCGGAATGAAGCCTTAATTTTGTTATAATAACTTGAAAATATATGATTAAATTTTAACACACATTTTGAATTTTAAACTTATTTGAGAGAACTTTGTTTGGATAAAATTTACTCGCAAAGAATGTTTAAAATTTCCGTTTATGTGTAATATATGGTAGATTTTATATTTGTACAGAATATAAGCCTAATTGATAATATTCAGGAGGCCCGAAACTCGATATTGTTGGCGGCTACTTACCGTCTGATAATCAAAAGACCGACGAAAACTCGGAGACAGTATGTGGATTCCTGGCTTCTACAAAAGGAGGTTTGTAATGTTTGAAATTGCGAATTTTTTTTACAGAGAGCATTTTTGTATTTAATGCTATTTTTTTAGAGTATGCTGAGAAAATTCTTTCAATTCTTGAAATGACGCCTGAACAAAGATCGGCCATTCGACAAAATGCCAAAGAAAGTGCACTTAGATTCTCCAATGAAGAATTTGACGAAAGATTTTGTGAATCAATGGCGCAAATGATCGCTATTTCGTAACCAAAGAACTGTGCAATAACAATCAAAACAATACAAACTGTCGCAATATTTATCTGCAGACTTAAGAGTCTTTAATTTTGAAACCCAAAAGGTATTTATTAATAATAGTTGAACCCAAACTGTTCTAAATTTAAGTTTATTCAAGATTATCTATTAGCGGAAATCGTCCCAGAAATACTTTGAGTTTTTATGGCACTATAGACGAATTTTGCTGTCCTAATATTTCAACCGTTAACCTTTATTCAAGGCTCTTATGACTGTTAATGATTTTTATTTTTTGCTCAAAGACTAATTTATTTGTCCGATTTCTTTCTCGCCAAATATTCGTATCTATGCTTAAAAACTTCCAGATAATAAATGAAGTGAATTGAAAATTGGGACAATTGTTCGGTCTTTGTTAAAATCCGTTGTTTGCTGAAAGAGGAACCCACCGCCGGTTAAGTGATTATTACAACTTTGCTTTTTCTTAACACATAAATTCATTATCCCGTGAATTGCCTTTGTGAAATTTCGTGGCTCGAATAACTCGTGAATACCTATATGTCCCTCGTGGCCACTTGGCCCAGGAGGGGTGACTTTATTTCGAGCTGGCCAGAGATACATCAACACATATCAGTTGTTCCGCTTTCTTATGTGCCAGTTGGCTTTTTATAAAGCAAAAACAGACCAGACTTTTCGCTTCTCCGAAACCAGATCAAACAAAAAGACCTAAGCACATAATATGTTTTAGAGGAGATGTAAAGGAATTCCGCTATATGCATACACACTCACTGGCAACATTGTGTTGTTCGGACAAATGGTGTGAACAATTATCCCTCTGATATGCTTTCGGTCTTTATTTGAATCGAAAGAAGCTAATTGATGGATGGTCGAGCATTTTTTCGAAATAAAAAATTTGCCAAATGTTAACTCATTTGGTATATTTCAGGATCATCGAATTTTTTATGAGAGAGGCAGTTATGATTTTCATTTGATTCCTGATTTTCTTGAAATGTTTGTTTGTGATTACTTTCTGATACGTAAAATATGGCAGGATATGCGTAAGTGTTTCGCTCTGTTATTATATGGCGAGAATAATAGGCGGGAATTATTTAAGTAAATCTCAAAAGAGAGAGTAACTTAAAAGTCAGATTAGCTTATTTTCTGACTTGAAAATTTTTCTATTGTTTAACACATCGGCGCCAAGTGTCTCAAAAAGCGTCACAGCCGTTTTCAGCCAAAAATCAAATCTCCTCTTATGAAAGATTTTTTTTGCCAGGACGCAAGTTCAGGTGTTGCTCGATCATACCTGGTGGGTGAAATATTCATCCGTGTGATTATTATTTTTATTTTGGGTCTCAAGATTGGTACACTTTGCGTTTTTCAGTGTTAAATGAGTCAACTTTGAGACCCTAAATAAAAATAATAATCACACGGATGAATATTTCACTTGTCCAGTATGATCGAGCATCACTTCAAATTTTACTTTTTCATAAAAAATCTTTCACAAGAGGAGATTCGGGCCCATTACGACATTTTTTAGATTTTTTTGCCCAAAAATGGCCATTTTCGTGTATTTTGGAGAAAATGCGAAGCAGTATGTCCGAAATGGACTGGGATTTTTTGGTACTTACCCTATTTCGGGTACGGAGAATCCGAATTTGACCTCAGATCGGGGGTGGTCCCGCCACGAAAGTTGGGAAAATTGCGTTTTTTGACGTTTTTGGGCCAAAATTATCACAAAATGATGCAAGAAAATTAGCATTGATGGTATTTCATTTTACAGTTGCAAATTTTTAATCAATTAAGGTCCGGTAAACAAGAATTTGTGGTTATTTCTAAGAAAATTCGGTAATTTCGCGAGAAAAAAATTGATTGACGGACCTGGGGTTCGAACTTGAGACGAAAATCCCCCAACAGATCGTCCGAAAATGGCCATTTTTGACGTGATATGAGAAAAATAATTGCAGATTCGGAATCAGCGCATCGAATTACCCCTAAAAACACTTAATGCTGAAAGTTTTAAGTAATTTTCAAAAAATCGATTTTTTTCAAAATCCATGTGGTACCCCCTATGGTGAAAAATGGCCAAAAAATGAAATTTTTTTGGAATGTCAGCAAAATGTGTTTTTAGGGGTTTTTTGATGCGCTGAGTCCGAATTTGCAATTATTTTTGACGTAACGCATCAAAAATGGTCATTTTTGGGCGATTTTTCCCCATAAATGCGATTTTCCCAACTTTCGTGGCGGGACCACCCCAAATCTGAGGTCAAATTCGGACTCGCCGTACCCGAATTAGGGTATGTACCAAAAATCTCGACATTTTAACGACAAAAACATGGCTGTGACGCATTTTGAGACAGCTCCCGTACATTTGGCGCCGATGTGTTAAATAACGAAGCACACTAAAAATCTATGTTTTTTGCTGTGTAAAGAAATATTATGTCTTGATCATTATAGACCGCTGATGATTAGACATCATTAGTCCACAAGATTATTGTCAGCCTAGTAAGGAAAATATTTCTTGTATAGTTTAGGAAAGACATTCCAGAAGGGGTTGAGAGGAGTGAAACGTGGAATTTCCAACTCTCCATACATTTTCAAGGACTTTGGGTGGGTTTAACCCTGTAAATCTTGCCCTGTCTACGGTTTAGCCCATTCTACAGCCAAACACATTAAAACCAATGTTGTGCCCATTTGCGTCATAACTTTAGGGCTATACAGTAAATCGATTTCTAAGTTGACTTTCGACTCCATGATCGCTTTGATGTCATCTCAATTAGTCTCATTTATTTTAGGAAATTCATTTTTCTGCTCCAATTTTATGTGTTATATCAGCGCTCCGTTTCAGTTGAGTTGCAGCCGTTTTGAGTTTAGGCCTTTCATTTTGTCGCATTTCGTCGAAATGCGCTGCGCTCTGTGTTCCGAACGTCGTTGTAATATTTTATTTTTTGTAAAATATTCACTGCTGTCCCGGTGTCCCTCTTTTGGGATGGTTGTGTCTCGAATAACGGCAATTCCACTTCACTTTTTTATGTTTCCAATATAATACAGTTAAATAATGAAGAGACACTTTTGGCGACGGCAGACAAAATTGCTGCCCAGAAATTCCCCTTTGCGTCTAAACCGTTTTCGAGCAGAATTTTTTATAGGTAAGGGCGGTGATGGCCGGCGGCTGAATTTTCTCCGAGACGTCGGTTTAAATTTATAAAGGGTGGGCGAAAGAAATATTTTTGAAAGTGACCTTGACAACCCCGCGAGACCATTAAATTGGGCTCGATAGTTTCAGGTGAAACATTTACTAGAGGCATTTTTGTGCGTGATTTTAACTATTGCCGGTGGGGATAGTAAAATATGATAGTTGCTATTTCAATTACACCTTTACTTCTTTCCGTCGCCACTTTACCATTTTCGATGAAAAATTACGGGACAAATGCGCTACGCATTTGTATTTACTTAGTGTATTGTTGCAAGTATGGTAACTAAAGTGCAATTGTACCCAAACCGGGTTTTTAGCACATATTTTTTGAAATACTGATGTTTTGGGAACAGATTGATATTTAAGGTATATTACAAAGAACATATGATAAATAGTGGTTCTCGAATTTTTTGTATTTAGGTATCGGTATTTAAATTGCCTGATTTCGAGTGGCCTGTCTCTAAACTTAGTGTTTGTGTTTTGGGGTACTTTTGTCTACATTTTCTCGACCAAAAATCAAGCCTTCCGCTCATTTGTTTATCTTTCTGCATGTTCTATTATTTATTTTATGGATCGAACGTCAAACGAACTAATATTTTATAGCTTCATTGGCCTTGTTGCTTCTTCCTATGTCATTCCCCAGTCTCCCTGTTTCGAATTTAGGCAATTTTTGAATGGTCCCATTCATATATTGGGAGTTTCCACGTTTGCATAGTTAATAGAGCGAGAACGATGCTTCCGGCGAAAGGTGTTCTCGCTCGATCGAAAGGGCTATTGTCGTCAGCGGTCCCAAAATAAATTCCACCCTCACCCAATGCAGCGTTTATATCCTTTTGGCCAAAGTTTACTTCCCACCATTTAATATAGGAAATAAACAGTTATTTTAGAGCCGTTCTAACGAAATTTGTCACACCACATCATTTTTGTATTTTGCTCGGTTTAGAGTTTAATTATTTTCTACCGGTTTTTCCGAGAAAATAATCTTCGGATAAAATATTTATGTTAACCGAAGAGGGATATAAATTTGCACCAAAGGTTATCAAAATGCTTTAGAATATTAGCAGAGGTTTATTTCTATAAAACGAGTGGGTTAATGAACCCCTTTTATGCATCAAAAATAGTAAAGCGCAACGATGACAAGTATGACTTGTTTTGCGAATAATTTGCCCACACATAAAAATCTCTGAAAAGGGTCGAAACTCATTTAAATTTAGTTTGTTACTGACACGTTTCAAAGAATGCGTCGGATTAATGTCGTGCGATGATATTTGTTTTTGCAAAAATCAAAATACTAACCTACGAATGGGAATTCTGAGCTACTTGTGGCGTGTAAGTTATGCAACATTTTACATTCACACGTTCTTCTGTTTGCATTGCAAGCGCTCTCTTAGCACTTTTCCACACACCAATAATAATATTGCATCGAGCCGCGATTGGCGCATGTATAGTTATTTTTGTGCTGCTGCTGTCCTTCCGCACTCTCATAAAGTGTGTTGCAAAGTCTTTTATGTATTATTAAATGGATAATAATAGCTGTCGCTGGGCTGGAGTGCGAAGGCCCTCGATTGGCTGCAGACGATCAGAGTAAGTGAGGGGTGTCATTTAGCCTCGCAATTGCGGGGCTCCTCGCTGTTGTGTTTATTCATGTTTGCCTTTTGAGTAAACATAATTATATAGTTGGTGCGTAATTGTACTACAAAAATAACCTTAGAGTGGTGTGATTCTTGTTTTGTTTTTCTTTTCACCGTTTGTTTTTCATTAGCCATCGATCTTTGAGTTCGTGGACTGAGCTTCATGGCTATTTACTGTTCTACAAGGTTAATCTGGGGACTTTACCGCTCCTATAAACCAAGGAAAATTATGCCTTTTGGGAGTTGGTACGGTATAAGGCTATATTTTGGCTTTTAGTAAATAATTTTCGCTTGAAATGTAGATGAAATCAGAAGATATGGACCGAAAAATATATATTAGTAGCTACTAGTATATTAAATTAAAAATACTCAAATTTATTATTGTCTATTTAAAGACATTATGATAGCCTAGAATATGTACCAACATTTAACGATAAAAATAAATTATATGTGCATGTGACTCACGCAAAAGACAATGCCTTTATATATGGTCAGGAGTCACATAAAAAATTTCAACAAACTTATGCAAACGAATATTGGAAGGCATACTTTTAACCCTTGAAAGCACCCACTGGTTTTGGTCTAGAACTTTTTGTGTTATACGTAGGGCTGTCCGTTTTTGTTATTATACGCATATCAATTACGTTGGGACATATTATGCGCATATTTTTCATAATAAACCTCTCACGTGCCCTTTTGTTTGACCAAAACACTGCAGAGTGGACTGCGGGACCTCTCTTTCTGCTCGTATTTAGCACTAGTGTTTTTCTTCCCATTTCGTTCCATTATTACTTTACATATAATATAATGGACTATGGAGAGGCGGGATTGAATTTTCTGCCCAAAAAGGAAAGAATTGCCATCTCTTCCTCCTTCGCTTATGCATTGAAAGGGAGACACCTACCTCCAAATATATACACAAACAGTGTTTATTTTGTGTGGGGCAAAAAGGGGAAGTGCACGTGCACTTTATGTATGTATGCGCATGGCTGTCGGCAGCCAGCGCCGCTGCCAGTTTTGATATTTCACATTTCTACCGCATTGTAGTACGGCGGTGAAGTCCCTAATAGGGAGTAACACACAACACAGAAAAATCTGTGCTTGTGTGTCTGACAGTTGCAAAATAGGAATGCCTGTTGCATAGTGCTTGTAATTTAGGCCGGCTGATGCTATTTTTATGTGCTTTGCTGTGCTGTTATAGTTTGCAGCGACCATGGCGGAAAGATGTTTACATGTTGCGACATTCTCACCTGCTGCTGCTTTCATTACGCATAATGGAGTGGCATGGGATGAGTAGGAGGCACACTTTTGAAATTCGTGTGTTGTTTTATGTTTTCTATTTACGGTGCCGAATTATGATTGACACGAAAATGGAATATATACGAGACCATATTTGCACTAATACACTCTCGATGTATATACTGATTTTAAACATTGAGAATTTTTGTCAGCGATTTTGTTTTAGGGAAAAAAGTAAGATTGATGCGAATTCTTAATGAACGGCCACCCGATGCATATTACGGTAGCCATTTTTATCCTAAAAGGTCTTTGCTTTTGCAACCATTTGCATTTTGCAGCAAAGTTTAAACTCATTACAAAAGGATTAAAAGAATTCGAAGAATCTCTTCGTAGGCGAGAATTATTGTAGCCTCAAATTAAGCTAATTAATTTCCGCAATTGAGGGAATTTCCTTTGTTAATTAATAATTTTATTTCATTTTTTCGTCTCATTTACAATGTCTGATCCACATCCAGAAATAGCAATGACAATTCCTGGAAAACTCAACTAAGAATTTCAACACAATGTAAAAAATATTCATTTGGTTGCAATAACGCACAGAATAGGATCGTGAAATACTGTGTTTCTACATACGACAATTATACCGAAGTTAGGTATTTTATTTGAGTTCTTGAATGTTTAATAAATGTCACGAAGAGTTGTGGAAAAGTTATAACCTACAAACGCGTATGTGTGTGTTTATTTCGAAAATCCTGGATAATCATAATTCGAGGAAGCTGTCTCGTATAAATTCGCCGTGGCATCTTATATTATGAGTCATGCTTTTGCTTAATGTATGGATGCGTCTTAGGACTGCCGCCAGACTACTGTCACTTTTATATGTAGTGTCAACAAATTGACACTATCTGTTTCATAATTTTTCTCATTTTGGATTCCTTCTGTGAAGAGAAACCCTTTGAGGACGGGAAAAGGTGCGCAAAGCCGGACCGGGTCGTTTCAAAAATAGCCACTTCGTCCTTAAAGCGGTAGGGCATCCAGCACAGCGCCGGCCTCCTTGGCACTGCGTGTGTATAAATATGGAATTAGCAGCAGCAAAAGCGGCCCCACCTTCCCTCCTCTTTGCTTCCCATAACCAGTCCATAAAGGGGTGTCATTATTCGTGTTAATATTAATATTTTTATGATTAAGAAATAAGTGGGTGTGAAGAAAGGGGAAGGGGAGGGAGAGGACAGCGGTGTTAGGAGGCTTGGCCACTGCCACCGGACAGCTACAGTCTCTCCTCCTTCACCTTCCATTTGATTATTATTTTAGGCACTTCATTGCAACTGCAGATAGCTTTTATTTATAGAAAAAACTGTAAAATTCCTGAAATTGGTAACAATTTTGCGTTTGTGAAGCTTCAGCATTTTTACCAAAATACAGTGGCTTAGTAATCCAAAAAAGGGTCATGAGCATTGATAATTATTCCTTCCATCTATTCTCTTTGAATATTATCTCTTTTTCACTTATGAAACTGTTGTAAATTTAGATAGGAGGTAAATATTCGTTGTTGAGCAATTACATCGTTTCTAAACGTGTTTTATGCCGTATTTTAAAGCAAAATAAAATATTTTCGGTAGAAGACCCATTCAGATTGTACTGAGACCCGTAATCAGAATAGTAGTTTTACTTCTTAAATTTGGAAATATAGGGAAATTTGAGCACACACCCTTAAATACACCAAAGAACGAATTTTTCTGAAATCCGGCTGCCTAAATGTTTCTTTGGTTACGAACCTTTGAAGATGATTAACGATTTTAACTGTTTCATTGATAATTTTACCAATTTTACTTGAGTCTATACCTAAAATGATATATAGTGATCTCTGTCGCTACATTTCATTTTCGGTTCTTCTTACAACAAATTGTTACAATTTTTATGTGTTCGTTATCTATTTGATTGGCTTATGTTATATTTGGGAAATCACAAATCCCTCCATTATAATTCTCCGAAATTCAGTCCCAACTTTTTCGCGTTGGCAAATAATCCGACCACGCGTCCTCCACGTACACCCCTTTTGATTATGTACAAAAATTATAATCAGTGCTCTCCCGCACCTTTTAAAGCATTTCCCGCATTTTATACACAACAAAGGCGGCCAGAAAATTTCATTCCGCGAATCGCCGCCCCGTCCAAAATCACACACGTTCAATTTTTCGGGAATTACGGAAATTTTGGGACGCCACGAATTTTCATTTCCATACATCGATTTCTGTTATTTATGACTGACAGGACTGGCCGCCTGTTGGAATTATTACATAGTAAAATCGTCGTTTTAATAAATTCGGCGTGATCATCATTTATTTCTCTCTCCCCTTTCAGGGCCTATCGTTTTGTTCTGTGCATAAAATCATATTAAAAAGATGCCCCTACAAACAACTCCAATATTGTATCCGAGTAAATTAATTTTTATGAGTGCGCCTGACTTTCCCTTACTATTTTGTAGGGAGCGAAAAATAGCGCTGGAGAAAAATTATTTATTATCCTGAAACCAAAAATTACACCAAAGGAGATTCGAAAGAAAAATAGTTTACATAAAATTATTTAAACTATTTTGTTTTGTCTCTTTTGTGAATGTGAAAATATGCCAAGCGATGAATTGAGAGGGAACAACACTTTTGTTTGAGATGTTTAGAAAATGGCATAAAAGATCTATATCTGGCATAAAGAAGCTATCAAAACGAAACATTCAGAAATGATTAGAGTATTTTAAGTGATAGAATTTAAGAAGTAATTTAAACCTCGAAAAGAGTAAACGTTGTATTGCTTTAACGAAGTAATGTTGCGATGAAGCAGTCGTTTTCGTATTGTTTTGATCAAGCAGAAATTCCGCATTTTTGCTGGAAATGACGATACAGGGGAATTGGCCTCTCCTGCTGCTGGAGTGGTGTCCGTGGCGTTGTGCTGGAAGGGTTAATCATCGCTGCAGCCAACGTCGTCGTTCTTGAAATTGCAAAGATAGCACACAGAAAAGTATTCCCCGCATCGGGCCGACCCGTCCATCCCCGGCAGCACATATTATTCACTTTTTAATTGCCTTTTGCGTCTCTTTTGTGCCACTTTTATTACGTTGCAATGAGTGAAAAAATAATAATCGCTCGATTATATGATATTAGATCGATTCAATTACCTTTTGCTTCTATGACCACTGAAAATACGGTATTTTGGTTTTCTGTCTACAAAGTTCAAAAACAGAATGCCGCAGGACGATGGACCTAAAATTATTTGCGAGGGAAACTATCAACTACTGTCTTTACTAGTGGAACAAAAATATCGCATCTTGCAATTAAAGGATATTTGACATACTTTTTTGCTATATCTCTGTTTCGTTTTCTAAAATCCTCTAAACAAAATGAGATAGCGAAATAATAAAGCCACTTGAGTAGAATTACTCTAGAGATCCATATTTTCCTTTTCACCATTATTCGTAAATTTTGTACAGCCGGATGCTCCGTATATGGCTTATTATTGACACCACTTTGATACGATATATAAACCTATTGCCCTCTGCTTGGCGATCTTTCTTGTTACTCCTTTATTATACATTCTTAATCTTTTATATTGACACTGGCACTTAAAGCATTGCTAAACGGAATCCTCGTTAATTCCTAATACCTCCGTCCAAATAATTACATGATCCTTGCAGGAGCGTCGTCGCGCGAATTCTGAACCGATCTCCACTTTTTGGATCGAGCCGAGTGAGTTAAACGACGTGGCGTGGTGTTACATAATCAACTGCTCTTCCTTCCCAGTATTGTGATTTCTCGAGCAGCACGAATATTGAATACTGTTCATAGTATATTCGATGAGCAGCACAGCGACGACTGCTACAGGGAACGCCACTGGAAATGGTTTCTATACTATGGAGCAAATGGAATTGATTAGGAGGCTGCGCAGGACCGGCATTGCTCCAGAAGCTGTAATTGAGGTGGGTTATTATTGTTTTTGTATCTCCAAATATATTTTAAAATTGCGCTGACGTTCAAGAAGTTGACTGATCTTATCTCTTCTTTCTATTCAAAAAATTTCAGCAATTTTTCTTTTCACCAATAAGTATTTTGTTTTGATTTCGATCTCTTTTTGTTCAATACTTTTTTGGAATTTTTCGCCTGCTTTTTATTTCACTACCTTTTATGTATTTTTTAACGTAAAACACAAGTTTAACAACTATTAAATTCAGAAATAATACAATACCAAAAGACATTTGCATATTTGGTTTAGAACGTTGCGTTAGTAAAACCAATTCAGAACATACATGAAAACAATGAATTTTATATAATCCCGATTTACGGAAGGTGACATTTAATTTTTGCAAAAATTGTCTAAAACCCGATCATCTAGTCATGCATCCTTTAAGTTCCTCAAATAAGCAATTTCGCATATGCTATAATTTGTGAAAAGATTTCTGGTACTATCTGAAAGTGAGATTCTATTTAGTTTCCTTTTTATATGTTGCCACTTGGGTGCAAATGTTACTCATAGGAATTATCCGCAAGGATATTGTTTTGCTTCATGTGGTCAGCTAGATTATAATTCCGAAGAATGGTAAATATGTGGGAAATACGTTCCGTACACTTTCCATGAAAGAGCAGAGTATCAGCAGACCGTTAGTCATTTTCCCTTCCGTATGTAGAACTTGAATGATATTTGTAAACTACAGTTTAAATCAGACCTCTCGGATAAAGAATGTGACAAAAAGTCATAAGAATTTGAAAAAAGTTTAAAAGTAAACGTTTTTGTTTTCATTCACATTCTGCAAAGGCTTCGACATAATTTATATGCCGTATTCTATATTTCTCAAAATAATCATTTTTAATCTTTAATTTTATAATTCTTCTAAACCTCATATATTATTGTCCTTTTCCTAACCAAACATCTCAGGTGCGTTTACTGAATCCCCATCATTATTTCCATTACCCACATCCTTCAACCTGCACTAAAATAGGTTTGTACCCAACCTTTACTTTTGTATTTTTTATTCGTTCACTATTCATAGAGTTGCTCAGATTTCTTATTTAATTCATAGCCAAAAGGTGGTTTTATCATTAATTTTGCATTGTATCTCGCTCCAAATGACTCCAGAGTCTCAAGGGTACGGTGTTCCCAGGCACAGTCCCATATAAAACATTTTCCATTCCAATTAAATTTCACAGCTTACGAAAACTCGCGCTGCTAAACCCAGCCAACAAAACTAGCACACCTTTGTATGTATGGACTGCTAAGGCGCTAAAGTACACATTATTAATTAATTTATTCGAAAGACATGCCGCCGTTAAGCGACTCTAGCAAATCTCTCATGCAGACAGCAGACACACAATTATAATTACTTGCTGCTATTCGGAGTACATTCGAACAGGCGAGCCGCGCGAAACTATTATTAAAAATTACTATTATTCCTTTTCTGTGATTATATTCCGGGAAAAGGGAAGGGCTGCCACCGCCCCACAAAACGTTTTAGGAAGAAAAGGGCATTTTATGCGAAGCGAGCAGGATAAATGTAGTGTAATAGGAGCCTAAAATTAGAACAATCCTTAAATATAAATATGTGGGTGCCACCGCTCAGAATTTCCTTTTACACTTTTTAGTCCGAGCATTTGTCTTTTTTAATCCCCATTTTCTGTGGACTGCAAAGAAAAATGGACGCCTCTGCGTCCATTTTTATATTTGTAGCAACATTGCGACTGTCTGTGGATTCCGGAACTGCAGAATCCAAAAATGAACTAAAGACAGATTAAAAATGAAATATAAAATGCTTAAAGTTTATAGAAAATAGTTCAAGCAATGGATTAATTAGAGAATCTGCTTTTCGCAGATTTTCTTTGCAAAGGACAGATTTTGCTTTTGCAGAATTAAATGAAAAGGCAAAAACCGAGCAAATTCCTTTTTGGACCGAGAATAGCTTTTTTAGAAATGAACTTAAACTTCGGAAAATAAAAGTGCATAGTTTTATGTTAGCGTGTGACAATTTATTTCGCATTAGGAATAAGTGGAGGTCTATATTAGCTTCATTGGAAGGGACTTATAAAATTGCCTTTTGGATTATCTATCGTGATTAAAGTTCAAATTTATGACAACCCATACAGCTTACGATTTCAGGTATTGAGTTTTAGATATCTTTAAAAAAATTTAACATACCAAAATATGTAGTTTATTTATGGTTTTAAATTAAGAGCATAAAACTGTCTAGACAAATTCTCGAAAATTACTGAGCTTAATGAAACGGAACAGTGCCCCAGATTAGGGTTACCGGTTTGGTTTTATGCTGCTTGAGACATTTGTCATTAAATGTTACATCCACTGTTTGAAGTGACAATTCAAAGCATACCACGTTGCAAAAAAAATCTTCCAGAAATTAAAAAAGTACACAGAAAAGTACTTCATAGTTTTAATTGCAATTTTCATCTAAAAATAGAACAATAAAATTCCCAGAACACCCTAACAATACACTGATTAATAATGGTTTCCTGCTCATTAATTTGGTTCTTGATGTCAAACTCGAGCCCCGTTATGGAAATAATTCATTCATATAGCATCTGCATGTAACGGGTCGCAGAGTTTTTCATCATACTGTAATGACCCAAAAGCATGATTATAATTTTCTGATGCATTTAAAATTCACGTGCCTTAAATCTGTAAATTGCTAGTCATCTTTATGCGTTTGTATTGGGGACATCCTAAAACTAACTCTCTTAGTCACCTTATTTAAAGCCCCTCGGGAATTAAATCTCTAATTTGTTCGACAAGTCGATAGATTATCCTGGGAATATCACTTTAGCATGTTTATATCAATTTCAAAAGTCATCGGTTTATTTACTTTTCTTCCGGAATTATATGATTTCGATATAACTGTATACTTTGCGAAATTCGCCGAGAAACTAAATTTGGAAATTTGATATTCAATTCTTGTAGTTGATTGCTTATTTAATCACATTTGGAGCAAAACTATGTTTTAGTGTCTTTTTCTGAGCCAGGAAATTCGTTTATCGAAAATTGAATATTAAAACAACGGCGGCCCGAAAATCCATTTTATGGAATAAATAAGTGGAATGGAATCAATCAAGTGCCATTTGGGCTTCATTCAGATTATTATATCAATATTAAATTTGTCCACTAATGCGATAATGTGTGTCTTTTCCGCAGTCTTTGGCTTTGAAAATTGGAAAATTATTATACCACAGGTGATGCTCCTGATGTGGCTTTTGAGACGTGAAAATGGGTTTTAGAGGTTAATAAGACTGAATTATTTATTTGCGTGAACTGAGCAATTTTTCTATTTTGGGCAATATTTTAGCTCAACATAAAATAATGTAGCGACATGACGGCAGTTTAGAACGCTGAATTTATTTGGCAATATTTTATTTAGCATGCCATTATGAATTTATATCACGTCAGGCATTGCATTTTAAGAAATTCAATTAAAATTTGGATTTCACACCTGATGAATTTTAAGAAGCTAAAAGTGCCAAACAACCAAAATCAAGACCTAATGAAACTTAATGAGTGCCTAATCGTTTCCTATGGATAACTTGAGCTCATAATTATATCAGTCAAGAATTCTAGGGGATGTGTTCCAAGATATAATTATTAATAAATTTACACCTAGCTGGTTTAAAACACGCGAATAATTCTGTGACATTATCGTGCTCATACAGTATGACAAGATATCACAAGTGACACAGAAACACAAACAAAACACATCGAATGCATTGGGAGCTGGAGACAAGTCGAGCGAAAAATCCATCTTCTAGGAATCATAGCCTATCTCTTAGATAATCTACTTGTAAAATCCGTAATGAGAGTTAAGGGGGATCCAATTTGTTTTTTGCTAGTCTGACTAAACGTGATACTTCCTGATATTTATTTTCCTAATTCTGTATCGTATCGGTGTCTGTCAGTATAATTATAATCCGCATATCTTTTGGTCCAAAATTTTTCATATAGACAGTTAGATTTGAAAATAACGATGAGCTTAAATTTAAAACTCAGAGTTCCATTTAAGGGAAGCTGTAACTGAATTATTTTAATGTTTTACTTTGGAACATGTATTTCAATTTTCAATAGTTTCAATTATTTTGTTGATAATCGTCCGGAACTGTAATTATATTTGCTTCAGCTCCATATAATTGGATTCATTGGCTTTGGGTGAACCTTTTAAGATTGAGTTTGTCGCGAAATTTCGTCTCGCCAATTCGAATCAAATGACTTCGCCAAAAGGATTAAGCCACGTATATCTGTGAGGCTGTCCCTGGAATAGCTTATAGCCGGATATATTGGGAAGGTTCTATTTTCGGATCGACTAAGTCAAAAGAGGGGAAATTAAAAATCTATTTCGTGTTTCTTGTTACCGTATACAATTTTGGAGGGTTACGTGGAGATTTAGGGTATTATGTAGCATTTCTCGAGTGGGATTTTGTGGGCCGGAAAAAGTGCAAACCGAAGATTATTTACGTATGTGACGACTATTTGGGTTTCGCTGCAAAAAATGTTGCTATTTATAGATAAATAGCATTGATAAATTCAGTGGGAATTAGCATAGGGAAATGTCTACACAGACCTCACATGTCTGATGGACTTTTAAGGGCTTCTACGTTAAAGATGGAGCATGTGCTTTGCAAAAATTCGCGAACTATTTTTAGCCTGCTAGACTTCCTTTCATTGTCCCTTTATGAAAGGCGCGCGACAAATCCCAGTAATTATAAATGAAGAAATTGAGCAAAACACACATGAAATTGGATACAATTTTGTTGTGTGGAACTGCTCGAATTGAAGAGAGCATGCCGCAGCGGTGTTAATTAACAAAGTCGTCTAATAATTGAATTTGCCATAGAATAAGTTGTATTAGAGTAAAAACTGAAAGTTGGTCGGTGACATCATGGCAGGCGAGAAGCCAATTAGGGAGAGAATTCATATTAAAATCAGATAATTATTAGATGTTTGAACGTAAAAGTACGTTAAGATTTGATGAAATCCGCGTTCCCAGAACAACATTTTGTATCCTCGATGTCGAAAAAGGTTTTCGTTAAGAGTACAGATTGATCATGTTGTAGTTTCGGAATTACTTCGGCTCCAATTAATTGGGAAACAGGCAAGAGAAAAATCGGATAAAAATTAATTTTTTTTGCCAAAGCTTCATTTTGTTGAAAAAGTAGTCTTTCTTTGGATTTATGAATGAAATGTATAATAGTTTTTTTCTTCAAATGCACTAAGATTTATGGCATTACCTTTTCTAAAGTTAGTGTTTTAATTTGTAAGAATAGAAATAAAAATGGTCAATCCGGATTTATTCTTGACTTTTTCTTTAAAATAATATTGTTGTCATTTTTATTTGTCTTCCTAAACTTTTAATTCTGTAAACCATCTCAAATTTTCATATTGGGTTTAATTTTAAATATATTCAAGGCTTAACTATGCCTAAAGGTAAAACTGGTCAACGACACCAAAGGTTCAATGATCGTAATTTGACATTTTAGCACTCTTTTACAGTATATTTTATCTTAATTACCTCGTGATTTTATTAATAAAAGTGCAAATCATTTTGTGGGAAACCAAGGGTTTGTTCACAGAACTTGACATTTTCCGTTCAGCATTAAATATTATGTTTGAATAATTTGGTTGAATAGACAACAAGTTTTGTAGAGAATAGAAAATTTTGCTTATAATAACGCACCTGCGCGGATAATATTCTGTGGGAAAAATGTATGTGAAAAGGTGAAATGATAAGTGCAAAGCGTAGCATTTATTCAGAAAAGAATTGGAATGAAAATTATATTACATTAACGGAAAATTAGCAACAGATGGAAAATAAATGAAGGATCAACGGTTTTGTTGGCCTCGAAAAGAAAGAGAAAATAAATTACAGCAAAAAATAGTATACTAATAATAGCGTGAAACGATTAAAGTTAAAATTTTATTGCCAGAACTAACAAAAATGTGGACAAAAATTATGTCGTATTAGGAAGCTTTGTTAACTAAAAATATTCATACATTATTGATGGAACCAGGAAACACAAGAAACATTTAGATATTTTGATCCCATAGATGACGAAATTTGTATTCGTGTTCCATAGAGCAATATATTAGCTTGAAAAATCAACAGAGGGGCAATTTATTTCATATTATTAGAAGAAGGGCTTCAGAAAACCTAATTAAATCGTTATGAAATGGCGACGTTGCGCAAGAAAGTAAGCGTGCCATAAATGAACGATCAGAAACCAATATGAAACATTATAAAACTTATGAAATGTTGCATGATATGGTAGAATTGAATTACCAAGATGTTTTTCAGGCATTCCGGGAAATGGAACATATGGAGTGTGAATTGGACGGTCAACTTCAACGGCTTCAGCAAGAACAACAGCACCACGTAAGCCAAGCTGCAGCGTTGGCCGCCGCAAAACTTCTATTTGAGCACTTACCCAGTGGCACAGCTCAGGCCCATCATTCGGGAAGTAGCCCGAATTCACTGCTTGGAGCCTTCAACTTCTCTCAACCGGATCAGTCGACTAAAGGTTTGGGCATGGGCTCTCCTCCCACACCGCTCTCTTCACCTCCAATCACAACGCAACAACAGGCAACCGCCTTAGGGATTCACTCAACCACCGATCAAAGTCAAGCAAGCGGACAATTCACAACAACAGTACCGACCGCCTCGACAGCCGTGACCACCGCATCCGTTATGGGCCATGCAAGTCCCATAAATTTTCCTATAAGTAAGTGATTTCTTTCTTTGACATTTTTATATAAAATTATTTACTATTTCTTCAAATCAAATCAAAACTTGCAAAATATGTGTTCTCAGAAATATCTCTTAAAATAGGGACCAATCATAATCACACCCTATAGCTGAGAAAGTTTTCGATTTTGCAATCAGACTATTCTGTGTATCTTCTAAATTTAATGAATATTGAGAAAATGCAAGATCATCTTATAGCCAATCAACCAGCCACGAGTGTAGCAATAGATGACGCTCAATTGCACGCCTTGCTCTCGGCATCGCTAACTCATGGTACACCTTTAGGAATACCAGCTCATGGATCAAATGGCCTTGCACCCACGCCCTCATCATTGATCCCTTCTCCGCATTCACAATCGCATACCCCACAGTCGGCACTCGCTACCTCGATCATTCCAAATTTTGCTAGTCTGGCAGGGTTTGGCGCAGCAGTGACCGCTAGTCAACTCCAGGCTCAATTGCAAGCCTACTCCCAATCACAGAAACAGCCGAATATGTTGCTGCTTAATCAAATAAAAAACGAGATACCAAGTGGATCCCCACCGCCTCCATCGTCAGCCTCGTCCTCAGGATCAACGGGGCAGCATGCGCGCAGCACAACAGTTCAGAATGGTACGAGACCCATTAGGTCTCAGCGGACACCCATGAAGGAAATAACTACGTTGGATGATCCTGCGGTAGGTTACATTTATGGGTGTTAGTCTTTGCTTCGCTTAATACCAACCGTGAATAATTATGAGCTTGTGTACCGGTTGAGTTAAGATCCATTCACCAAGTTCTTCTAAAATTGAGCAGAAAATACTTAAACATTTGGATAATATAACCATGAGTTATTGTCAAGTTTACCATATTGTTAACCTATTATTGTTTGGTATCCATAAAATTAAAAACGAAAATTTGATCCACGATCCAACCAAACTATCGTTGGTTCAAGATTTATGATAAAAACGAGTCCAATTAAGTGTTAAAATGATAAAAACGAGTCCAATTAGGTGTTAAAATGAAAATTGGGGTGTTTCTCGCTCTCTGTTTACAATAGTTGTTTAGGAGTTGGATGAGTTCATGGCGCAAGGCGAGGATGCTTGTATAAACGACATGAAACAAGTTTGTTTGAAAACGCTTTCATAGGTGAATCTAAATGCTTTATTTCAGTTCATCACTCAATTTTCGCTCCGTCAAACCACGGTGGCGATGATGACAGGTGAGTATTTGCCGTGTTTTCAAATCCTTATTGGGTCACTCAAAATTTAGGTGTTTCACAGCCTTATATCTCAAAGTTGCTGAATGGTAATCACCGAGAACTGTCACTGAGATGTCGCAAGAACATCTATTCATGGTACCTCAATTGCCGTCGCCATCCTGAGAAACTTGGTGCGTGAGTTTTATATTGTCAATCGTTTCAGTCGTGCACAATTATTTGTCACGAAAGTAAATACTCTCTCCCCAACCGTTGACATTTAAACCCGTATCAGACTTTAGATGTACAATGGTTAAATTATGCATGAGATTAAGACTGAATTACGGGGTCAAAAATGGCCAAAGGGGTAAATAGGCCATAGAAGACTTTTGGTATGCCATTTCGTAGCTATATTTCTGAAAAAATTAAGACTTATAAGGTTCAGAAACTAATGTATTCTAATCAAACTGCGATAGAGACAGTTTTCTTTTTGACCACAATTATCTCAATCATCTTTACAATTCAAATGCTATGCATAATTAAAGTTCAATTCCAAATACGGTCGCCAGACAACTTTGTGCTTTTAGTTTAATAATTCCATAAGGCCCAAGTCTTGCCTGTTCTTGAAAAGCATTCCTTATTAATACCATACTGAAAATGTGTCTACATTATTAATTAGAGCCAATAACTCGCTATTTGGACAAGAATGTTTTCAGTAAGGAGTCTGTCAAATATCAATTAAAAATTCAAGGAAATTTATTCCTTCCTCTCATTTGCCGAAATTTAGCGACTTTCGTGCAGGACCCTTCATCGCGCTTGGAAACAAATACTGATGGAGAGTTGGTGCCGCAGCGCCGGGAAAGATATGTATTCCGGCCAATGCTCATCAAAATTCTCGAAAGTTTTTTCGAGACATCGCCTTTTCCCGATAACCTCAAACGGATGGAGATCGCTCAACAATGCAACCAAGCGCTGCAATACGACAGGAGAGGTGGGCTCACGCACTTTATTTGCCAAAATTGACTCTTTAAAACTTTGGATCTTGGAGAACCATGTGTCAATGTTTATGGTCTTAATGTACATTCCAAACACCAGAATAAATTAACAGTCTTAGTTTTTGTGTAATTTGAGGTTTCCGATTGTTTTTATTTATTTTTGGTGTTTTCACAATATTGGATATTGTAAATACATCGAAAGATCAATGATGAAATTGAAACATCAAACTATCACAGATTTTTATGAGTTAGACGAATAAATTTGTTATGAAACATAAATAACATCAAACCCATTTTAATCCAAGCCTGAAAACACGCAATAAATAATTCATGCAAAATATCGCACATTGGTGTGTTTATAGAGTTAAAGATCTAAAACAAAAGACCGTGAAGCCTTTGTTTTTCGTTTTTATAATGTGATCCTTAGCCTTTGCGTTGCCTGTACAACATTGATTTTGTTTAGTTAATTTTCTTTAATCATTTTGACTGGAGTTCTGCAATAACAAAGTCATAAATACTCACGCGCTTGCAAAGAAAAGATTGTTTGAACTTCCAAACAGAATAATAAGGCATATGAATTGGAAGATAAGGCAATGATCAAATTATAACAACATCAGGGAAAGTGCCCTTAAATATATAATTATGCCAAATAAAGGAAACATGGTTGTAAGATAAAGGCGTTGGGAATCCAATTCAATAAAAATGTGAGTATCTATAGAAAAGAGTAATAACAGTAGGGTGCTTTAGAAATCGGTAATATTCTCTTCGTAGAATATTGCTATTAAAAATGAAAAGTTTCAATGTTATCTGAAACAGAAATTAAATATAAAATGAAATTTAAATCTAGTGAATTCGGCACTTCCATCCTTTAAGCTACACCTCTTAAAAGTCATTGGTTGAGTATTACGACTGACTGCATCTTTTCAAGCATGAGTCATTGTTTCTTCATATATTTTTAATCATTGATTATTCACACAAGAAAAGACGTAATCAATCATGATACCCCACCCATGATTTTGAAGAGGTATGATCCAAACTGTAGAAGTGCCATGAACTGACTAAAATCATTTAGGCTCTCAACTTATGCCCAAAGAAGTTGTTACGCCGCAGGTGATCGCCAACTGGTTCGCTAATAAGCGCAAAGAAATGCGCCGAAAATCCAATGATGATCCTTCAATATCACTTTCCTCTTCGAGCAATTTGAACGGATCGCAGCAACCGTACCCGACATCCCAAAGCAGTACAACCTCGCCTACTTCAACGACCGCTGACGCAAGCGTATCACTCTTCGGCACTGCAATCAATTCGATTTGTCATTTAAATGGTCGCCGAATTTTGCAACAATTCCAAAGTTGTTCTGATACAACGACAAATGAGGACGGATCTCCACCGTTTTCACAGTCACCAGTGTCTCCTTCACGGTGCTCTCCGAGCGATGAGACTCAGTTACAGGTAATTTTACAGTTAGAGAAAACGTGATTATTATCGATAGAGTTGGAATTTAGAAGGAATTACTACAGTGATATACACCTTTCAAGAACTGATAGTTATATTTGAATGGTTGAGAAAATTGAATGGCAAAGAAAATATGAATTATTGAGAAAGATTATTTTGTACTATTTTTATTTTTGGAATGGTTTAATAGTACGAAGGAAAGAGAGAAAAAGATAGAGTTCTGGGCTAATTTCGACTTAGCTAATAATATCATTTAACAAATGATGAAGTGAAAATGAGCAACTTCGGCAACTTGAATAATACAAAAATGCAATTTCAGGGTGGTGAATCGGAAGATGTCGACATGTCTGATCAAACAGTTCACATTACAAATCCGCCTTCTAGTCAGAAGATATCAAACTTAGAAGATTTCTTGGGCAGAAGCCGTCCATCATTATTCCTTGATCCACCACATTTGATAGGTCAAAAGTTCACTGGAGAAGAGACAAAAGCAAGTGACACCACATTGTTGGGGTCACCACCAGCGTTCACCCCGGCGAAATTGATGGATTTGGCAGCAGGTGTCACAGTCACGTCGTCAAACCATGATTGGGGTTCTATGAGTGAACAGTTAGCGCTGCTATTTTCTGCTGTGAAGCAGCCTCAAACGAACTCCATTATGAAAGAAGAGCCATGTGAGACGGCGGAATTGGCATGAATCGACCTCAAAGATGTGTTGGAAAACATATTGTGTCGGATAATTGTAAATATTTTCATTTTTTAATTTGTTGTTTTGCGTTTGTTGTCAAAAGTATCAATTGAAAGAATCATCGTCATTAAAATTACGGGCATGTTTCTTATTTCATCTTAATCTTTGTCTACCAAATATACTCAATTCCCGGTTTACAAATTTTAGTTTGGTTCTAGTGCTCATTTTAGACTCGGAATTATTGGAAAACTGGAAGAGGAAACGTTCCATTATTGTAGGAATTAAAATTTAGGAGAAGGTTAATTTGTACTTCTTTGATTGCACAGATATGGAGTCTAAAATGAAAACTACCAAATCTTCAGATATAATCACAATTCTCATTAAGTAATTTAGTGATTCCGAATGACATATTGTTTCATCGCTATTTTTGTAAAGTCGATGTACGATTCCATTAAATTTTTGTCAGAACCTCGACTGCCACTTTGCCATTTTACCCGCCCAAGTTTAAATGAAAGTTCAAAATAATATCATGATTTTTGAGAGTAGCCTATTGCTTGTCATCATATTGCCTCAAACTTCTCATTTTTATTATTCTCTTTCAGAATAAAGTCACACTTTCGGTGAACTTATATTTTCTTTGTTATGCTTGTATGTACGCGATCAAGGTTACAATGCTTTTGCATATAAATATCAGTTTCGACATTTCTATTGGCTGGTATTCACAATGCTGTTCATTTTCTCAAATTGCTCTATTGAACATTAGGATGAATAAAATGGATACCTTAAGAGAGGTAGGAGATACATTAATAGTAGAACTCGAGAAACTTATATTATTCAATTACACAAATTCTATAATAAAATTCATAAATCGCCACAAATTAAAATTTTTTGTTCAAAAACATGGTAAAGAAAACCTGCACGATCTTATACACCGTCTCAACATTATACCGGACATCAGTGGTCAAAATTTGTATGTGAGGTCGACTCAATGGTACTTTATGGTTATCGGGTTGCCAAAAGTTAAAATTTCAAAATAGCCTAGTCAGTGCCTTCAAAATGATTGTAAAAGTGATGAGTCATTGCTTTTATTCCTCTATCTTACAAATTACAACCAATACAAAGCAATGACTCATCACTTTTACAATCATTTTGAAGGCACTGACTAGGCTATTTTGAACTTTTAACTTTTGGCAACCCGATAACCAGAAAGTACCGACTCAATTTCTGTTATCAATCTAAATTATTCGCACCATAATTCATGGCAAAACAATCTACAATGTGCATTTACGATAAAGTTTAAGAATTTTTATTACACATACTACGGAACAATGAAACTGTGGATGCGATGGAAAACGTTGGAAATGTTACAGCCGAGCTTGTCGCAAAATTCGTGGACAAAAAAATAAAATATATTTATTTTTTAGACTGCCTCCTCCCAACCGAAAAAGTACCAATATTGAAATTGACTACGAAATAGGGCGAAGCCGTTTCGTTTCAGAAAAACGAAACAATTCGAAAGTAGCGATTTTAGGAATGGTGAATGCTGGCTTTTGAAAAAAAATTATTTTTTCTTTTGCGTTGTGCTGGCGCTGTTTCTTTAAGCGATGGGAACACAGTAGGAAGTATTTAGGGAAAGGTTTCTTCAAACTTCTCTTCAAACAATAGAAACCATTGGCCATCTTTAAACATAACAGGCTCGATTATGGTATCTGAATACAGACCTTGAATAAATAGCTTCTCTGTGATGAGATCGTCCACACCAACCATGCATACGGTACCCTCTACGCTATTAACCCTCGAACAAATTATGGATCTGACGTCGGACTCAGCACCATCGAAAACCCCCGGGTGCAAAAAATTCGGGTACGGGACGTTTCATCACACGGCCGTTTCATCATACGGCCGTTTCATCATACGGCCGTTTCATCACACGGCCGTTTCATCATACGGCCGTTTCATCACAATGACCATAACTAAGGCTACACTTAAGCTTTAAGTTTGGTCTTAAAATAATCCTAGCGATTAGGCAAACAAAGTTACAAAGGTTGTTAAGCCTAAGCTTAAGATCAGACTTAAGTCTGAGCCTAAATCAGTGAAAATTGGGTTGTTCGGGAGTGTTAAGCCTAAACCTAAGTCTTAAGCTTAGTCGCAAGCCTAAGCGTAAGCCTAAACATCTTTAAAACGTCTTTAAAAAAGAAACACGAAAAATCGATTGCGCAAGTAGGTTTATAAAGGCAACTTTTTCTATAAACGTTCTTCGCCCAAAAATGACCATTTTTGGTCCATTTTTTGGAAATAAAACAAGTGTATCAAAATATTTTGAAATAAAGTATCAGCACATCCGTACTACATTTTAAGCTGTTACTTGCCCAAATAACGATCGCGCAAGGGGTCTAACCACCATCCCTCACTTACAGCTTTAGCTTACTGGGGTGGTCAACGGCGATTGACCCCATCGATTGTTCCCCGGGAGCGATAGACCCCCAAATCGCAAATTTCACGCTAGAACACCATAGAAAGGTACTTTTTAGCAGGAAGTTCAAATTTTTGGCCCTTTTAGTCTTTTTAGTCATACTCACTCACTTTAGGCTGAACATCTCTTATAAGGGCATACTTTGGACTTAGGTGTAGGCAAGTGGCGCAACCAGAAACTCTGTGCTCTGATTTGGTCTCTTCTACACTGCGTGCTTTTTTTGGCACACGCCCTAAATGACTAAACACAAAATGACTAAACCCAAAATGACTAAACCTAAAATGACTAAACCCAAAATGACTAAAGTATACCGTCGGCATTTCTGGCTGCGCCCAAAATGACTAAACCCAAAACCCTATTTTTCTACTGTAATCTGTCATAAGAAGTTGTAAATCATTTATTTTAAAATCCAAACATCCTCTCTCTGAATAAATAACAAAATAGTCTTTTCAAAAATAAGTGAAAATTTAAAGTTGCGGTTCGACATCCAATACAACATCGCAATGATTGGCCTCGATTTGAAAACCGACAGACGGGTATACTAGCTCTTGTTCCATTGAGTGCGATGTTCCAGTTTGCATGGAAGGATTGTGAACGGTCCATGAAGGCATTCCTAGAATAAAATAATTTACTATTTAAGTCGATTAAAATATATTCTGAGCTACCTGATTCAAGCTGGGAAAACGTCAAGATCACGATTTTGTACAATTTTGAGGCGGCTATCAAATGCAATGTGGAACCCCATCTAAACTTGAATTTTGTAAATTTGCAGAGATGTGTGAACAATGTTGTGGACAACAACAAATGTGTGGACAATTTTGGATGCAGGGCTTGGGTCGACGAGAGACTTCGCATATTCCGGCATTTGTGCTACGCTGTCTTTGACCACCTCACGCGTTGCTTTTGTACCATTGAGAGCCTCTGAGCGCAGCTCATGTTGAAAAGTTTGAATGGACGCTTGAATTACATTCGGCTCATGGTTATGTTGTGTTCGCCCCGCAATGGCCTGCCATTGCTTGTTTAAGTTTTCTTTGATGGTCGCGGTGCCTGTAACGTTTAAATAAATGACAGAAACACAAGTATTTTCTCTGTCACGAAATATATCACTATATAAATATATGTCACTAAATTATATAATTCTGTAACCAAGACTTCCATCTATAAAAGAAATTTTACCTGCGCATTTGTCCACTCCAATATCGGCACGCTTAACACATCGCCAGTAGTAGACTTTTCCCTCCATCGTATTGCGGGATCCGTTCAAATGATGATGATAGCCGTTGAAAACGAGGGTCGGTGTCAATTTTTGTGAATATTGCACCTCGTAGTTTATGCCCGGGGGCACAGAAGAAAGTTTATCGCTCATTGCGAATTATAACGTTTTCAATTTTGAAAAAAAACAGCACCAAAAGAAACCGCATCAAACGAAAAACAAAGCAGCTGCTTTAGTATATTCTAGAACATTTCGCAGCTGTGAAGAATTCCATTCTAATGCGTTTAGAACGCTCCTTTATAATGCAAACATTTTGGGTTTAGTCATTTTGGGCGCACTCCTGGAAATGCCGACGGTATACTTTAGTCATTTTGGGTTTAGTCATTTTGGCATAGTCATTTTGGGTTTAGTCATTTTGGGCGCACGCCCTTTTTTTGTTACTAAGTAAAGCCAAAAAAAGCGGGGCACCGGCAGACACAGCAATGGTTAATCATAGCTTAGAAAAGAAGATAGGGAAATTTCTAGAGCTTCTTTCGCTGTTATAAAATTATCTATGTTTATCATTGTTGTGTCTGCCGGTGCCCCGCTTTTTTTTGGTTATAACAAAGAAATAGCACGCAGTGTAGAAGAGACCAAATCAGAGCGCAGAGTTTCTGGTTGCGCTAGGGGTTTAGGTTTAGGCATAGACTTATAGTTAGGCTTAAGCTTCTTCACCAATGGTCCTAAACTCAAGAATAAGAGATTAATTTTATATGCTAATAGTGCTAAAGGAGACAAAAGTTGTCTAAAACAAGTTTTATGTTGTTTAGAAACAAAATGTTGTTTAAAACAAAAACAAGCATAATAATAATAAAATTATCTAATAAGAAGAATTCTAAAAAATAGCGCCGCAGGCGAAAATTTTGAAGTTTGGAGTGTCCTGACGATGAAAATTTTCACTGTTTTCCCAAATTTTTAAAAATTTTTCGCCCGACCGCGCCCTATCGGGCGCGGTCGGGGGAGGTCATTTTATCCAGTGCTTATTCGGGAAAATTCGGGAAAATTTGACAAATTCCCGAATACCGAATCCCGAATGGCCAAAAGTACCGAATTTTCCCGAATCCGAATCCCGAATCCGAAGCCCACCCCTGGTATATACCAACTGGGGGCGTTCCAACTGGGGGTACCAATTGAGGGGGGGGTACATACTTGGGGGGTTACAAACTGGGGGGATACATACTTGGGGGGATGCAAACTGGGGGATACATACTTGGGGGGATGCAAACTGGGGGATAGTAACCCCCCCAGTTTGTAATCCCCCAAGTATGTACCCCCGAGTATGTATGTAATTTTCCTAAACCCCCTAGTTTGCATCCCCCAAGTATGTATGTCAAAATCCAGGGCCATACCCCCCCAGTTGGTATGTCACATTTTCTCGACTTTTCTACAGTCTTGAACCTTAATCTGATGCCAAAATTGAATTCCCGGTGAAAAATTACCTATATATGACCCTTTATGGGCAAATCCTGAAGAATTTTGCGAATTTTTTGTGACATACCAACTGGGGGTATAATTAGGGAAAAAAATTTCATACCAACTGGGGGGGGTATCCTGAGAATTCCATGGGGGCAAAAGTTAACATACAGACTGGGGGGGGTACAGATTGGGGGGATGCAAACTGGGGGGATTTAGAAAAATAACATACCAACTGGGGGGTTACTAACCCCCCAGTTGGTACCCCCAAGTTTGAACCCCCCCAGTTTGCATCCCCCCAATCTGTTCCCCCCATCTGTACCCCCCCTCCCCCCAGTTGGGACCCCCCCTCCCCCAGTTGACGTTTACCCCCGAACATTCTGTCCTTTCCCGAATTCTGAGTACTAGTACTTAGAAATCTCGCGCAGCCCCAAATATCAGGCCACACTTAAGCCTAATCTCATCCGGGTGTCAATCGCCGTGGACCGTAAGTATAACGCGAAAAAAATCAGCGCTATCGGGAGGTCCAACTTATTTTATTTGGGGGATTATGTATTTTCATGTAGGTTAATTTGTGCCTGTATAAAAAACATCAGTTTGAAGACTATGCTTTCATTGCACTTAATAAAATCTTCATGTGTATTCTTCTAATGTTGTGCAATAATTTGCCTATTAATTATCGATATATCAACGATTTTTACTGCTTCAGTCATGTATTTGTCACCTGTTCTATGATCGCAACAGTTTCTGGTGCCGTTGCTGAAATTTCGTACATTAGCATAAAATTTTGACAAAATAAAAGTCTCCTTTCATAATGCATTTTGTTTGCATATTTCTCTTATAAATGTGATCTTTGTTAATCATAAGGAAATATCATTCATAATATTCTTAAAGACACAAATGCCATTTCGTTATTTTATAATTTCCTGTATGTGAATGACTTGCTCTGCGCAATCATACGCCTTTTTGAACGTTTCCAGAAAATTATTTTAAATATCACACCGCTGATTTTCTCGCAATGAATAACGTTCGTTAGCGTTAATCATATTGTGGTCTTTGTTCTGTTCGTTCTTTTTAAGTTTCTGATTTTCAGATATTGTTTAAAAGCGGAGCCGCAGCTATTGCATTCTTCATTCGAGGTGCTCCCGTAAGAAATGAGAGCGTCCCTGTTCTGCACCGCGGTTTTGACATCTGCTTTTGTTCTGTCACAAGCTTGGGCGGAAACTCAGAACATCAACGTGGCCGGACAGGTGAACATTTGTGCGTAAAAGATGCGTAAATAAAGGCTTTTCAGTAAAATCATGAGTACGGCTCGGGAAAATGCACAAAAATTTGAATTTTTCCGACCTCTAATCATGATTTCGACTAAACTAATGTATGTGTAAGAAGTAAAAAGGATATGTATAATAAGACTTTTTAATTACTTAATATGTCAATATATTTTTTCAACAACTTTTTGCAGGTATTCTGCGTCGATATTACCGAAACTACTGAGCAGCCATCATTGGCGACAACAAGCCAGCCGTCAACAACCATAACTAGCAATGGTGAGGATTCAAACGAAGTGCTCGATCCGTCGCATGGCAGTGCTCTGAAGATCCTCAGGTTAAATATTTTTCATCTTTGCGAAATTGTGTCTTAAAACTGAATATTGTCCTACATGCGAAATGTACGTATTTATTGTTATTTTCAATATTTTGTGAATTTTATTTCAAAATTTATTTCATATAAATAAGCTAACAATTATTCTTTTTGGAATAATTAGCGCTTGGAATAATTCTTTCATTTTCTCTCTGTTAAGATTTATAGGAAAGGCAATTATAAAGCTATTATATAATACACTAGCTGTGCTACGCCGCTGCTCTCGCGGCGTCCCGCGCCGAAAAAAAATTTGTTGTCTAAAAAATTTTGTCTATATTTTATCTAAATTTTTTGAAAATCTATATCAGCACACCCGTACGAACATTTTAAGCTATCACTTGCCCGGAAATGAGCCGGGAAAGTGGTCTAACCGTCAGGTGAGTGACAGACGCACGCTGGCTTTTTAGTAAAGTACCATTTGCCTACATTTAATTTGCGTCGCAAATAAATTTTATAAGATTTTATTGATTCTATCGAAACATATTACTGGTATACATTTTTAAGTCTTTGGCATGCATTTTATTTTCCTGCAAAAATATTATATGAAAATAAAAATTTTGATATCGAAATAAATTTTTATCGAAATTTTATAAAACGTAATAGATTTCTATTAAATTCAATTTGATTACTTAATTCTATTTATATTCAGGAAGAAGCGTAATTCTGGCTATGAAAGCGGACGCCATGGCTCAGAATACCACCAGAAACCGGCACGCTACGACCATTCCGGTGAATACCAAGCCAAGCCCGTATATCGCCCCAAACAGAAAAAACCGGCCTATGAGGAGGAAGAGCATTCCGAGCCGAGCTATTCGAAGATGGAGACGTCGGTTCGCCGCCCACAGAAGCCCAGCCATCACGAATCCAATGAAGAATATGGCAGCAAACCGTCTTACCACCAGAAGGTTAGAATTAGTTATATCATAAAATAAATATAGTAATATTTGCACTTAATATACGCTACATTAAGGTAGTGCTACATCCTCGAGGCTTTTCCATCTGTCTTCTAAGCCAAATTAAATGTGAAACATTTAACGAGTCGTCAAGATGGCCTTGACGAAAGAAAATTTCTGATCTTAACCAAGCTTCCGAACGGTCCTTTATTCCACATTTATATGGAACAACAACATTTATATTTATATGGCCTTTGAAACGGACTCGATAGGAAAGAACAGGCAGAAGGGAATTTTGCAGAAGTCCATCTAATTAAGAAAATAATAATCTCAAGAAATCCAAAAATTAATTTATCGAGATAAATTTTTATATCATTCTAAAAATATTTTTGTTTTCAGCCTCGCTATCAGAAGGAAGAAGAGGAATATGAGCACAAACCGTCATACCAAGGAAGCAAACAGAAGTATGGAGCCAGCAAGCCGGGCAAATACGAAGAAGAAGGCGAGTATGAAAGACCGAGCAAATACCAATCCTCCAAGCCGCATAGCCAATCTCCAGCATTCGAACAAGAAAAACCGAGAAGCCGCAAACCGTCTCATGCAGGCTGGGAAGATAATGAGCACAGCGCAAGCAGCCATGGCTGGGCACATCGCAGGAAGCGCGATGCAGGTAAAATTTTTCAGTTACAAATAATAAAACCACCATGCTATGAATTTATCTAAGTTGATTATTTTCTGCAGAATGCAACTATAGCAATGTATAAATGCTTTTACAAATAACCGTTTAGTTCCACAAAAAATCAGCCATGAATGCGCTTTAAATAACCTTACCCATTTAGTTTGTAAAAATTGCGGAATTTACATTTTTTGTTTTCGTGATTTTTTCTGCATTCGTCACAAACAATTTGGTCCACTTTGTATACCATTAGAATGGAACACATTTGATATTTTTTAATAGATGCCAAAAAATTGGATTATTTACTCTAAGTTTGCGGTTTTATTGTCATAAAATGATGGAAAACTACAGGCCTATGTAAAAATTTTACATTAATGGTTAATTTCACATTAATGGTTACATAGGTGACCAAATTAGTTTTGATGAATGTAGGTAGAAACAGAAAAAATGTAAAAAATTTGATAGCATTTCAAAATAAAAATGAAAGGAGGAAAATTTGCCTTTTTTGCAAAATCTGATTTCATTACACTTAAAATTACATTTAAATTATTTTAGATGATGACGATTGGGTACGGAGAGATATGGATGATGATAACTGGCCGAGCAGAGTCGACGAAGATTGGCAAAGAACCGACAGTTGGTCTGATGACAATCCTGGCGAGAATAACGGCGTGAGACCAGGAGGACCTGTCCAAAATCAGGGCCAAGGCCAGCAACAAAATCAAGGCCAAGGCCAGCAACAAAGTCAGGATGAAGGCCAGGAACAAAATCAAGGAGAATACTCTCCGCAGCAAGAATCAGATGACGATGGCATCCCAATTGATCAGGATGATGAGGATGATCTCGGACGTCAGCCTATTCCCTCGCAAGTAAACCAAGGAACATCTCAAGCTGGAGCCCCTCCTCAGAATCAGCAAAGTGGATCATCTCAAACGCAGTCTCAATCTCAGGGTCAGAGCCAAACACAAAGTGGAAGCGGTAACCAAGCACAAGGGCAAGTTCAGAGTCAGAGTGGAGGCTCAGGTCAAAATCAGTTGCAAGGACAGGGCCAAATCCAAGGTCAAAATCAAGGAAATGCGCCTAATGGTAAGTGTTATTTTCGCATTATAGAATTTCTCTATTCGCAAAATTAAATTAAACGGCTAATTACACGATTTCAAAAGTATTGTAGAATTTCAGGTGTAGAACTTTATTATATAAAACTATATATAATATATGTTGCAGTAAAACTGATTATCCGACATAACTAGTTATTTCTAAGTAAACGTGATTATTTTGTTAGTATACTACGAGGGTTTACTAGTAATAATTAGTTATTCTTAGGCGTAACTAATTGTGTCAAATAATCAACTTTTACTTCAACATATATAATAATTCGCAGTTATTCAGCATCATTTCTCGATTTCCATCTATTTAGTCTTATCAGTCAATCTATTATGTCAACCTCGTACTGACCCATAAGAAAAGATGTATTTAGTTCAAAACAATCAACAAGGATGGAACTCCCAAGTGGACAACACACAGCAACAACAAAATGGTCCATCCAACCCTGTAGTTTCTGGAAGAGATAAGCCACAAGAAAGCGGCAGTTGGGACAGCAATAAACGCCTTCTTCGTCAGAGCAGTCAGGGACAACAACCGCAAGGTAATTTTTTGTCCTTGAAATTTATTTAATATTTTCTCGGGTATAGTAACTCCAGAAGAACGTTGGGCAAGGAAATTATCTAAGTGATAATTTTTATTTTTGGAATATCTCACATTGTTCATTTATTATAATTTCTTTTCGTCATTGACTATCAACATTTAATATTATTAATCAGGTGGTAAATGAATGCTTTATTTTTAACGCAGTTAAACTATCTAAAGATTTAGAGCAATACAATTCACCGACACAAGTTCAAGGTTCTCCTGCTGCTTCAGCTCCACAAGATCAAACCAACGACCCACAGGCTCCGGCACCTCCTGCTAATCCTCCACAAGAGGGCTCTTATTCACAGTCTGACGACCCACAGGCTCCGGCACCTCCTGCTAATCCTCCACAAGAGGGCTCTTATTCACAGTCTGACGACCCACAGGCTCCGGCACCTCCTGCTAATCCTCCACAAGAGGGCTCTTATTCACAGTCTGACGATTCGCAATCCAATTCAGAACAGGATGTTCCTCCACAAAATCCACAAGAAAATCCATACGATGAGTCGCAGGTTTCGGAAACCCAAACAGAACCAGATGTTTCAACTTCACAGCAAGACCCAAATGGATCCCAAGGGCAATACCAGCAGGGTTCCGCAGACGAACGTGCGGATGACGATGGCGAATGGCAATTTATCGGATTAGATGGCCCACAAAATCAATTGGCTCATGCTTCACGATTCCGAAGGTATTTTTTGTATTGTAACCATCGTTGGCAATCGATATGACGCAAAGGAAGCTTTTATATAGGCTTCACGGATACATCCACTTGGTACCACCATCTGTTTAAAAAATAGTTTACAGACATCATTGAATTTTGACGAAAAGCGAAAAATCTGAATGTAGCATAGGATGCAGCTGAAAAAGTTGATATATGGTGGTTATGATCAGATTTTGCATCAAGTAGGGAAAAAGTCGAGAAAATTGAGAAAAATAAAAATACAATTTGCATAGTAAATTTAGTAGCAAACTGTATTCGCAATTTTTCTCGAACTTCTTTCCTATTAAATACAAAATCTGATAATGACCACTATATACCAACTTTTGAAGCTACATCCACTGGTATATTCAGTTTTTTGCTTTTCGTCAAAATTCCAGGTTTTCTAAAATATTATTTAAAGACAGAATAAGCTTATTATGTATAATTGAATAGGTACTAGTAGTATGTGTATGTAACATTTAATGATATTATTTAAATTCTTTAACGTGCTCTCCGAAACGCTTACCTTATAGAAGAACCTTACTTTAGAACAATTTTCTTGGGTCACAGTAAAAACTGTAACGCTGAAAATTTCATGCTCAAAAACTTTTTTCGTTTCAGATCCGCCGCTGGTCGCTCTCAATTCCGCCCCAAGCTCATCCCAGCGAAAGCCGAGGTTCAACTGTTCGAGCACGATAAGAGTAAGTTTTTAATACAGAATAACTTCGTTTATCCGAATCGATTTTTCAGCCAATTGTTCGGATAATTGAAATTAGTATAATTGAATTTCGAGTTCTTTCAAAAAATATTTTGCTTTTTTGGCTACGTTTTTTCAAACTTTGAAAATTTTTCAAAAAGGGCCACAACTAGCAAATTTTTTGAAATATTTCAAATTCCTGCCAAAACTTTCACGTTTTTGATAAAAAATTTCTAATGTTTGGTCAGATTTGAAAAATTTTCTAAACTTTACAAATCAATAGAGTGACCTATTTTTCGACAAATTTTTCCCGAAATTCGTTCGGATAAACGAGGGAAATTTGTGTGAAAAAATCCGTTCCGGCCAACATTCGTTCGGAAAATGGAATATTGGGATAAACGAGGTTATACTTTATTAAAAACTAAATTTTTAAACATATATAAACAAACATAGCTATAATATAATAAACATACGTATAAACAAAAACTAGTAGAATTTGTTTTAGTCAGCAGTGATGACCTCTTAGCTACTGTACAGGTAAAAATGTCTCGCATGCTTAGTTATTATACTTTGTCGGTTTCAGACTGATGACCAAGGCTTCTTCAATATCTCAGGTAAAGACGGTTATCATAAATCTGTATTATATCTCAGGGAAAAATAGATAGGCTCAACCCATTAGGATCAAAACCAAGAATTAATACGTAATTGTTATATAAGACCTGAGTTCCATTACTAATAATTCCTTATTACAAATCGCAATATTGTTGCAAACCTTATTTTTGAGAAATTTGATATAGATTTGTTATTGCAATATATTAATTGATAATTTTATTGATGTTAATTATTTTCGGCTCCGAATCGGAATTCAATCTGATCCGCCCTTATTTGATCATCAAACACCAGTGTCCATCAATCTTCAAGGAGTTTGAGGTGACCGACTTTATTTTCTTTATTAATTTATTATAAAGACAAATAGAAATTTATGAACAAATAATATAGATAAACTGCGACAATTTATTTCATGTGATTATTGATTTAAAACATTGGTGAAAAGAACATTTGTGTTCAAGCTCATAAAAAAACATAAATTTACCTTTTATTTATAGAAGTGCAAATTCACCACCAAAATCGAATTGCCATATGAAAACCCGGAAAAGGATTCCACGCGCAACATCCTTGTACCAATAAGTGGAGCAACAACTGAGGTCCAGTGTGAATAAGTCTGAGGAAATCGAAGAATCAAAGTTATTAAAGGGAACAGCGACTTTTACCATATTATAATAATTTTATTTTAATAAATTAGTTAGAAATCGTTGTTAACACTCACAAGGCCGAGGGTAGCAAGTGTAGCGTTTGAATGAGCTGGCTGAGCTGGTTCACAATTAAAGAAAAAAACGTTCGGAAAACAGCTTTTTCTTAGGTCACTTTGGCAATTTTCGGAACCCACTTTTCGTGTCGGTGAAAATTCTGGGTCACTGTGTTTGAGGTCACATATCTCTAATATTTTATACCGTTGGAACCGCTAAGACTTGGCCTAATTAGATATATATTGGGTGCCATGGCATTTTCATTTTTGGGGTTTAGAAATATGCCAAACTCACATTTACCTAATCCAAAGAGCCGATATAAAACTTAGTAGTTTTGGTGTGCATTTGAGTGAAAACATTTCGTTAAGAAAACTTGCGATATTTTACAAATATCGGAAAATTGAAATTTTGTTCTTTCTGCTGTTTTAATCTGTTTTTTGGATTTAGATATTGAAAATAACCTCGAAATTGGCTTTTTCGCTATCAAATTATCCTAATGTGGCATTTTTTACAGGATATATCACAA
This sequence comes from Ditylenchus destructor, assembly GCA_022814885.1. Taxonomy (NCBI): domain Eukaryota; kingdom Metazoa; phylum Nematoda; class Chromadorea; order Rhabditida; family Anguinidae; genus Ditylenchus; species Ditylenchus destructor. The sequence goes on along the minus strand of JAKKPZ010000023.1, from coordinate 736,227 downwards.
GTTTTCTAATAGTAATAGTAGTAATTTCTAATAGAACACCCTGTTGTAGAACTCGAGAAACTTATATTATTCAATTACACAAATTCTATAATAAAATTCATAAATCGCCACAAATTAAAATTTACATTATTTAATACACCGTCTCAACATTATACCGGACATCAGTGGTCAAAATTTGTATGTGAGGTCGACTCAATTTCTGTTATCAATCTAAATTATTCGCACCATAATTCATGGCAAAACAATCTACAATGTGCATTTACGATAAAGTTTAAAATTTTTATTACACATACTACGGAAACAATGAAAATGTGAATAAAGCTCAATAAACCGAACTAAAAGTTGTACGAACAATTGAGATTACAGTAACAAAATTGACTTAGAATTATATCGCGATAAACTACTAATACGGTGAATAATGCCCAATATTATACAAAAGGCCTTATTGTGCAATTATGCAAATTTATTGTGACCAGGTGGTCGAGAATATTCACAATCTAGTTAAAAAATTACATACATCTTTACCTCTTAGATTATTTTCCACGTTAATTTACACCGTTAAAATAAAACAAAATTTTATATAAAGACAAATTTTAGAAACTTATAAAATTATAGCCTTTCATACAAGTTTTCAGTCAGAAGCCCCAAAAAAAATTCTAAATAAGGTTACCGAAGAGGAGAATGATTAAGAAAGTAAGACCCATGGAAGGAATACGTCAATACACTATAGTCTAATTTGTCACATCTACTAGTATGCACTATTACAATTACGATTACAAGCGAATAGAAGAATGTAATCCAAAAGTTACTCATGTTCCTGGCAAATTTCCACCTAATCCTGCTGCCGGTCCCAATGGTGGTTCAGCATCATGACTGAATTCATTCATCACGTACCGCTTTCCTCGAGCCAAACGCAAAAGTACAACCTCGCACGTATTCCATATTTTCACAGGCGGTCCCCAGTAGTTAACGCCGGAAGAGACAAAAACCTAAACATTAACAATTTAATATGGCAGAGTCTACTTTGTCCTTTGCAGAATTTGAAAATTATAGACAATAATACCTGCGTGCCAGATGGAGTGTCTCTATATAGTCCATGAAGGATGAGCTAACAGGATCACAGTACTTTGTGTTGGACATCCCTTCAATCCTTTCTCAGCATCCATTTTATGACCTAGAGAGACATAAATTAAAATGATTGTACAAAGCTTAAAGCGATTTTTTAACGATTTAGTATAACTAAAATTTCATATACCATTCCTGAAATATTCCACAATCAGGAAGGGTTAGGCAAGCTTAAAAGAGTTTGTTGAAAAACCGAATTAAAGTTAATTTTGCATCAAAATATTTCAGGAATGACACCGTACGTCTCTATGTAGTAATTAAAATAGACAAACAAATACAATTTAATTTTCCTCACAAACGATCTTTAAAATTGGCCATCTTTAAACATAACAGGCTCGATTATGGTATCTGAATACAGACCTTGAATAAATAGCTTCTCTGTGATGAGATCGTCCACACCAACCATGCATATGGTACCCTCTACACTATTAATATCGTGTTGATGTTCACTTGCGGTGTCATTTTTATTTCCGCGAATAACTTGATGTGAGTTCCTCAGAACCGTTAGATTTAGCTCGTTGCGGAAAAACTTAATCAAAATGATTTGATTAAAGATCATAAATCGTAATTTACCTCAACCCATTCGTGAACATTACCATGATAATATTCGTGATTGCCTAAACATATGATAGTTCGAAGCGAAATTTTACCATAAACATGTTTGTCTTTAAACCACTCACCTGTGGCGAAAAATACCCCGTGTTTGGCTTTGAGTTTGGATAAAGGCTCAGCTCGCTTGGCCAAGTTTGACTTGAATCCATCGACTAAATCGCCAACTATTGTAATAGCGTCCGCATTGAGATTATTAACTGCGTCCACAATTGTTTCTACTCTGGATTTGGTAACTGTCGGTCCTATATGCACATCCGTCACTAATGCAATTGTGAAGCCATCCAAGTCCTTAGAAAGATCAGGCAAAAATACATCCATGTTGTGGATCTAAAACATGGTTTTAAGAGGAAATAAAAGACTTGAGCTATTTTATTTTCTTCCGGGCTTCCCAAATTGTCTTGAGCTCAATATATATCTGCGCAGCCTAAGGGTGATGGGAAAAATTATGAAATATTTTTGATTATTTTTCGGAATATTACCATTTTTCCAAAAAATTCCCAAAATTTCATCTTCGGGACAAATGCAATCCTACAAATTCTCAGTTATGTATAATCACAAGGTTCCCTTGACAAAATTTTCATTGATAAATAGGTTAGTTATCCACTCTACCTAAGTCGCTGATCTCCGTGTGTTTGTCCCATGGCAAAACTTTTTTAGTGCCCTCGATACAGGGGTGTGTGATAGCTCATTTTGTAGGTCTCGCCGAGTTATCCACGAATGCACAAACAATTTTTGGCGGAGGTATCAAAAAGTGGCACTTTTTGGCCAAAAAGTGGAAAAATACATGTTTTTTTACGCTACAAAGGAAACTTTTTTCGTTCCCCCGATACAGGGGTGTGTGATAGCTCATTTTGTAGGTCTCGGAAAGTTGGTATACGAATCCGCAAAAATTAGGGAGCGGAGATCTCAAAAAGTGGCCTTTTTTTGCCAAAAAGTGGATTTTTTGGCAAAAAATGGTACTTTTTAAACCAAAGCATCTACGGGGCTGATTTTTGGCACCCGGGGTTTTCAAGCATGCTGAATCCGAATCTAACGTCAGATTTTAGGTACATTCTCACGAGGTCGTGTTATTCTCACGAGGTCTCCCCTAAAACCGAGTTTTAGCTCGGGTTACTGAGAAAAAGCTAAAGTAATTTCCGTCAACCCTTCGGAACGTTCCATAAAAGGTACCCAAACAAATGTTCGAGGAATTTTAGGCATCAGTTTGCAAAACTCACCTTGGCAAAAAAAACCCCCTTTCGATTTAAACCGCCGCTTTCGCCGTTTTTGAATCCACACTTAATCCCCCTTGGGGGAAATACCCTTAATTTTTGGTTTGTTTCTATTTAGGAACCTTTGGGTCCTTATAACCCCGCCCTTGAATTTGGAAGAAATTTGAAAGCTCAGGCAAAAATTCTCCATGGTGGTTTTAAAAACAAAAAAATAAGGTAACCCGGGCCCCCAAATTGTCGGCTAAAAAAGGGGCCCCGGGTGTGGAAAAAAAAGTTTTTTTCGGAAATTAATTCTTGCAAAGTTTCCCCTTTATCCCAAATTTGTGCTACCCTTTTGAAATCCCAAGGCCGCGACAACATTAAAATTTTAGTTATAGTAATATTAATCCTATAACTTTTGACTATAGTAATATTTTGAGCTTTTAGTCAGAAAGCTAGTGGTGCATCATAACAATTTGTTAATCAATGAAAACAAACCAAAGGTTTTCGATGTGTTGAAATCAGTCCCACTATTGTAAGGAATATGGCGATAAGCAGCGCAGAGGCATTATGCAACGGCTTTGACTTGAATATCGGGTGGCGCACACTTGGAAAGACGTAGTGAAAGAACTTCTCCCACAAAACCAATGCCACCAGGAATGCGCCCCAATGCACGTAAATTGCCACGCAAATAAAGCTGAAATAAGTAATAGAACGGCATAATTAGAAATACAATTAGAACCATCCTTATATGGCCAATGAGACCGAATTTATGGTAATGTTTTTACCTATAACCTCTTAGAAAGCTGAAAGTTTCTCTGGAGGACAATTTTCAAAAGTTTTAGTTTGCGGTCGGGGGGCGGTGATTCCCCCCCCCCCCGGAGATTTCCTTAATCTTAGGATTAAGCTCCCAAACAACCCTTATAAGCCACCAAACAAGCTTAAGCTTAAGTCTAGACTTAGTTATGAGCCATTATGCGCTGTTTTCCCTAGGGAGAAAAGACCGGGGTGGTGGGGGAGGGGGAATCTCCGGGGGAGGGGGGGAATCTCCGGGGGGAGGGGGGATCACCTACCACCTTTTCGGTCACAAAAGCCGTTAACCGTTGGTTGTTTTCTTGATATTAATTGAGTTTTCAGCGTTTTATAAATTAAAGCCATTCTCCATAATTTGTGCCTTCTTCAAAATGCAGCAAAGGAAATGCAATAAGGTCAACTCAACATCTGATTGCTAGCTAAAGTATATTTACCTTGCGAGAGATAACCGAGAATTTTCTGGAAGGTAAATATAGAAAAATATCCAAGCCGAATGAGTCAATACGAGAAAGATTATCACAACCAAGCGAATGACAATGCGAAGGTTTGAATAATTTGCCGGAAAACTGAAAATAACCGAGATAAGTTTACAGTTGTATAATTTGGTATACAAACCTGGTACATCTTTTGTACATCAACGCTGATACAATGGACATTAAAATTTGTACAGTGGCCAATTCCTGAATTCGCGCAATTTGAGAATGCTGTGGGCCTAAAATATCGCAAATAAACACTGATATTTTAATATTGAAGTTTTATATGTATTAAGCTGGAGTGCAAATTCGAGTACCTAATTTAATAACGACTAATAAAATGTTTATCTGAACAAGGAAACAATGACGTACTTAAAAGTTCATTGATATGTCTCTTTTCTGCTCAAAATGTTCCATAAAAATAATATTTACAGGACTAAAGGATGCGAATCCCAAAACAAACCACCCTAAAATTTCGTTTGTAATGTATTAATGTCATTTTTACCTCTTAACATTATTAAGAGTGCATACGCTTTGAAAAATTCAAGGGTATGCAAAAACAAAGGTACCGTAAAACCTCTAATTTAACCCCCCTCTGTCTGATTTATAAACAGCCTCTATGCTTACTCATTGGAAAGGAGCGCCTGCACACTATTTCGTCAAAAAGGAAATCGTTAGCAAAATTAATTTTAGCACGACAATCGGTTTAAGTTTGTTCAAAATTAATTACTCCAAATTTCCTTTTTCAAACAGCCAGCAGGCCTTTTTTTCCTTATGGAATTTAAGATAGAGAAAATTTTTCTTTTGATTTTTGATGGGGGGCTAAAATTAATTTTACTAGCAATTTCCTTTTTAAAACGGACCCCATTTCCAGATTAAAAGAGAAAATTAACATACAAGGGGAAAAGGTTTTGGGATGCAACCAAAAAACCCCTGCAAATTAACGTTAAAACAAAATATAAAATTCATGCGTAGGACAAAAAACCTTCATATCGAACATTTTTAGCCTACATTTTTCAGAAATAAACCGATTTCATTTGCTTATGTTTACCTGAAGAAACTAGAAAAATGATGAAAGCAAACCTTCGGAGAGCCACCTCCACAGAATGAGGATTACATCGGCGATAAACAATGCTGCCATCCATTTCTTAAAGGTTGCACCCATTTCTACGAAGAAAGGGCCTATCGAATGATGGCAATCAATAACTCTGAAAACTAAGGTTTTAACTTTAGTTTTAATGTGAATCATGCCGTATTTAACTGACATAACAGCGGAATAAATGCAGTGTAAAAATAAACGTTTATTTTGTTATTCATTTATCAAACAAAATTATTGGAGCAGAAATCCTATAAGAATGAATGTAACAGAAAATATATCTCCGATGTTACAGCATTACAGTATATCTGCATAACTCTTATGTATATCTTGAGAGGGCGTGCTATAAAATATTAGATTTTAGATAGCATAAAATAACTGACTGAAAATTCGAATCATTATGTGAAAACAAATACAAACAAATATGTTTAGACACCACAAAATGAGTGAACTAAATTTTCTCCTTTGAAATATAACCGATATACAATAACATTACAATTAATATCAAATTTGGTCAGATTTAATCGATACTATCACTTTTTTATTTTTAAAGCACTAATGACCCAATTGTGAATAAAATTAGTCAAATTCACGCGGACTGTCAATAAATGGCTAGCAAAATGCAACAATATTAAGATGATGATCGATGTCAGAGCCGAAATCACATAATTTGAAATACTCAGGCCTATGTCCAGCCAACTGCCCTCGTCTCGAAGATTGTAAAAAAATACGACAGCCATGGCGTCTGTTATATGCATTGTCATGCATGCCAATCGGGGCAGCAGTGCGCGATTGGTCTGGAGAATGGCTGCAAATATCAGAGCAAGCTGAAGGAAAGGAATGGAGATTTTCAACAGGAGCAAGGCGGCCATGGAGAACTGAAATCAGCTGGTTAAAAGTTTGGTTAAAATTACAGATCAGTTTAAAGTTTATGGAAACAGTGTTATTAAGACTGCTATCGTCATGGTTCTGAATCAATTCTTTTTTCTTCACCAGGAGAATTTCATTATTACTTAAAAGAGATATTTCTAGGTATAAATAAAAACTCGGAATTTCTATATTCTTCCAGAAAACAGCTTATGTCAGTAACATTAAAATATAAAATATTTACCGGAGAGAAAACAGTAATGAAATTGAGGAGAAAGTTCGTGTTAAAGCTATTTAACGATGCAATATTGCCAGTACCGAAGAAAGCCTAAAACCTCCTTTTAATCTTTATACGAAGAGGGTTAGTCATTTAGCCTGGTGGCGCACTTAGCCTGCCCCACTTAGCCTGGAAAATGGGAAAAAGTGGCGCACTTAGCCTTGTTAATATCTCTAAAAATCTCTCACCCATGTGTACTATCTCGCTGAAAGTGAAAGTAACTTTCCGGCTCAGTTAGCCGGCAAGTTACTTTCAACGCGCAGCAGCCTAAGCCCCAAGCCTAAGTTCGGGATTCTGCGCAGCAGCCTAAGCCCCAAGCCTAAGTTCGGGATTCTGCACAGCGCCTAAAGCCCCAAGCCTAAGACTAAGTCCGATTGGTGCGTGCACAGTAGCCTAACGGGCTACAGCGCCTAAAGCCCCAAGCCTAAGTTTGGTTGAGTCTGTACAGCAGCCTAAGCCGCAAGTCACACTTAGCTTGGTACCAGGCTAAGTGCGACTACCATATTAGGAAGTCAAAAATCTCGCGCAGGCGCGCGAGTTGGGTGGGGGTCCCAAAGGCAAAGTTGCTTATAAGGCCATGCCAAGCAACTTTGCCTTTGGGACCCCTGCGCGAGATGTCCAAATATGGGAGATCCAGAAATCGGGGTAAAAAACCCCCCCCCACTCCCACTTAGCCGGCAAAAAAAGCGAGAGAGTACCCTTACCACGCAAAAGTTGGGCAGAGAAAAAAATGAAAGTGAAACCAGGCTAACTGGGTATAAAAACATGAAAGTGAAACCATTTTCCAGGCTAAGTGGGGCAGGCTAAGTGCGCCACCAGGCTAAAGTCGATTTTCCCTATACGAAAGCATTATAAAATTGCCACCATCTCAACCATAGCCACAAGCATAATTGATCGCCGCCATTCATGAACTTGAAAGTGTCCCGTCTCAATAGATACCTTTGTTTCATCACTTACGGTAGATAATCCATTTAAAGTGCCTAAAAGATAAAAGTACATTTCATAGTTTTACTTAAAGCGTACCTGAACATTTTATCACATCCGCATGGAATTTTTTTGTAAAGAATTCCTCGTTTGTTGATGGTTGACTACTATAGGAACTTCCTGTTTCCAATCTCATATAAATTATCAGAAAAACGGAAAATATCAGCAAAAATAATGATTCGTAGGAAATTGAAAGCATTGAATATGGCAAACACGCTGAGGCCAACCACAGCACCATCGTGTCGGAAATGTAGAAATTTGCTGTAAAGATTGGAAGGCACAAACCGACAGGTACGGTACACCAGGAAAATATCCGTGTAAGTGCAGGCACTTGCTGAAAATTACTTTATTAAGTGAATTGTTTCAGGACGTGTGACTTGTGCTTATGCGCAAGCACAATGTGTTCCATTGCTCAAATTTTACAAAATTCATTGTTGAAAATTTGCACTAAAATACTCACGTGTGTTCCAAATAATTGCATAGAGATTTGAGCATAAGCATTGCAGACAGCAGCAATTAAATGAAGATATGTAAGCAGTTTAAGTCCATTTAGGGCATTATCTGTTCGATAAGTAGACACAAAAGACCGGTATGCATAAAGCAATGATGCCATAACTAGTGGAGATATGATCACAAGTGTCGGATATGGATTACTTCCCACAGTGTCCAGCATTGGGAATATGGCTAAAAGTATGCAGCAGAAAAGCCATGAAACACTCCTATAAAGTAATAATCGATAGGGATATTGAATGTTCAGAAATTGTATTGGATTGCTTATAATTAAAGAAATTATAGGTTCGTAAAACCAAAATGAACGTCGTGATTCCATTCCTTGAATTGGGAGCGTTCCATTGGGAGTGTTTCATTTGTTTAATTTCACACTTATTTTTTAAATTTAACAAATATTTTAAACTTACCGACTCGCTTTAAAGTTTTTTTTTCACAGCTAAAATACATACCAAAATAGTCGTTCCGGGGAAAAGCGATCCAGCAGCCAGACTGGAGAAAGACATATGAAAATAATAGAAAGTACAGAACGCTCGAAAAATACAGCCACAAAAGTTGTCAGCAAAAATACTAAAAATAAGTAAAATATTATGGCTTTGTTTTATTCACATAACTAACCTGCAATTCCAAATATTACCACACATTTTGCCACATTCTCCTTCCATTTACCATACTTGAAATGCCATTCTCCTGCCTTGACCCCAATAGCTTCAATAATATTATTCAGAAGCGATAAAGAAAAGGACAATTTCTTTTGCTGTAAATGGCGATTCATTTTCTGACTAGGCAGATTTATATTAAAAGCAATCGATGTTGTAAATACAGGCATCAGATAGTACAGGTAATGAGTCCAAGGAAGGGTCTGTATCCAGCTGAGGAAGACAGTGACTCCAAGGAAAAGTCGGAATAAACTGTTTGGAACAAATATTGAGCTCATATTCTGAACATTGTGCAGAACATTTCTGAAATAAAAAATCACATTAAGTCCTCAAAAATATATTGGAGAACCTTCCAATAAGCAAGAGAATTTCCCGTGGTCGTTTTAATAACAAAACTCACTTTTTAATTTAGTGTCAACCTCAAAAATTAAAACTCCACATATAAATATTTTATAGCAAAAATATTACAGGATACGATTTCTGAGGCAGAAATATCGTACAAACGTAATTAAAAAACAAATTAAAAAAATCAACCTGGCAACTACAGTGTATATCACCACGTTCCAACTAATGTACAGAGCTACGATAGCCAATCCTAAGCTGAACCTCTGATATCGGTGGAAGTAAAGTAGCGCATCTCGTACTCTAGGGATCCACTGAAGGCACACTGTGGCGGCTGCATCCCATCTAGCAGCTCCATTGGTTGTTAGACGAAGAATTTCTGATTCTACTTTAGTGATCGCTTCTGCCTGGAATCCGGGATATTCACGGAACATAAATGGCAAGGAATTTTTCCGTCGCTCGTTTCGGCTGATAGAGTATTGTTCAACCATCTAAATAGCAATATGTTATGTTTTATTACATATAACAATTGAAGCTTGAGCTATATTTTTAATCGTGGATTAGGTGTAAAATTACGAAGGTGTAAAATGACTATGAAAGTGAAAATTTAGGCTACATAGAGGAAAGACTTCACATAGCGTAAAACATGTATTTAAAAAATACCCTCCAAAAGTATAAATACGCTTTAAAATTGGAAAACTTGTAAATTATTTCAAAGCAGTCCCTTTCTCATAATTCAAAAGCAATGTACCTGTTTAAAATTTCCATAAGCGGCTTGAAATTTGTACTTGGGTGACGCATCCAGTATGGAAACCGGTAAAATACCCATACTGTTAGTTGGTACAGCCAATCCTAACAACGCGGACTGTAAAGGAGCTAAATCAACTTGATTTATAATATGCTTGACAGCGATTTTGCGGACTCCAGCGCCCCACGCTATAAAAGGAACGAGAATTTCATCGTCAGTTCCAGCACCATGTGAACCCCTAAAAAGATTACTGGAAAGTTAAAGATAACAACATTTTCCTCATAAAAAGTTTAAATTTCCCAAAAACTTTTCATCCAGCTTATTGTTTCAAATATCCCATTAATCAGAGTATTTTGAATATGTTTACTAGGTCAGAGAATGTGAAATTCGCCTAAATATTCCCAAATACAAAATATACCAATCAGTCATGCCATGGTCCGAAGTGAATAAATAAGCTGTTCTAAAATTTGATTATACGTGTGATAAGCCAAACAACACTTTAATACCTATTATCCGAATTAAACGTATTCTCGAATAGCCCCACCATACGCTTGATCCCTTTGTCGACAACTTCAATGTTATCGACATAATTCTTGGAATGAGGCTTGTTTCCATGTCCATTGGTATCCAATCCAAGTAAGTGAAGGAAAAATATGGATCGGTCGCTGTTCATAAAAGATTTCGCGTTTGACTCCGACGTCAAATATTCCTAAAACTTTGTCAAATTTAATTACTTATAAAAATGTAGAAGGTCCGTTAGAAAATTGTGAAACATTTATATTTTTAATGGCATAATATCCGAGGTAATCAGGAATACCTTGTGCTAGCATAAGCAGAAGGAGCAAATACTGACTTTTAACAAAGTAGCTTACTATATTTTATTTAAAATGTTTTTAGTATTCATAACTTAATTATTCATTATGTTATGATGTATTATTTCATATACCTTACCTCAACTTTATTGAAGACCCATTCATCCAATTTGGAGGCGTCATTGCTTGCAAAGTCCTCCTCATCTGCGGAATACGATTCGCTCACTTGCAAGGTGCCCGGTTTCAAGGTCTCGGCAAAAAGGCCCACTATGTCAGGGCTTCCCCAGATGAATGCTCTGTTTGACTCGTTCAATGTGCTATCGAAGGGGACCGGGTTGTGTTTCCAACCGCGGGCAACTGCGCTCACATCCTCGTAGAAGCCAGCCATCATAGCCACGTGACCCGGTCGGGATTCTGTTGGCACGTGACTCTTTGAAATTCCCCAGGAACCCTGAAAACGATAGAAATTGAGAACATTGCACTAAAAGTAAATGAAGACTTGCCTTTCCATTTCGAATAATCTCATGCAGAAAAGGCGACTTTTCCGGGCGCTCAAAGAATGTGCTCGACCTAAGTCCATCTAAAGCGAACCATTAGTACGCTTACAATATATCTTTTATACATGGTTATGTGATGTAAATGTATACCTGCCGAAAAAATGACTAGACGGCTTGCAGGAGGTATTCCATTTTTGGTGATCGGGTGGGGCCGTGCATTTTTTACCAGTGGTGAGGAGTAATAAACATCGAATATTGAATAAAGGAGGACCAAATGCACGATCACGCCGAATACCAAAAAAATGGCGTGCATCTAATCCCAAATCACACTGATATCACCAGGACATTCGGATGATTATCTTGGAAATATCTTTCCAGAGATCCAATTATAAATTTTAGTTTAAACAATGCATAGTCCTAACAAGAATTTTTTAGTAGTTTTAAACTTAGTGAGTGACTGATGAATCCACTCTAACCAATTTCGCAGGATAGAGGTGGGGGAGGGGGTTGATGGGGTTCGACATGTTTTAGGCGCCCTCGTATCTCAGGCTCGCGGGTACCCCTAAAACGACCACGCTGAGTTGGCATCCGCAAAAAATTTTCACCTGAACACACGTGAAACGTGAGTCACGTAAAAGGGCAAGTGCCGCCGTCGGGGCACGGGTTTGGGCGTATGATAGCTCAATCGCTTCCTCTCGGTGAGACAAAACAATTGGTCTCGCTGGGAACATTTGCAATTTCCGGAAGATATGGCTTCCAGAAATTCGCCAAATCCTGGATTTTGCCAAGTTTGCTTCGCTTACTCACGCATTTTAACCTTTTCCGGTGAAACAAAAAAAGTGGAGTGCGAGTCTGATTGCCTCCGCGTTGGTGCACTCTGGGATACGCATGAAATGCGTATGCGAAACAATCAAAAATCACTGTCATCATCATTGTCTTTCCATAATTTAACTTTCCATAATTTTTACATCATATGTTCCGCGGCGAGAGCCACGGGTTAAATACTGCAGTGATTTAATTTTCCCCAGAGTCAATACTATGACGAACCCGGAAAGATTAATTTTACTATATTATTTTGCAGAATTCTGTCTGCTTGCTTGCTTGAAAGGCTTATATCTGACGATCCGTTCGTTAGATTTTGATGAGTAATAGCTCATTTTGTAGGTAATGGTTTGGTAGGTGGCATAAAATTCTCAGATCAGAAATTTGAAAATTTGAATTCGCGCCAAAATGAAAAAACGTGTTTTTAAGGGTTTTTATGAGTGAATGTTAGTTGTTTTTTTATTTGTATCGTAAATTTAGATGATTTAGAGTATTTTTGCTTTTGGAATTTTTGGATTTCGGTTTTTGTACAAATTTTTATGATTTTTTGGTCGTTTTTTGGTAAAAAAACGGGTTTTTTGGTTCTGACGGTAAATGTTGCTGAAAATTTGTATACAGGGGTTTTCGGATATGCTGAATTCGAATTTGAAATCAGATTTGAAATTTGAAAATTTGAATTCGCGCCAAAACGGAAAAAGGTATTTTTAAGGGTTTTTTGACTGAATGTTTGTTCTTTTTTGTTTTAGATCGTAAATTTAGGTTATTTAGAGTATTTCCGCTTTTGGAATTTTTGGGTTTCATTTTTTGTACAAATTTTTATGAATTTATTGGTCATTTTTTGGTAAAAAAACGGGTTTTTTGGTTCTGACGGTAAAAGTTGCTGAAAATTTGCATACAGGGGTTTTCGGATATGCTGAATCCGAATTTGAAATCAGATTTGAAATTTGAAAATTTGAATTCGCGCCAAAATGAAAAACGTGTTTTAACCCTTCATTGCCGAGTGTATCCGATCGGATACGTTTTTGATTTGCTAAAGACTTCACAAAAAGAAAGAAACGAATGAGTGTTCATTATTCATACAAAGAGTATGTCTGTAAATAGTTCACATAGAAAAGAGAAATAAGCAATGGCAGCCATGATGATTTTGATAAAGACAGCTCACCAAAAGGAAAGCTAATGGTAATGCAGACATTCTGCCTTTTGTCTATGGCTCCGGCAATGAAGGGTTAAAGCGTTTTTTGACTGAATGTTTGTTATTTTTTGTTTTAGATCGTAAATTTAGGTTATTTAGAGTATTTCTGCTTTTGGAATTTTTGGATTTCGGTTTTTGTACAAATTTTTATGAATTTTTTGGTCGTTTTTTGGTAAAAAATGGGTTTTTTCGTTCTGACGGTAAATGTTGCTGAAAATTTGCATACAGGGGTTTTCGGATATGCTGAATCCGAATTTGAAATCAGATTAGAAATTTGAAAATTTGAATTCGCGCCAAAACTGAAAAAACGTTTTTTAAGGGGTTTTATAAGTGAATGTTTGTTCTTTTTTGTTTTAGATCGTAAATATAGGTGATTTAGAGTATTACTGCTTTTGGAATTTTTGGATTTCGGTTTTTTGAAAAAATGGTTTTTTGATAGGTTTCAGGCTAAAGAGCTGAGAATTTGGGGTTATTGAAGAGAGTCCAAGATTTTAAGATCCAGGGAAGTTTCTGGAGAAGTATTCAAGATTTTAAGATAAAGGCAAGTTTCTGGAAAAGTGTTCAAGATTTTGAGATCAAGTGAAGGTTCGGAAGAAGTAATCAAGATTTTGAGATCAAATCAAGGTTTGTGAGGTTTCTGGAGAAGTATTCAGGATTTTAAGATTAAGGCAAGTTTCTTGAAAAGTGTTCAAGATTTTGAGATCCAGGCAAGTTTCTGAAGAAGTATCCAAGGCACCTAAGGGACTTGGTCTTAGGCTTAAGCTCCCGAACAACCCTTAAAAGGCGCCAAACAAGCCTTAGGCTTGCGGCTCGAACAACCTGGGGCCAAAGGGACTTAGGTTTAGGCTTAAGCTCCCGAACAACCCTTAAAAGGGCATAGTGAGTAAGTGGGTAAGTGAGAAAGTGAGTAAGTGGGTAAGTGAGTAAGTGGGTAAGTGGGTAAGTGAGTAAGTGGGTAAGTGGGTAAGTGAGTAAGTAAGTAAGTGAATAAGTGAGTAAGTGGGTAAGTGAGTAAGTGAGTAAGTGAGTAAGTAAGTAAGTGAATAAGTGAGTAAGTGGGTAAGTGAGTAAGTGGGTAAGTGAGTAAGTGGGTAAGTGAGTAAGTGGGTAAGTGAGAAAGTGAGTAAGTGAATAAGTGAGTAAGTAAGTGAATAAGTGAGTAAGTGGGTAAGCGAGTAAGTAAGTGAATAAGTGAGTAAGTGGGTAAGTGAGTAAGTGGGTAAGCGAGTAAGTAAGTGAGTAAGTGGGTAAGTGAGTAAGTGGGTAAGTGAGAAAGTGAGTAAGTGGGTAAGTAATATAAGTATTTTAAGATCCAGACAAGTTTCTTGAAAATTTCTAAAGATTTGAAGATCCAGACAAGTTTCTGGAAAAGTTCTAAAGATTTTTAGAACCAGACAAGTTTCTTGAAAAGTTCTAAAGATTTGAAGATCCAGACAAGTTTCTTGAAAAGTTCTTAAGATTTTAAGAACCAGACAAGTTTCTTGAAAAGTTATAAAGATTTGAAGATCCAGACAAGTTTCTGAAAAGTTCTAAAGTTTATAATATCCATACAAGTTTCTTGAAAAGTACTACAGATTTTAAGATCTGTACTGTAAAGCTATGTAATAGTTGTAGGTTTTCTGTAAGTGTTAGAAAGTAAGAGTTAGAAAAAGGTATGGAAAGGTATGCCGCGGGCTTTGCCCGCGGCCCACCGAAAACTAGTAACCAAATATACATTACATTCAACGATCCATCAAACTCTTACTCATATGAGCTCCTAGCAGTAATTCACTGATAACTGAGACTTTTTTCTCTGGCTAGATGGGTAAAATTAAATAAAATGTTGATCTTTACGATAATTGATGCGGGCAAAACTTTTTAACCCCCATAAAACACTTTTTCACCCGGCCAAAAACTTTTTAACCCGTAAAACACTTTTTCACAACCCTAAAATTCTTTTTAGGGTTGTGTACCCTGAAATCTTTATTCACCTTTTCCCGCCCATTTTTTCCGAGCGCACTTTTCCAACCTACTTTTATGGATTTATGTCTGGTTTGCTTTGCATTTTTACAAAATTGGTCATTTTTGGCCGAAAATGGGCGTATTAGTGAAAAATCGCCAAATTAGCCATTTTTGCAAATTATTATTTTTCTGAGAGCACTTTTCCTAACTATCTTAACGGAATTAATGGGGGTTTGTTCTTTACGTTTTTTCAAAAGTGGCTATTTCCGCACCAAATATGACAAATTTTGGTTAAAACGGGTATTTTATATGGAAAAATAGCGAAAAGTACGTTTTGTATATTATTTTGTATTTACCGATTATATACTTTGATTGACACCTAGACCATGCAAAAAATTTATTTTCGAATAAATATACAAAATATGTATCAACATAAATTAAGTATGAAAATAATCGATATGCAAGTACAAAACAGCTACATAGAGTTAAAAGAATACAGGTATTTTAAAATAAACCCGTATTACAAAATTATTCTCACGATGTTAAAACACATCTCAAAATCAAATGGTTTGGCAAGAAACATCAGCGTACGAATTTTGACGATAGCACTGTCGGCGGCACCTGAACATTTACATGAAAACGGTTAAATGTTTATGTTTCTACTTTTTTATATATATGTATATCACACCAAATAAAGATGTTAAATAGAGCTCGTCAAAAATGCACTGTATGTCCTCACTCTATGTATAAAATAGGAATGTAAATTCAGGTAGAATTGCTAGAAAAGGCGTTGATGAGTCTTGTGTTTATTTTTACATGCTTTTTCAGTTGTTTACTATTGCACAGATTTTATAAAATGGTAAATATATAATATCAAACCCTAATTAGTTATTGAAGTGCTTATATTATGTGCGGAAAGCAATTCATCCAGGAAATTGTTTTGAACTAAACCTATATTTGGTAAAATATGAAAATATTACCAGCCATAAATGATGATCAAACTAGCGGTGGATATGAGAAATGCCAACCAATAGACGGCAAACATCTTAAGTCAGATGGTTATTACATTAAACCGATAAGAACACATTCTTAGCTTTTTAAGTTTAAATTTCTCTTTTTTAATCCCTCATACGTAACACAGATATTCATGAAATGAATTTATGATTTCATTTAAATTGAGTGAAAATATTGCTTCGATTATACATTTACTTTTAAAACAACCTCAAAGGTGGTGCATCTGTCGGATTCCTCGCTCGACCCCAATCCAAAGTCGAGAGTAGCTCTTCGTTTTGATTCTACACGACACCACATCGTAAAAATGCCGCCGATGGCGAGACCCGTTAATGCTGAGGCAATGAGCACAAGAATCAGTGCGAACACACGGTTGCAGACTGACTGAATGATAGGAAATAAGTTTAGAGTAGAACATTTGGTTTAGAATATATTAGGACTTTATAGCATCCTTTATAGTATTCCGTTGCTTTTCGGCGTCCGTCCACCCGTGGGAACTTTCTGACTTCAGCTCCGTTTGGCACGCATGATAGCTCAAAATGCTCCTAGCGTGACGCTGAGGCGGAATCCGGAAAAATTTTTTAACGCAGGTCTCAAAAAAGTGGCTTTTTTTGCAAAAAAGTGCCATTTTTGCCAAAAAATGACATTTTTCGATCCAAAGCATCTGCGGGGCTGATTTTTTGCACCCGGGGGTTTTTGATGGTGCTGATCACGAATCTGACGTCAGATTCGTGATTTGTTCTCACGAGGTCGTGGTATTCCTACCAGGTCTCTTATGAGGTCTGACTCAAATTTCCGTTTATATAGACTCTCGAACATGGCGAGTCAGCTCCGTCGGGGCGCGAAGCGCCCCGACCTTCTCCCTTGGAATGCGAGGGTACGTAGAGCTCTACTCCCGAACAACCCTTGCTCCCGAACAAACAGCTGTTGAGGGCCGCAGGCCCGAAATAGTCTCATGCTGATCTACTCCCGAACAACCGTTACTCCCGAACAACCCAACCTGACCGCTGATCACGGTGCGCGAAGCGCCGCGGATGCACGCAAACCGCTTCCAAGTGAAGTGAGGGCCGCGAAGCGGACCCACTTCACTTGTAGTTATAATATTTGACACACAACTAAAACAGACCTTGATTCCAGCAAACGGTTTGCTGTTCACAACGCGCTCCCGGTATCCGGTTACAGAATTTTGGTTAGGCAATACACTCCTCAGACCAGACACCAATGACGCAGCCCGATTTTGTGATCGTGAGGGACCATTGCTCCGAGTTCCGTTACTCTGGTTATTTTCTCGTGGATCCTTAGCTATGCTTTGCTCATTGCCGATCTCAATGTCGACCAACGAATCAGTGGTACCAACGTCATGTTCATTTACAACCGCTTGCTTGCTCACATCTGAATAAATCAACTTAATTTTTTGACTGTTAATCTATTTTTGGAAAAATCCGAAATCTTGCAAAGTGATTATTCAGCACAAACTGGTCTATTAGACGATGACTCCTTTTCGTAGATTAAGAATCGTCAGAAACCACCATTTCTTGCCAAAATTTCGCAATAGTTTTAACATTTGGGCTATTGAGGCAAAAACCCTTTCAACTTGATATGATCGAAGAAGGAAAAGTGTGCATAAATTATATAACTGATTTTAAAATACAACACAAAAAATGTTCGACATAATTGTTTCTATGTTATCCTGTTTCAAATTACATGACTTTATACAGATTAATGATTCAAAATGTTTAAAACTACTATCTTCAAAATACGGCAGGTTTCTAAGAATGTTATGCCACGTAAAATACTTACCCAAAGACACTTCATTCACCTCCATATCGTCATGCATTCCCGAAAATGGGGCCCTTGGCTGGAATATATTCATTTCGTCCATCACAGCGTTCTCCTCTTCGTCGATTCTTTCCATACAAGTGGTGCCACCACCAAGTGGCATTTGCACCAACAAAACAAATTTTCAGATTACTCACCAAACCTACTAGTTGATTTGGATGATGACTAATCAAAAGCTGTATATCGATTGATTTGATGGCAGCAACTAGCCAGGGAAATATCTATGCAATTTTGGTTTTACGGAGAAGCTATTACGAAATGTGATCGACTGTGCCTATCACTTTTCTTCTGCTTTAGCTCCTTTTGGCCCGCTGAAAGGATCGGCCGATGAAAAGCTACCGATGAATTCCATTTGGTCGCATTCCCCGTTTCTTTATTTTTGGCCAAAACAATCTTTCTGTCGGATGTTTTGTCAATACGTTTATGTTTATAACTTTATGTTGCGAAAAGCCTAGTTTGGGTTCAAATTTTTTTAATTTTATACAGTGGTAATGAACTAAAATATATCATTTATCTCATTTGACCTCCATTATATTTCAAAATTTATCACACATTCAACTAATTTTGATGGTCTCAAACTGATCTTTTCTTAAAATTTACCTAATTTGTCAATCATTATTATAATCAAAGCTTTATTACTTCAAATATATTGTAATAATAATACTATTATAACGTAATAAATCATAAGTGACGTTAAAATAAATAAAGACATCGAACCCAAATTTCCTCCAATAAGTGTCTAAATCAAATTTCTATCAGAATACAAAATTTTATATTTTTTCGCAGATTTGATTCGAAACAAAATAGCTTTTGATTCAAAATGCTTGCACAAAATTTCTCAACAACGATAAAAGAGGACAAAACCTAAATACGTTAATCTGAGAGTTGAAAAAATGCAAAAAATTCTATTTAATCTCAGTAGCTTGAATTTCCAGTTTGTACAGCAAAAAAAGATAATTTCGACCATGAAGCTTAAAAAGTACCAAGCTGTGTCATTATAAAAGTTACATATTTTTAATTTCTGGTAATGTTAGCTCTCAATTTAGTTTTAATACGGTAATAAGTGACATAATGCTACAATAAAATACCAGTATGGAAATTGTGTATTTAATTTGACTTTGTCGCTTTCAACTCAGCGATTTGCTGAGCCAGTTCATCCAGCTTACGGTTCATTTCGGCTTTATACTTCTCGAAATCATGTCGCGAAATCCACTGATTTTCGGTAGAAATCGATGAGGATTGACCGGTGCCGGACGTAGGAATGGTCGAATGACGTCCAATCCCCGTTGAAGGCAAAGAGCTCGGTTTGGGTGCTGCAGGCACTTCTCTTGTGACCATTGAAGTTGTCATAGAAGGCGCGCTAGTTATTGAGCTCTGGAATAGGGTTGTGCTAGTTGGCGCACCAGGCGATTCATCGAATGTCGTCACACTGTTTGTCATCTGGGATTGACAAAAATATATTATATATCGAGGAAATGATTAAAATTGCGAAACGAGTAAAATTTAGCGTACCATCTTTTATTGTAAAAGCACCAATGTCTTCAGAAATTATATATATTAAATATCGCTAATTCTCGAATGGCTCACGTAAAAAATAGCAGCAAATATATTGAAATAACTTTTTGTATTACCAAGAACAATATTACGCAAGAAATTCCGTTTTCGTTGTAAATCACATGGGAATAGGAAATTTCGCCTACAGGATATTTCGCCTACAGGATATTTCGCCTACTCCTTATAAATAGGATATTTTGCCTACTCCTTAGAAATCGGATTTTTCGCCTACCGGATATTTCGCCTACAGGATATTTCGCCTACTCCCTTTAAATAGGATTTTTCGCCTACTGATTTCGCCTACTCTTTTTAAAACGGCTATTTCGGATACAATTCGGTTTATTCAAAAGTGTATAACAACAAACTTTTCAGATACAGTTAATAAAACTCCCAAATAAGGATTTTTCGGGAGCTTAAGCCAAAACCCAAGTCCCTCTGTAGCCCCAGGTTGTTCGAGCCGCAAGCCTAAATCTGTCGAGGTTTTAATGAGCTTAAAAGGGTAATCAAGGGATTTCAACAGCGCCTAAAGCCCCAAATAAGGCCTAAGCCTGCACTAAAGCCTAAGCCCCAAGCCTAAGATTAAGTCCAACTTAAGCCTAATGTAAGGGTTGTCCGGGAGCTTAAGCCTAAGATTAAGTCAGTATTGGGCGTGCACAGCGGGGCCCCAAGCCTAATGGCATGTTTGGCGCCTTTTAAGGATTGTTTTAAGCTTGATTGCACCAGAATTAGTCACCTAAGCCTAAAGCCTAAGCCTAAAGTGTGCCCACGCAAATTCATAGCATTTTGGGTAATAAACAGCAAAATTAAAAAGGATCTGCCATTTTACTATCAAAAGTGGGCAACCAGCTCACAACTGACTGAAAATTTAAATTTCCCGCAAGTTTTTACCCTTAGGGGTAATTTTACAGTAAAAATATCCATTTTTAAGGGAGTAGGCGAAATATCCGGTAGGCGAAAAATCCGATTTCTAAGGAGTAGGCGAAATATACTATTTATAAGGAGTAGGCGAAATATCCTGTAGGCGAAATATCCGGTAGGCGAAATATCCGATTTATAAGGAGTAGGCGAAATATCCTGTAGGCGAAATTTCCCTATCCGAAATCACATACCAGCTTTGTCATTCTCGAATTATGAAATATTATAATTCATATTAATTTTATTCCGTAGTAATTTTGGACACGTTTTTCAGGTTTTTAAAACATACTATGTGTTTGGATGCCCTGAAATTCATTGAAGGCGGTCGCTTGTTGGCTTGCATTGGTCGCGTTTTAGTTAGCGAAGA
This sequence comes from Ditylenchus destructor, assembly GCA_022814885.1. Lineage (NCBI taxonomy): Eukaryota > Metazoa > Nematoda > Chromadorea > Rhabditida > Anguinidae > Ditylenchus > Ditylenchus destructor. The sequence continues at coordinate 715,584 of JAKKPZ010000023.1, read as the reverse complement.
AAGTTTGTTAAGATCTTCTGCTGAAGATGAAGTACTTCTTGTGTCTTTATTCACAGCTTCTGGATTAACAGTCGAAGATGAAGAAAAAGTAGGAGGTGATTTGTGTGGAAATTGAGGCGGAAGTTTGCCCTGAGGAAAAAGCTTGCTCTGCAGGCCCGCAATCATTGATTTCCGCTCCTCGTGAACTGGCCTGGCTGCTAAGGAATCAGATACGGCTAAACAATTTAGAGCTGGTTATCTTAGTTTATTAGTGCTCAGATATTGTGAAACTCTGAGTAAATAGCACTAGTGAGATACATATAACCCATACTTTGTTTGTTTTAACAGCTCTTTAAATGAATGCAATTTGGCTTTGTAGAAAATACATGTTTAATAACATAAAAACTAACTTGTGGCAGTAATTGTAGAATCTCGAGCATTCGCCACTGGCGCGAGCGAATAATGGTTAGGTTGCTGGAGTGGGGCATTGACATTTGGTTTAGCAGGCTTAGCAGGTAATGCTGGCTGTAATATTAAATATCTTTTATACGTTTTAGCAGCGAAATAAAAAACAAAAGTGCGGTTTATTTGCGAGGAAAGTTTGAGAACAAATTCACGAAATATAATGGTAAATAATGACTGAAAATCACAAACCGGTGGATGAGTTGTGGACGGTGAGGATTTGTCCATAATCTGTGGCTCTGTAATTAATTTGACGAAATTTTCGGGGAAAAGTCCTCGTTTGCCATTATATTCGCCCTCGTACCAACCTTCGTCTTCGCACTGTTAAGCAAAAATTTTGATGATGAAAAAATTGACATATTTACTCACATTTTTGTTTAGCACGGTGATTATGGCGCCTTCAGGCAAAGCCAGTTCGTCCGGATTGGCGGCTTCATATTTATACATTACCTTTGCAAGCTCTGAAATGCATTCAATACAAAAGTCATATTAATAAATGCGGAAGAAATTTTGGTGGTTTGCAGCCTAAATGTAATAATGATTAAATCAAAAGGTTGATCCCACTAAGTATTATGAGAATCTAACCTTTTCCTTTGTTCGCAGTAGTTTGGCCAGAAGAAGGCACTTGTTGTGGCTGATGCTCTGGTGTTGTGCTGGACTCAGCTGGAAACACTGCATTGCTGCGTCGACTACTACTCACTATAGTATTCGTCGGTGGCGTAAAAGCACTGGTAGTCGTCTTAAACGTTGAGGGTAGAACGGTTGTATTTGACACAGGCGAGGTTAAAATACTCTCCGGTAGATTTTTCACTGTGGCTGAAACAGATTCAGTTGCTGATAAGCCGTTTGCGGAATGCTCTGAATATATTTCAATTAGAACAAACAAAATCTATTTCAATGTTATATAGTGTATACGATCTAATGTTGATAATGTCGAAGCCCGCTCCAACATATCGGTCAGTTCCGGCCAAAAAATACGTTATACTGAGACATGACCTAGAAAGTGTTAAAACTGGCCAAATTTTCGATATTTTGAATTTTTTAGCCATTTTCCACCTTTCATTGAAAAGGAACAAAAATTGCGCACTTTTACACATTTTTGTATTTTTTATAAAATTCTATAAATTTTGTTCAAATTCGCTAAAAATTTTGCAAATTTACTCCAATAATTTCGAAATTTTCAAAAAATTCGCCAAAGACCCGAAAATTATCGAAAATATACGTTATAACGGGGTATTGATTTAGTATCGATAATATACATTATACCGAGGTAAAATCCTATGCAAATTCGACTTTGGTTCTCAGGTCAGGCAAAAGGTATGTTATTGCGGGTTTCGACTGTAGATGCAAAATTTGCTTTTGGCAGCAGAGTGACTTATGTATTTTCCTACAATTATAAATTTTTTTATATTTCTTATATCATTCTCAAAACATGGATGAAATAAGGTTGCTCTATATATATGTTGTCATGTATTTATTTGTTTTTATTAGGTACTGTACCTTTTCCGGATTTATCTTCCATCGCTCGAGGTAAAGAGGAAATTGTCGATGTGGTGAAAGTCGCTGAAATAAATCCAGTAATACAAATTTGCGCGATCGAATAACTCACATGTGTTACTTGAAGGAAACTCCGAGGCGAAGGACACAAAATTAGTTGGGAAGAGGCCAATTTTGCCAATGCTGCTTGAAGCCGATCCGGCTACAGATGCGCTGCTCGTATTTACATGACCAACAATTTGGCCCCGCGCCCAGCCGTCTTCCACGTCCTCAAGAATTTCTAATTCATCACCCTCCTTCAGGTTTAGTTCGTCTTCTTGTTGAGCCGCATAGGAAAAGCGCACAACCGCCATTCGCTGATTCAGATTAACTAAAGTTATAGGAAATCATCAAATGTATGTATAGCCCAAGAACCAACCTCGCCTCAAATGTATATCACCTTTTCCTGACAGTCCAAATGACCCGTTGTTTGCAGCGTTTCCACTTGCATTTGTGGCCGGCAAATTGGAATGCATACCCACATCAACTTTGCTAAGCCGGTCGATCATATTCCTCACATTTCCTGCCCGAGCTTCAGCCTAAAATTGGATTATTTAGGTAACATCTTAAAATGAAAGTATTTCGTTCATGAAATTAATGAATTATATCATCTTCATGTTAGTAATAGGTTAAGATTTTATGACAAGAAAATGTGTAGGTTGGTCAATTATGCAGCACATTATTTTGTTCTCTATATTTCATGGGCCAAGCATTTTATCGTAAATTTCCTTTTATAAATACTATAAAATAGTATTATATAGTACTTTCGCAAACACCGTAAACTCTCTAATTTTGATCCGGGGATATAATTATTCAATCAAGCTATAGGGGGTCAGAATTAGAGGTAGTTTATTGATGATGACCATGTAAATATTGATATTTTCGATTTAAAAAACATTGATATCAACTGCACAGATGCATGTGCACAGAAAATGATATTTGCGTTTGCAATGCAAGAATAGAAAAATCTGAAAAGACTACGAAATAATTTTAGCAAAATATTGAAAAACTGATTTAATGTTTTGTATGTAGATAGTTTATCTAATTAAAATTTAATTTTAAAAAAATATATAATAAAAATACCAAAAAGTGCTTTACAATGTGCTTTACAACACATAAGTTTAAAAAAAAACTGAAAAATGTGGTTACAAATTTCTTTTTGGGAAAAACCCCTAATTTTTAAGAGGGGATAAAATTATTCAATAGAGCTCTAAGGGAGGTCAGAATAAGAGGGTCAGGTCAATAGAGGGGAGGTCAAAATTAGAGTTTACGGTATATTTAAAAATGATTCCTGTATATGATCCATAAAATGTATCAAAAGGATATATTAACATTATTGCATAAATTATGGCAAAAATCACATACTGTGGTTCGTTGCTCAGTCGACGAAGCCATATCCTCATCCGAAGTGAAGTCAATCAGACAATCTTGCGGAACTGCCGAATAGTTATTGCCTGTGCTTGGGTGATGCGAGGGGGCACTCGGCCAACAATTATTCAAACCTGAAAACTGAAGCAAATCCGAATAAGACGGCTGCCGATGCTGCATTTCGCGAAATTTTTTAGTATATCCGACGAATAACAATACGAAAATAGAACAATCAATAGTATTATGCAGGGAATACCAAAATTCAATCGACACACAGAAATGAGGAGTCGACTGGCCAAAGGAGGGACAAAGAAGGGTGAAAGAATAACAAAACTGGGCGACTTTTTTCCAAATAGGTTGTGCTGGGGCGGATCAATGACACATCTCCGCCCGGCCGCGAAGCAATTTTAAGGGTGAGGCACACGCAGCGGGTCTCAAGAAAAGTCCGTTGTGTGGGAAGTAACTAGTGAAGAAAAAGAAAGCGATGACTCACACCAAAGGCACATCTCCAAAGGTCTTGATCGAAAGAGAATGCACTAAACCGACTCACACCAACCAAAACGATGGTTTCTATTAAATAAACAAAAGATTGTCAAAGCTGAAATATTTTTCCCGAAAGTTGCATATGCCGAAATTGAAACAATTTGTGACAAAAATGTCAACCGAATTTTTAGAGCAAATAAAATTTGTAATAGTCCGAAAATATTATGGAGGTCAAGTATATTCCTTTGATGATTGAAAAGAACGAGAAAAGATGGACCAGAGCAAGAACTCCACTTTTCTTTTGTGTGCGTAAACGCAAACGTCGTAAAAGAATTAGACAAAGGGACAATGAGAGATGCAAACCAAAAAGAAAAGTAGCCACAGAGGCGTGTGCGCTGAACACAGCCAGTAGGACCACAAATTCTTCCCGAACGGGGCAGGAAATGGCCATCGTGTGGCACTTGTCTTTCATTAGGCGGGAGTTCAAATATGGAATTGTGTACTTTTACGGGTTTAATGACCAATTTATGACGAATCCACTCCACATCTCAAAATAAGACTAAACTTAGTATCCCGCGAAATTTTCTTCTCGAGCTATAAAACTAACGTTAATTAAGTTCATAATGAGAAACACAAACAATATTTTCTCTAACGATGTTAACTGTGTGTTATAGTTAATTAACTTAGATATTTACACTAACAAGTCTTGTAAAAATTAACTTAAAGCTACAGACAAATTCATTCTTGTAATATAAGGTTGTGTTCGGTCAATATTTTATTCAAAGAAAATAACAAATAAAATTTCATGTGCAATAAAAAACAACTACCAACAAAAAGTAATGCTCCGTCACAACAATATACGAAAACGAAAAGAAGTAATACTAATCATTGCAAACAGAATTTATAACGCCTTTTTACACTCCCATAATGCTTTTATTCGGCGATTTCCACGATTCTCGATATCAGTTACTTGTATTTATATCGGAGGAGATTCGTTACCAAAGTATTGAGCAACTTTACTTGACGCTTGTGAGCTGCACTTGAATCTTGTGTCATGAACACTGAAACAAGAAAATTGATTTTGTATTTTAAAAAACGATTTAAATTTATATTAATATTAGGTTGTTCACAAAGTTTTCAGACTGGGCACAGGGTTTTTTACCGGAAAATCGAGGGTCCGCAAATTTTGCCGATTTCACCTATATAGGGGTTCTTCGATGCGGGGAATCCGAATTTGAGGTGAAATTTTAGTTGGTCCCGCCACGAAAATTGAGAAAACCGCTATTTTCTTCAAAAAATGGCCATTTTTGGTCAAAAATGGGCCAAGAGTGGTCATTTTTGGCGCGATACGAAAAAACCAATTGCAGATTCGGAATCAGCGCATCAAAATACCCCTAAAATCATGTTTTGCAGAAAAAATTTCCATATTTTCAAAAATCGATTTTTTGGCAAAACCATGTGGTCCCCCCTATGGTCAAAAAAATTAAAATTTTTCGGATTTTTCGGAAAACATGTTTTTAGGGGTATTTTGATGCGCTGATTCCGAATCTGCAATTGGTTTTTTCGTATCGCGCCAAAAATGATCATTTTTCGGCCATTTTTGACCAAAAATGGCCATTTTTTGAAGAAAATAGCGGTTTTCTCAATTTTCATGGCGGGACCAACTAAAATCTGACCTCAAATTCTGATTCCCCGATCGAAGAACCCCTATATAGGTGAAATCGGCAAAATTTGCGGACCCTCGATTTTCCGGTAAAAAACCCTGTGCCCAGTCTGAAAACTTTGTGAACAACCTAATGTTTAAATTAACTAGCTTGGGAGGAGCCGCTTCGCGACTCTCCCAAGCTGGGTCCGCGGGGAACGTGCATCAGCGGCGCTTCGCGCACCGCCATCAGTATGCCCTCGGCTGTTGTTCGGGAGTAAGGGTTGTTCGGGAGTAGAGCAGCATGAGACTATTTCGGGCCTTCGGCCCTTAAGCAGCTGTTGTTCGGGAGTAAGGGTTTTCGGGAGTACAGCAGCATGAGACTATTTCGGGCCTTCGGCCCTCAAGCAGCTGTTGTTCGGGAGTAAGGGTTTTTCGGGAGTAGAGCAGCATGAGACTATTTCGGGCCTTCGGCCCTCAAGCAGTATGCCCAGCGCCCTTTATCTCGGCCCTCGCTCGGAAAATGTGCTCCCCTTCCGAAAAATTTTATCTAAAATTTGTCTAAATTTAGCTAAATTTTGACCTCAAATTCGAAATTAAGCACCCCTAAGAATGCCCTCAAAACACCGTCAGCGAGAAAATGCACCCCTAAGAATGCCCTCAAAACACCGTCAGCGAGAAAATGCACCCCTAAGAATGCCCTCAAAACACCGTCAGCGAGAAAATGCACCCCTAAGAATCAACCTTTTCAAAAAATTTGTCTAAAATTTCGTCTAAAAAAGGTACATTCTGAAATTATGCACCCCTAAGAATGCTCTCAAAAGACCGTCAGCGAGAAAATGCACCCCTAAGAATGACCTCAAAACACCGTCAGCGAGAAAATGCACCCCTAAGAATCGACCTTTCAAAAAATTTGTCTAAAATTTCGTCTAAAAGTTAGTCTAAAAAAGGTACATTTTGAAATTAAGCACCCCTAAGAATGACCTCAAAACACCGTCAGCGAGAAAATGCACCCCTAAGAATGCCCTCAAAACACCGTCAGCGAGAAAATGCACCCCTAAGAATGACCTCAAAACACCGTCAGCGAGAAAATTTCGTCTAAAAGTTACTCTAAAAAATCGTCATTTTCTCGCTGACGGTGTTTTGAGAGCATTCTTAAGGGTGCATTTTTCCTCAAAAATACACTTTTGTCTAATTTTGTCTAAATTTAGATCACAAATCGTCTAAAAACCGGCTTGGGGTCTTCCCTAAAGCTGTCTTAGTCCGTAAGAAAAAAAACCCGGGCTCTATATCGCGATTTAGAGCCCGGAGAAAAAAACGTTACCCCAATCCTAATACTATAATAGATATTAAATTTTGTAGTTTATTACCCAAAATGCAATGTAGATTTTACGTAATTGATGATACAATAATGATTAAGTGTCCATTTTTTTATAAATTTTCAAGATTAATGACATCTTGTGCAAGATATCTTCGGGGCATATTTTTATTTTGTCCCACAAATTTCATTTCAACCACATTTTTGCTTTTTACGCTGATTCACCCACAACCAAATCTCTGGAAGACTCCGCGCAGCGACAAGATGGAGCAGAGCGTTCCGCGGCAGCGGGACGCGCCTCTACGAGAATTTTTACGCGGCCGAAGACCGCCTCGCGCGAGCTCAAAATCCGACTAGAGGCCCACGCGTAGGAACAACCCTATATATAAGTAGAAAAATGTCCGTTTTATAGGGAGTAGGCGAAATGTCTAGTAGACACAACGTCCTATTCCCGATATAATTTATTCATACCCACTCAATGTTTTTACATTACGCAAATTTTGAAAACTTTGAAAGTTATATTATCATCGCAAGGAAGAAATCTTTTTCTAGGATGTGCTAAGAAAAAAGACCTCAACATAATATGAAATTTCTTGTAGTAGAAGTCCACAAAAAGTTCATATTACAATAGTCTTACCGTTTAGTGCGTCACTGACATATTCCAAAGCAGTACGAAATTTATCCCTGGGATGATGATGGATATTATCGTTATCTAAATACATGAGAAGATTTTCGATGTAGCGGAATTTTAGTGGAGCATCAGCGTCCAATTTGTTAGACAAATAATGAAGAAGAGCCAATAGGACGTGAGCCGGAACAGGAGCTGGCGAAGAAAAGAATATATCCGGATCCACTTTGTTACAAACGAACGTGATAGACGATGGATCTTTGAACGAAATTGCCTAGAAATAATATATTACAGTCGAACCCCCGAATAACGCCCCTCTCGGGACCGGACAAAATTGGCGTTATTCGGGGGGCGCGTTATTCGGAGGTTTCTAACCCAAATTTGGTTAGATCGGCGTTAATCGGGGGTTTCTGAATGTTTTATCAGTAAATTAAATTTATTGGCGCGAATTTGAACTTTTTAATAAAATATTGATGTTTTTTACCGAATTTTGTAAAACTTTTGGGAAATACGCCGAACTTATTTCAAAAATTTCCGAAAGGTTTTTAAATTTTGTTTAAAATTTTGTAAAAGTGACAAAAATTTCGAAAATTTCTTCAAAATATTTGAATCGGCGTTATTCGGAGGGCCATTTATAAGGCATGTTTCAAAAAAAATCGGCGTTATTCGCGGGCGGCGTTATTCGGGGCGGGGCGTTATTCGGGGGGTCAAACCCATACAATTTCTTTGGCGACCAACCGAGACCGAAAAAATCGGCGTTATTCGGGGGGCGGCGTTAGTCGGGAGGGCGTTATTCGGGGGTTCGACTGTATTATAAAAATTTGAGCATTCATATAGAGAAAACGTTACATACAAGTTTTCAATGCATTTAGGTTAATTAGTTTAGTTTTCTTCTCAGCTAACCCAATCGCTATGCAAGTAAGACTAAATAAAATAAAACTTGCCAATTCAAAAGCTTGTATGAATTGTGCTGATTCAATTAGTTGAATGAGAGCGCTATTGTGTTGTTGGAAAAGGAGTGGTGTTGAAGCTGCGCTCGCTTGTTGGAACTGTTGTTGCTGAGCTCTGCTTATAATTCGAAGCTGGTCAACGAATTCCTGAGATGATGATGTTATCAAAGCAAAATTAAAACTAATCACTGACCTGCAATCCATCCCTGAATCTCTCATTGAGCTGTTGGAAAAGTTGTTGACAAACCTGAAAATAAAATTTAACAATTTCTATTGAAAAAGTATTGGAAATCCTTCAGCAAATTTGTTCTAGCTATGTTTTGTTTCAGGACTTGATAATATGTGAACTAGAATATTTGATTTTAGCTTTATTTAACTCCGAACTACTTTATATTCGAGTTTGCCAAAAACGAAATAATTGCTCACATTTTCAATAGCTGGCACCAGCAATTGATTAATAACATTGCGGGTTGTATCCACGCTTGTGTTCTGCGATAATTCGACAACTGATTGCATGTGAAGCGTGTTTTGGTTAACCATCGTTTCAATACTGCGAAACAGTTTGTCTTGAGATGCGGCACATATCGTTCTCATTGCTGATTCAATTCGCTCATCACGTAACTTCAGTTCATTCGCTAAAATCGAAAATTTTTAAGTTGGACCTGAATAATAATAATGGTAAATACCAAACAAATTTTAATGTTTTATTTGTAAAAATTCATTAACTTACAAATCTTTTCCAATACATTAGACAAATTGTCGTTTTGTTCATTGCGCAGATTTCGGTTCTCCCGCTGTAATTTGTCCACTTCACCGGAGAGCGCTTCGATTTTTTCGCTCATGGCGTTCATCTTTTCTTCCATGAGAGTCATAACTTTATTGGTCAAATGTTCCAAAGCTTTAGTACTATTGCTTGCATTTATATTGGCATTATTCGAGTGCGTAGAATTGCTCTTATCGGTGCTAAATACATTACAGGTTATACAAAATTCTGTGAGATCGTCCAGAATTATACCGTATACAGTTGAAAGGTAAAACACATTATAGTATGGGTTCTAAATTGTCCTATTCGGTAAAATTGTGTTAAACGGAAGTCGCTTCAAAATTCATTGAGGTTATTTCCAATAGTACATTGAAGATGACACATCTCTTTTATTACAGCTATTACTCTTTTATTACTGAAGACAATTTCGTTTTAGTCTGTAAAAGAGCATAAAGCCGTCTGAATATTTTATCGAAGCTCGCAACATTCATTCGGAACAAGTGTGAAATATTGTTGAACATACGTGAATTACCTAATTTTTAGAAGCACTATAAAATGGCGTAGATAAGAGTTCCGCGTAGGCAAATGGCGATTTGAATTTGCGCCAAAACATAATTACATGCCAAAGGGGTTGAAAGGGGCCGCTGAAAATTTTTAATGAGGGGGATTACTCCTCAGGGGTCTCCTCTAGAGATTGGTAAAAAAAAATAAGTGGGGCCTTATTACAGTAAAAATTTTCAGTCAACACTTTTCCCTATTAGAGGAGGCTCTTTTCCTGATGCTGAACAGAGTCTCCTCTAATAGGGAAAAGTGTTGACTGTGAAAATTTTTACTCTAATAAGGCCCCACTCGAATTTTTTTACCAATCTCTAGAGGAGACCCCTGCCGAGTAATCCCCCTCATTAAAAATTTTAAGCGGCCCCTTTTAACCCCTTTGGCATGCAATTATGTTTTGGCGCAAATTCAAATCGCCATTTGCCTACGCGGAACTCTTATCTACGCCATTTTATATAGTAATCATGGTGGGGAAATTCGATAAATGCAAAGGAAGGCTTCATCGAAGCTTTATCGAAGTTTTCTAGTAAGCGCGAATCGCCGGCCACTATTTCCTGTTCTTTCCCACTGCGCGCATTCGTTGTTGTCTTTCCAACGAGGGAAACGAATGCGCGCAGCTGGGAAAGAACAGGAAATAGTGGCCGGCGATTCGCGCTTACTAGAAAACTTCGATAAAGCTTCGATGAAGCCTTCCTTTGCATTTATCGAATTTCTCCACCATGATAGTAATTTAAAATTTAGTATGTCGAATTAAAACCTTGGTAAACATTTCTTAGCGCAACCATCAGCGTCATGGATACAGTAAATTAAAGCGTAAAAAAATTAGTGCTACAAAGGGTAAAAATAATGATAGTGCTTATAAATTTTCTATCTCATATAAGGTTTACCTTTTTGGTAGAGCGATTCCACCACTGTATGATCCGCATGTAGAAATACGGAGTATGTCTTCCACCTGTTGTTGTTGCTCTTCCATATCGGCGTGGCTTCGTACCGCTGACCAAGTATCAGACTCAGGACATCTTTCCAAGTCGATAGACAATTCAAGCAAAGAGCGCGGAGTAATCGCTACAAAGGCAGCCAGTATTGAGTTAGGTGTTGAGTCGTCTTCCTCAAGGGATAAGTCTAAAAATAGAATTTATTAAAAAGAGACTCGAGAAGTCCGATATGGGAAGCTTTTCAGGCAAAATCAGCTTTTGCGCCAAAATCCACGACATACTTTTATGAACTATGCAAGTTACATTACAAAATAATTATATTCCTGACTCTATGAGCAGTTCATCACTAAAATTAATTTGCTTGAACATAAATTTTTATCACAAATAGTTTTATTTAAACTGCGCCTATTAACCATAAGGGTAGGAACAAGTAATATAGCAAGAATAAGTATAAAACAAGCGTACCACAATCCATACTTTCCGCCAAACCGCAAGGAACAACACATAACATAGGGTTGCAGAAGCTTACCAATGTACACGATGCAAAACAAGGCATAGTGCTGACATTTCTGAGTTCCAAACAGTAGAGATTCTAAAAACAACAATAGAGATCAATGTAACATATATTCAAAATATATCAATAATGTACTGAAGCGTCGTAATCGGCAACAAAAAGGAATTGTGAAGTCGGATCAGCGAGAAGTTCCAATCTGTTAATTTGATTTGGTGATTCAAATCGCAGTTTGCCCTAAAACAGCAGTATAATTCAAACTTATACACCAAAGTAAAATGCGGTTGTTAATTGTTGGGATATTTTAGCAGTTTTAAACACACTCTAATAAAAGTTTAATACCCCTGAAGTTTATTTCCTAGCACGAATCTTGTCAAAACATTATATTCTCCAAATGCGTAGTGTTATAAGCTAACTTATACTATATGTTATAAACCTACTAATTTTACAAAATTATGATATTAAAATAAACTCACCAAACACCCCCAATTATCGCAGTCGAAAACTGACAACCGTCTACCGGAATCTGATGAGATCACCACAAATTTCCAAAATTGTTCTCTATATAAACAAACAAATAATAAAGCAGCTCAAAAATCAAATAATTTCAATTAAAACATACTGGTTTTGAATATTCAGATTATCAAGAAACAACAATTCCTCAGCGTAGTGATTCGGCAAAGGAGCCACTGAATTTGCAAATCGAGTTTTGTCTGCCTCAACAACGTAAAACGAAATATTGCCATCGATTGTTGCAACTGCAACGGCTGTCGCATCAGGACTCAATCGAACGGAGGTGATTTCCTAAAGTTCGTCGCTTCAATAATTTAATACAATAGAATTTGTCCATATTCAATACTTTAAATCTATCCATAAAATCCTCCCTATATATGATATGTAAGAATATATCGACCTTAACGCATGCACTTATATTGAGGGTACACATTATGGAAGTCCTCCAACATGGCTTAAACCCAATAAGGCGTAGAATTGAATAGAAGCACTTTTCAAAGTATTAAAGGTATAATTAATTTATGAACATTAAGGATATATTCAATAAGCAAAACTTGAAATATAAACTTATTTTTGTAATCTGAAAAGATTATCAACTGTTTCGTAATATCGCAGCAAGACCATCTGTAAAAACTAACCGAATCGAGCGTTATACTCAAATACGCGCCAGACACTTCATTCGACGTCAATTGTTCATAGCGCACTTCCGATTTATTCAATGATGATTTGATGGCTTGCAAAAAGAATATGTCAATTGTTGTGCCCTGAAAACAAATTTTTATAGTATTATGCCCATCAAATTTAAATTTACTTGAACAACTGCGAGCATGTGGATGTCTTCTCTATCACTGTCCATGGTTTCATCTTGATCTGGAATATAGGGACACCAGACGAGTTTTGGAAACTTCGTATTGTTTGAAGCGTTCGTTACGGGAGATTGGCTACCAGCTTTGCTGTCATTTCTGATTATATTCAAATATTTTGATCTGAAATTACAGTGGATTAAAACAAAATTAGGAAGAGAAAGAAATAAGGTATCAATTCCCAACAAAATTGCGACAATATTCCACTCTTTTTAACGTCATCCCCTAATCAAGCGCCAATTTTATAATATCTTACAATGTATTGCACTTCTCGTCCACGTGATAAACATAAAGATTCGCGTTTGCGTCCAACACAGCAAGTAGAGGAGCATGTGTTGCCCATTGCAGATCCACGGTGGGGTGTCGGAAATCTTTTATCAAATGCCGTGCCCGAGTTTCCCGTTCCATAACACGAATAGCTTCACCAGTGTTCTCGTTGAATAGACGATACGCTACGAGTTTTCCTCGAGCTGCCAGAAGTCTTCCAGTGTAAGTTGCTTTGTTTTCCCACTTGTACTCAGTGAGCATCTGAAATTTGATTTTAGAAACAGTAAGTACGCGTTGCTTCACCTAATAATGACATAATAACTTTATGCTCATAAAATACGACGACAAAAAAAATCAGCAAGAAATACAGGGCTGATTTGTCATTAAGACTTTCAGCGGAAGGAGCAATTTTGTCTGAAAACGAAATAGTAACAAAAATTCATAAACTTAAATTTTCTTCACTTTGTAACAAACATTTCAAAAAAGGGTGACAAAAAGGTAAATAATGAAAGATTAAGTTTTGACTACCTAATTTTATAAATATCTAAACCCACAGTAGAATTAGCTCGTGCACTGTCACGTTCTCGAACTTTACCACCAACATTGACGATCGCTGTATCCTGCTGATCAACGTTCAAAACCACATTTTTGCCGACGCCAAATTTTACGTAATCCTTTGACTGGTCATTCAGGTCACTAAAATTAATTCTGCAATTATTCATAATATGATAAATATTATGTGAAGTTTGCGACATTTGATTGCCCTAAAGGAAATAAAATTTACAAGTGTCACCGAAAATAAAACGATATGGATATATTATCTAAATACTAATGTATCAACAGAACTCACTGTTTCTCAACATAAGTAGACGGCGAAAAGTTTTCCATGTTTCGAGCGAAGATCCCAACAAACGAGGACGAGTTACCTATAACACAATAAATGTTATATTTTCGAAAAATCTTTTTAAAGTGCAACCATAAATATACAACCAGATATTGTTAAACGTGATCTTCGGTTTTATAACTAATTAAATTTCCAACACAAATATTTATCGACATACTACCAACTTTTTTGATAAAACATATCTCACTAAAAGTAATAATGGTCCATATTCTTAATTAGTTTTCTCAGACTTTTCTATGAATCTCAAAATTGTAAAGAAAATACAATTCGGTTATTCTATATGAAGTTTTAGCTTACAAACAAACACACTATGGTCTTCTAATGCTTCCATATAAAGAAGAGTTTATGGATATACCAAGATAACGCTATTTTAATAGAAAGCTATTGCAAGGTAAAATATTTTCTCGGGAAAATTATCCATACTTCAGAAATTTCGTTGCAGGACATATCTAGGTTTTAAGGCGTGATAACTAACACATATTTTGCTATTTATTATGTCCATACCTTAAACGTACTAACAGTTCCACTTTCGTTTTGCAAAGATTGATTTTCTTTTATGAGTAAGTAAATATAAAAGAAAAAACCCTCAAAACCGCTGCCAACTTGGAGCTGCCCCCTCTCAATTGTTTTTCGCTGTAAACCATTAAGTGGAACCGATTTTTTTATATAAATTATACATAAAAATGAGAATGACATAAATTATTGACAATTTTTATTATTTGTTTGATATGTCTGCATAAACACAGTCGCAAAATCTAAAAAAGTTATGAAACACACAATTACGTTAGTAATATCACATATTTTACAAGTTAAAATTAACATTTATTCCATAGGAACCCCAGCGGCTCCGCCGCATGGCGGCGCCCTTGGTCAACCGTCACACACCCCCGTAGCTCACCGGCAAAGTGGTTGTCCAAAAAAGTGCCAAAAAACACGTTTTTGGCCAAAATTTAAAATTTTGGGCCGGTGCATCAACTTTTTTTGCGGATTCGGTAATAGCTCGGCCAGACCTACAAAATGAGCTATCACACACCCCCGTAGCTCACCGGCAAGTGGGTTATTCTGCCGGGGGGGGGAGCTTCACCATGCGACTTAGAGGGATTCGATATTTATTAACATTTATATTTATATTAAAAATTCGATTCTCAGCAAACATACATAAAGTTGTTATTGCTGAATGGAAAAACAGATTTAGACACATATTTCCTTTTAAATTATAACAAAACGGTTAATGGGTGAGTAATGCAAATTGCTGTACCCAATGCATTTTCCCTATAATGTGTTTAAAGTCCTTTGCTGCCAATGTCATGATTTGCATAATGATACATATTGATAAAAGAGTCGATTTGGTACACTTTGCATTGGTAAGAAACGGAATGGGGGAAATTGAATTTACAATAATGATTATAGAACTGAATGTTATATGCGTAGGTGCAATATCGAATTACTCATTTCCAAAGTTAACTTTTCAAGTTCACGCGTTGGGTGATCATGAATGGGAAGTTAATTTCTACACTAAGCCATCACATCCAGCCACTCTTACCTAAATGACAGTTACTGTGTCCGGAGCCCCCTGTGATAGACTCATATTTTACGGCATTTCGTGTCATTATGATTGAACCCGTATATAGATTGAATATTGCCAGTTAAAAAAAAGTCACGATTCCACTCCTTTTGGCCTAAATTCGGTATCATTTGGCGCGTCAGCCCCATGCGCGTCAAATAACAAGTGCGAATTTGTGCTGTTCATGGTATAAAGAAGCGGGGCGAAGAAAGTTACAGGTGCGCAAAATCCTGAAAATTCTGGATATCGCGCACCTATAAAAGACAGGCACCTTAAAAAGACCCCCTTAAATCAATCAAACCTGGTACACCGTCACGTAGTGACCGAGGCTACCCAGAAGAGGTACTAAGATCCAAAAATATTGTAAAATACAAATAATAAAAATTTATTATTATCTGGGTCAATAACAGTTCCACTGCGTTCAACATTTACTACAGCTGTACACTTATAGGACGATAGACGCCGGTTTTGCTTCCTTGTTTATTTCCTGAAAAGATCACACGATGTCATACAAATTGATAATGTTTTATATTTCTGTGTAATTGTGATATTGTTCCCAATTTTTGTATAAATTCTAATTAAGCAAACATTCATAGCAGTCTGTTATATTTTAGAATCATAAATGGTTTTTTATTCTAATTTGTTTATATTTCAGCATGGCTTTAAGTGCTTACCTTTTCGTATTTCTTTCCTTTTTCTCAACCATGCTTGCAGAATGAGTAATTCTTTGTTTGTTTATTGACCCGTCACCTGTGCTCTCTGGCAACCTAGCCGGTGATAGACGGGCTGAGAACCGGCAGTGACCCACGCTCTTTTGTTTCTCTGCGCTCTTGATGTATGACTGACCAATCGGGTTAAGCAAGAGATGTTGCCAGTTATTCCTAATTACTATAAAAACTTTGATTCGACAGGTAAATGATAATATTTGAGCTAGAGAATAAAGTTGCTTTTTATTTCTATTTGCTCTGTGCAATTTCGCGAATTTTGTCCATTGGCCACTTGGAATGCGCGCATAATGGGTGCATTCGTGTATGCTGAGCCGACAGCCGGCTATTGGTCACTGTGATGTTGCATTGTTACTGCTATTCTCAGTTCGTGTCTTGATATATATGTGCGGATAAACGTTGCCTGGCAACTGCCCTTTGGGTATGTTGAGTAAGACTGCACTATTATTGCATGGGCTGACCACTGGTCACATTACATGGACACTATTATTGACAGCTTTCATACGACATGTTTATTATGTGCTGTTGTATTTATTATACAAAGTAATTTTTTGGTCGATCCAAAATTTTTGTAATCTTCAGTTAATGCCGGAAATGGCTGCCCTGGAATACCCTAATCTACTAAGGTACCCTAACTATCATGCAACGAACAACATTTTAATAGAACACTTGCTAAGATCAAATCAGGAGATTATGGTTTGACTAAGATACCAGATTACATACCAGTCAAACAATATTTTTAAAAATAAAGAGGTTTAAAAATAAACTGATAATTTAAATGTAACTCAATTAAATACTTCTAATAAGTCGTAAATGGTTGCCCTGGAATGTCCCTTGGTCCTAATCGGTCTTGTCATCTTATTTTCTAGTCCCTCAATTGAAGAGGGCATGACTCACAAAACATACAAAATCAGGATCCCTCGCATCTCTTTCCCTGCCGATTTTGTATCGATTGCTTTAATATGTCCCTCCTTTGCCTTTTTCCGACTTGATTCCCAGGCTTTCCAGGCCCTATCACAGATTCTCAACATAAGACGAAGGGTCGGTCGGGAGGAGAATTTTATGTGGAGGTCCACCTTCCGACCGACCGCCGATTTTGTGCTGTGTGCATATTTCCACGCAAACGTCCGCGCTGACTCGCCGTAGCTATACAATTCCTCACACTAAGCAAACAATCAAACACAACCGCACAGCCATAGCCTGCCGGGGTAGGGGCGCCAGGTAAACCGCAACAACGCGAATTTCTGTCTCAACGCATTCCTAATGCTGCCTGGTCTGACCGGTGGGTGGGCTTCTTGGCCTGCCATGATGAGGGATGCTTCACCTTTCAACGGTCTTTATCGCACTGTCTGAGGACATTGAGGCACTGTTGGACTTCTACTTTTTCTATGACCATCAGAATGCAGAGCAGCCAATCAAAATGTGCTCATCACTAAAATTTATTTTTACAACCGAGAAGCTAACGCTTGTATAGGTCATATTGTATATTTGAATTCTATTGATTTTGTAGTCCAGTTAAAGGACCAATTTAATGTTTAAAGATGCCGCTTAATCATATGCATGAACACTCTAATTAATGTTTTCAGAATTCGTCACAAAAAATTTATAGCGATTTGCCTTGCCTCTGCCAAACTTTATATCTTCTTATGTTTCCCTTTAGATCGCTGTTATGTCCTATATTAGTATTTGTGAAATGGTAATCCATTTCATAGCAACCATTTCTATGAAATCCCGGATGTGATAACGTTTAACACCTTTTTAATACATAAGGAAATACATGCCTTGTTTGCTATTTTGATGAATCATCGTCCATGTTTAAAACTTATCACCATGATAATGTGATAAATTTATGAATCTTTTCTCTTTTTCAGACCCAACATAGCCATTAAAGATGGGTCTTTACACTCGGCAACCATTTGAAGCAATGATTGCTGATATTTCCCCTTGAGTTTTCCGTTGAGCTTGGCCACTGTCCAGAAAAGGGAAGGGAAAGCACCTCGGCCCACCGTTGCCTCTCCTTTGCCCATGCCAGTTGGCGAGTCATCCCATTTCCTATGTAAAAAATCGATGCTTGTACTGATTGAATCTCTTATTTTTTGCACTATGCTTGTACGATTACAAGCGAATCATTGGTGTTGAATCCACCGAGACTGATTGATTGCTTCTTCGGAAGTGTTCGTTGTTTTTTACATTCATAAATTTTCCATTGCCCCTTATTAATTATGAGGCACAAAATTTCTTCTTGTCCATCTCTTGCTCTTGTTGTAGTACTGATCCCTCTGATTATCGTTGGAAAGATTTTTTGGCCCAAAAATTTCTAAAAGGAGCTAAAAACACAAAATAATTTTTGGATGAAATTGGTAATATTCTGACTTCAGCATTAATCCCTTGTCGGTACGAAATTTTTAGAAATCTTACAGTTATAAAATTAAAAAAGTTTTTTCAATATGTCATCATAAAATACAATAATAGAAAGTATTGAGGATGTTTTTTATTTTATTCACAGTACCTAATTTATTAACGGTTTATAAATAGTGTATGATCAATGAAGTTTCAAAATTTCTGCTATGATGATGATGACTAATAGCACAAACAAAGTCTGATTCAGTATTGTGCTAAAATGACTAAAAGTTCATGTGCTATTACACATAACGGCTAATCGTGAATATGATAAACACTATGTTATACATTTTAAAAATAGTAATAATGGGAACATACTCTATATAGATGACCGAATCTATAATGATACATTCTATCTAACCTTGATTATACAATCAGGATTTATGAAGTTAACATCCGAAATTTAGAATATTTTGTATGTCGAGTATGTAGAAAAAACTCTAGAAATAATATGCTTTATTGCACCAATGTAAATTATTCAAACTTTAAGTGAACAACGTTTATACCATTTTCCGATAATTTACTTTATTTTTGTTAGTGGTGAAAATGCCTCAAATTTTGCAATTTTTGTTGAAGCAAAATTTGCTGGTTGCTGCTGTCAGAGTTGCAAGTTGTATATCATTTTATGTCAATAAATGTGTTTGTTTTCGAGTTGCTGGAATATTTTTAAGTCTTATCATTGATACATATTATTATTATATGAATGAAAAGAAAAATAGTGATTGTCGTTAAGGGATTTTATGAGTTATGTTATTCGCAGCGAAATGCTCACTGAGAATTTAACTTAAAAGCGCTGCCTGTCTTCAAGCTAATTAATTACCGTGTTTGAACTGTTTGTGATATTATTTTAAACCGTTAATTAATTATTCCGAATTTAGACAATCAAATTCCGTATTTCACTATTATTCTTAATCGACTAATTCACAATTTAATCGACTTTTTCGGCTGTGGACACAACTATTTTCGTGTATTTTAACGGCTGTCGGCAATTTTTAAAAGCAGCGGCACAGCCGCTGTATATTTCCAGAATGGACAACGATCAAGAACCCAAAATGCCGGATGACTCTGGTCAGGATGGAAAAGGAAACACGAATTGCAGAACGCTGATTAGAAGAAGGTCGCCGATCAGTGGATTTTCCCTCTCGCCAATATCGCTCTATTCTCTTACAGCGGTTCTGGTGGTTCTCCTTGTCGCGCTAGGTTAGTGACTAGGGTTTATATTTTGTTTTATAGACTTTAAATATAATTTAAAATTAATGTTAAATACGCGTGAATGAGGGACTACTAGCTTAACTTTCATCCAGATAATATGTCATCACATGATGGGGAATTCATGACACCGGCATGTGGTTTTTTAATTATTGTGTGCTGCCGAAGGTCGTGCCCACATGTTTTAAATGGTCATCCAAATCAAAAGTTTGCTTAAGGACATAAAATTGTGAGGTAAATATGCAAAAATTTGTAAAGATTTGTGCCATTTTGACCTGCTTTGTGATCACAGGTGGTATCAATTGGCACACCACAGGGACATGATGATCACACCAAAATTCAATAATATCTGGATGTGTAAATTTCCCCCTATGAATATTCATGTAAAAAATTCAGTAATTCATAATATCAAGCAAATTTTTACATATAAAAGTTTGCAGCGTGTTTGTGATCGTAATTTAATATCTATCGCTATGATACATTATAATCATATGAGGCTAAATTTAAATACACAAAAAGTTATACTTAAAATAACACGCTAAATCTAATATTATTGAGAAGAATATTCTAAAATTTTGAATAATCATTTCATAAAAGTTAGAATTTTTGTCCTTCATAATGCTAACTTTTTAGCTTATCAAGCAGACGCACAAGCGCTCAATGATCCAATCACACAGTACATTGAGGGCCGTCTAGGCAATCGACGGATATGGTGGTGCCCGTCAGGATATGGTTGTTTTCTTAATAAACATTAAACAATGATTATAAATAATATTTTCAGGATATTTGGCGTATTGTCCTCAGCCAACAGATTGGGACAATTATAACTGGTTTGTAACATATACGAATCTCTTATTTAATGAGATAAAAGTCTCTGTATAACTTTTATCTATCTTCCGACTTTTCTATATAACACGTTTTAGTGGACTAAAGTTATGCTAAAATCTCAAAATCTTATTTGAAGGCTTCTTAGTCTTAGTAACTTCCAGAAATGTGAAATAAAACAGGATGATTCATTTTTTTGCATAACAATATCCTCTAAAAATATTCCACCCAATTAATCACTTTGTATGGTTTAGGTGCTGTACTTGGCCATATATGGGATCTTGGAAACCTTCCTGTTGTCCGTTTGCATTGCCAACAGGGGCCGTCGTTGCCATTATTATAGCATCGATCATTCTTGTCGCCGGTTGGTAATTTTAATATTTTCTTATTAAGAATGTCACCGTTTTGTTTTCTATGTTTTCAACGTTCTTGCTACTAGGTTTTTAGTTTTCAGATATTTAATAATTTCCTGCCTTGTTAAGTTTCTGAAAAAGAATATATAAAATTTTAGAAGAAATCATGACCGTGTATTGTTTTAACATAAAAGCTACTTTGTTGGTTACTAAAATTGTTAAGAACGTGTTCCAAATTTATTTAACAACAACCCTTATTTGTAGTTCTAATCGGTCTTTCATGCTGGTGTTGCTACTGTTGCCCGCTGTATAAGCAGGTATAGTTTTGGTTTTAAATTATCGAGTATATCTTTTAGGACTTAATATACAACACCGAGCTCAATTTTATGGTTGTCTTATCGAAATTTACATCTATATTAGGCATATTTGACAGTCCTATCTTAATATCTTCGAGATTATCTTTAATTCTAAAGTTTGGCACCGCTTTTCCGTGACACATGGTCTTTATTATTAATCAAAGAAAATTAGTTATGATATAACAGAATCTGCAAAAGCTCTAATTTTCTATTAGTGTTGCTTGGTACAAATATATATACTCAAATTTACAATGGCTTTTAGCTGTATGAATACGAAGATGACGAGATCACTCCTCCACCGGGAAGAGAAGGTCCACACGGTATGAACCGATAAGCTCCAACCTCATTCTAATCGGCGTTTAAAATAGCCCGCTCATTTTCCAGCATTCAATTTGTGTTTCTACTTAATTGTTGGAATTGTATTATAAAATACTCCACAGACTTTTTTCTCAATTTCAGGTTTTCTTAGTTTTTTTTTGTAAATTAGTCTCAATGGCTCATTTTTATTCCTACTAACATTTCACGTTTGCATTTCAATGATCTTAACACCAATTATAAGCTGCCTTTATTTTTATTAAATTTTTGTAAAATTGTATTGCTATATCGGAGATTTATAAGCATTTAATTTAGCTCAAATAAGATGAGCTAAATGTGAAGATTTTACACAAATAAATAAGCGATTACTTCGTCTTTCTTGCACTTCCAAATTTTGACGACAATTTTTAATTTCCATCGGAAAATTTATAAGAAAATTATTCC
This sequence comes from Ditylenchus destructor, assembly GCA_022814885.1. Classification (NCBI taxonomy): domain Eukaryota; kingdom Metazoa; phylum Nematoda; class Chromadorea; order Rhabditida; family Anguinidae; genus Ditylenchus; species Ditylenchus destructor. The sequence goes on along the minus strand of JAKKPZ010000023.1, from coordinate 693,716 downwards.
CTGTATCTTAGATCACCGAATTTTTGAGTATGTCTTTAATTATAATCTTCAATGAGCCTTCTTCATAAATTTTAGTGAGCATTTGCTTAATTTATTTTTAGATGACGTATCGCAAAAATATCGCTCATTTTCCATTTGATTTAAACAAGCAAAATGAAAATGTTTAAATTGAAATCAGCAATTTTGGATCGAATAGGTTATTTGGAGATCTTTTGTTTTATTGAATCCATAATTCTATTGTTACAGTTCACTTCTTGATTATGTCTTTTTATGTGACCTTTCGCAATTTAATGCCATTTTTATCATTTCAGTGAAAATTTGTACTTTCAAGATTATATTCTATTAGTGAGTTGAATAAATTCGTTATTTCAAGTATGGTGCATACATACTTACGAATACACTGCTTAATCTGCGCTTGGATCGCTGTTATAAGTCGTATGAGGTTAAGTAGCTTTAAGACAGCGGCCACTTTGCCCTCCAACTTATTCCCGATTACTCTCTTTCAAGCGATGTTTACTTTTGAGTCAGTCACATCTCACTGAATTATTCGGGGAATTTTGAGAGATTTTTCAGAATTGCTTGATACAATTTATCGCTCGATGTTAAGCTACGAAATTTTAAAATTGGCTTGCGTTAAAATTATGTTTTTTTTACTTTCTTGCCAAATTTGAGTCAACTCCTTGCAATTTTTGAGTTGATAATACTTTTAAAAGCAATATTTACCAAAGGAATGTTAAATTTTCATACAATGGTTTCAGCGAAAATCTATCTGATAGAAAAAAAGTGAAAATATTAAAAATTATATAAAGGAAGAATTTCTCACAAAAGCTAGGGATCACGAAATCATTACGATACCGTTGTAAGATAATAGGAGAGGGATAACATTTTCACCCAATTGTGAAATGTGAAAGATCGATATGACACCGGTTAAGTTTTATTAAAGTTATAATGTCATAGTTCTTTTGATCCATTTTGTCGGTTTTCTATTATTTTAACGATATGATGAACCGTGCACAAACGTCTTCCCACTTCAGTTAATGAAAATAATTTTTGGGAAAAGTCGTTTTTTCGATAAAAACTTCAAATAATTAAATTCATAACGTTTTTTTGACGCTCAGTATCTTGACTGCTCTTTAGGTCTCGAATTGGGGCAATTTTTGGGCGATTTTATGTTATTGCTCTCGATATTAGCTATCGACTTGAAACTCAACAATAAACATTTTATTCGATGAAATTTGCAATATAATTCAATAAATATTCGAGATTATAAGAAAAGAGACGACGAAACTATATGGAATGTATATTTTGTTTCTGGAATGTAAATATAGAATTAAGAATTCTAGAAAATTATTAATCTTAAGCCAATTCATATATCATAAAATAACGTACGTATACTTTAGAATAAATAACCGAATGAAGTAGGATGAGCAAATGAGAGAAATAAATATTTGATAATTCATTCTACCGTTTTGGTTTCGTAATTTGGCACAGCTGTCTTTTTCGGCCACAAAGCAACTTTAAAATTTAACGAGCTGTGTTTTAATGAGCCTAAAACACAGTTGATACCAAGAAATATAGCAATACTAAATTCAATAATGGAATGGCGTTGCGGCCTTTTTGGCGATTGACTGCACGAAAATTCTCTTGAAGATGTATTTTGTCACGATAATGGCCTGCACCAAAATGAGCACGAAGAGAGTTCCGAGCACACCCATCAGAGTCCACTTGTTCATGCACATCTCGGATTGTCCATTCCTCGCGGGCCAGACACTGCTATGTTCGATAGCGGTCTTTTCCACTCCTCCGTAACCGTGATGTTTCGGTTGGTTGGGAGAGAAGTCCTGTGCCGAATGTTTTGAAGCCGATGATGGCCCCTCATTCATTTGTTGTAGTGGGTCGATGATGACCAAACTGGTGGTAGCTTGTGCAAAGCGAGGTACTTTGTAGCGTTTCGTTTCAACTACAATAGATTGTGCTATATACCGTAAATCCTCTAATTAATCCCCCCTCAATTAAATCCCCCCTCAAATAATTCCCCCCTCTGGACCCCCAACGAAATAATAAACCCCCCTCAAATAAATCCCCCCCAAAATGGGTATTTTTCCAATTTTTTCCAAATTTCAAATTTTTGGCGCAATTTCAAATTTTTTAACGCAAATTTGAATTTTTATTGCAAAATTTGCTATTAAATTGAAAAATTTGGTAAAAATTGCCGAAAATTCGATCAAAAATCCAAAAAATTCAAATTTTCGGCGAAAATTTTTGGCGCCAATTCAAAATTGGTTTAAATTTTCAAAAATTTTCCCAAATTTTGCCAAAAATCCAAAGATTTTGACAAAAAGTCCCAAAATTTTCGCGGCCCCCGAAATTTTAATTCCCCCCTCAAATAATCCCCCCCTCTATGACCTGACGAAATAATAATTCCCCCGGGGGATTAATTAGAGGATTTACGGTAGTTGCAATAATTTAACCGGTTTGTACTAGCGGAGTTTTATACAGTTCAACATGGAAAAGTTATTCAAAGAACTCACATTCAGTAACGGAGTTCTCAGACTCGCGCTTCTTTCGTCCCCAGGATTCTTTCTGTGCTCCTTGGAGATTGCAGCTAGCCTGAAATGTGGAACATGGTGAAAATAAGTGAAGGTACAAGGCATGTAATCAACGTCTTACAGATTTGCAGTCTCCTTTGCAAATTTCAAGGTGACAAGTTATTCGCACGGTGGAGGAGCTGTCGAAGCGGAATGCCTGAAGGTGCGCGATTTTCACAGCACTCGATTGCACCTGGATTGGATTCGGGATCAATTTTTGCGACACTGCTGGCGTAGGACATCCCGCTTCAATTAGTTGCAATTTTTCATCTGTCCGTGAGGCATTTGTTACTCCTGGCTCAGCGAAGCAGTCCTTTACGAAGAAGTCGAGTTCCTGGAAATGTTGCAAAATATTATTGCAAAAATTCTCCACCGAATTAATATTTGTTATAACTTATGAAAAGGTACGTAATAAATTTTTGAGGCTGAAAGACATTTTCTACATTAGAATAATGTTAAAGGTTGACGCTCAAAATTATGTAAGGAACCATATAAGCTTTGATAAACTTTAAGAATTTATTATTATTATTCACCTCATCCATGGCCATGATCTCCCATCTCAATTCGAGGATATCTCCCAATTTGGCTTGAATGACTGGATGGTGCTCCCCATTGCCAGCGTTCATTTGCATAAGTACCGGGTTGCCCAACTCGATTTTTCCGCGGGGTTGGATGAGACTCGGCTGAGGACCGTGCACAGTCATATTGGCAGCTGCAGTGACTTTTCCTCCAAGCATACTACTGTAGTTACACGCGATTTCATAGATCTGATCCATAGAGGTAACCAAACCAGGAATGCCCAAATTGTTGGTTTGCACCTGTAATAATGGAGAAAAAAATGCAGTTGAATTGCTGATAAAGTGCGGTTTATGTCCAAAGGTATAAAATATTGTCATTTAAGGAAAAAAATTGTCGCTTTCGTAATCACTTAACCTTTTCGAATTTGTAAAAATTTCTCTGGATTCTCCATGAATATTTGTTTTACACTATGGGTAATAATAAAATTGCATACCACAACTGTGGTTTTGTACGTTCCATTGTCCATATCGATCAAACCACAGTCGCGCTCTGTCTGACGTCGTCGACGAATCTCATTTGCTGACAGTTGTGCCTCATGTCCTTCAGAACCTTCAGATTTGCCGATTGAAGCACCACCGGCTGGAGTCTCAATTTTGGCAGAAGCGGATGCTGTGCTCAATCCTTTTGAGTTAGCACCATTAAGCAAGATAGGTTTCATTCCGAAGTTCGCAGGCAAGCCCAACACCAAAGTTGCACTGTCTGATCCACCAACTTCAACTCGGCAGGTGTCGTACTTATTTTTCACGAAGACAACACCAGTGAATGGTTCAGAATTTTTTATCTGTAAAATGAAACTTGTAAAATTATTTTGGTATTAAATTCGAGGTGCAATTTCTTACCTGAACCTTGATTCCTTCATAGTTGCAAATTGTGTGAACTGCGCTGGGAGGAATCAACACTGGTGCGGCTGGTCCAGCGGCATTACCTGTATTGCTCACTGTCAACGAGCCGCTAGCCTTTCCATCACCTACAGCGTTTTTGTCAACTGCAGCATCAGGATTTGGCTCTGGGGCAAAACGGACCGATTGTTCTTTAATTGTTGGCTTGGTTATCTAAAATGGTACGTTGAATTGCTCCTCATTTTATCATATATATATATATTTTATCATATATATATATTTTATCATATATCTATATACTAATCTTGATATAGGATATATTCCATAGGACTGCCCAGCGGCTTCGCCGCACGGCGGCGCCCATGGTCATCCAGGATTTTCCGGATTTCCGGAAGCCATATCTTCCGGCAGAATCGATCTTTGTCGGCGAGACCGGTACCAATCGTCTTGTCTCGTCGAGACGAAGCGATTGACGTATCACACGCCCGGAACCGAGCGGCTATTAGAAAGTTGCCCTTTTACGTGACACACGGATGTCACGTTTCACGTATGTCAACCCCAAATCTGATATTGATAACCCCCCTAAAATCATGGGTTTTTGGGTCGTACTCGCGAGTTTGGGGTCCGGGACCCCAAAAAAGTGGGTTATTCTGCTCGTGGGCCACCTTCACCTATCAACTTAGAGGGACCCGATTTAATCAGATCATTTTTATTGTGTGGCTTCAATTACTTTTGATAACTGAACAATATCTCAGTATTTCGTTGTACAGGAATTTTGAATAGATTTAAATTCCTCATTGCGCTTCAAAACAGACCTTTTGCTTCGTTATAAAAGCGACCAAAATTCTTTTAAAGGCATTGGTCTAGTCTATAGTATAATAAAATTTCTTGGTACACTGTTATACGATGGATTTTTGCCATACTAATAACTACCTTTGTTTCTGGTTTGTTCAAAACGTCAACTCTGTCATCTTTGGTTCTCTCTTTAGTAGGCTGCTTATCAATCGTGTGCGTTGTGTTGGTCTCCGATTTCACGTGGACGGGTTCTTTCGGCACATTGATGGCACTGCTGACTCCGGTGTCAACCTCCTTGACTTGGCACAAATTCGTGTAGAAGTCAATGTGGTCATGTTTCTCTCCCGCCGACTCCCCATTGATTTCGATTTGTTGGAACAGTGCGCAATTTCCGTTTCTTCGGTTGTAATTGACACCTTCACAACGCTCTGCGGACGAGCAGAGATCCAAGCATTTGGAAAGTGCCACTGTTTTATGCTCCGCGTGGGGAAGTCCGGGCTGTTTCGTGTACAAATAGCGGCTGAACATAGCACCATCTTTGTTCAGGCAATTCGATGTACCTATAAAGTGAGATAATTATAAAAAAGTATTTTGTGAATTAAATTAAAATTAACTAAAATATTAATAAAAAGTTAGATAGGGCTTGGTTAATGCCTTGAATATTATTACAACGTTTTACCTTTTAGACAGTGTAAATCATAGAGATCGGTTCCCTGTTTGACTTGTGGTCGAAGAGTTGTCTTTCCGTCCAGGTATAGCAGATTACAAATGTTACCAGATTTATCAAAATTGAACGAGCGACATTTCTCAGGCGCCATCGAGAAACATCTAAATATACTTTTTTATGTAATTACAGGTGTGGAGATCCATTGGGTTTATTATAAAAAGAGTTTCAAGTTTTAAAACATATAAGCTGAGTTGTGATAGCTAACGTTAAGAAATTACTCACTTTGACATGCAATCCGCGACGGTGTTTCCAGCACTTTCAATCACGTGAAGCGAGCCATCACCTTCTGGCAAAGCCGCGTTCAATGTTTTAACAGTTGCCAATTGTTTTCCCTCAGGACAGGTTTCTGCCTCCAAATGACAGTTGATGTCAAAGTAGTCGACCACGAAATCGTCTTCCTCGGGGATGAAGAGGTCCGGTTTTGAGTGGCGGGATTCGGCATTGAGGATACACTCCTGTTCATTGTAATAGTACATAGCCGATTTGCAGACAAATTTATCGCCAGTCTCTGGTGGAGGACTGAAAATTATTTCATTTTAGTGTTTATATAATAGCTATTTTTATGCATACTAATTTTGAGTGCTGCCATTTTAGGTATGAAAGCTTCACTTATGCAAAATATAGTAATTTATGTGTTTTAATTTGTCAATGTGCTAAAAGTGATTAATGTTGAATATTTTCCTGTTTCACTTACTAACTTTAGCTTTGAGATAATTAAATAATTCGAAGAAACCTACTTTGTACATTGATCCAAACACATGGTAACAGATGGCACATTTTCCATGACAAAAGCGGCGAAACCAACGAGAAGCATTTGAGGAACCCGTGTGAAAGATGGCACATTGCGGCAAGTTCGTGGAGCTGAAATATAAAAGTGATGAAATTAGTGTTAACTACTTTAAAAGTGAACTCACATGCGAAACATTTCTTTTCATAGTACGTGTATCCTTCTGCTTGGGTCAAGTTCCCACGTCCAAGTGGTTTTGATCGCTCGTCCTAAAATTCCCGTTTAGTTGTTAATAATGGACAAAAACAAAACACTGGTACTCACCGAAAGGATACAGGTACGCGTTTGGTTGTCATACATAAAGGACTTGCAATTGAAGTCATTGACCTAAATCATGTGCTTTCATTTTTAATTTCTTTGTATTAATGAAACACTTGAGCTTTTGAAGACGGGCAAATGAATACAAAGCGGGAAGATCAAAGAGGGAAATCCGGTCTCAAATGCTTCAAATCGATATATTATTAAGACACCTACAGTGGTAGTAAGGCGCTGAGTGCAGAGCTCTTCACAAGAAGCCCAATCGATATCAGCGAATTTGTGGTCAAGCTCTTCCTGGAGTTGTTTGCCCTCAACGGCCACATATTGAGTCACATATGGCGCATAGCATTGAGCTAAAAAATAACTATACTATAAAAAAACAAAATTGGGCGAATACTCCACTCAGAGGTATTTAAGAGTATGATGCGGTGGTTGCACCGCGTATATGGGTTACCGCCCAATGGGGGGCCCAACTTGGAGGGGGGTAACTGGGTGAAACGTTTACCCCCCAATTGGTCCTCCCCCCAATTGGTTCTCCACCCAACTGGTTCTCCCCCAATTGGCTTTTTTTTATAAAACCGTTTTTTACCCCAAAATGGAGTTTTTACCCTAAAAATGCGTTTTTTGCCCTATGAATGCACCTGGCCTAATTTTGACTTCTATTTTAGGCCATAAAACCGCTATTTTAGGCTAAAACAACCCTTATAAGGCGCCAAACAAGAATTTAGTCTAGGGCGCTCGAACAACATGGGGCCTAAGGGACTTAATCTTAGGCTTAAGCTCCCGAACAACCCGTATAAGGCCAAAAAGGACGAAAACATAGAATTTGGGAGCAAAAAACTGCATTTTTGGGGTAAAAAAACGATTTTATTAAAAAGCCAATTGGGGGAGGGAGAACCAATTGGGGGGGAGGGGACAACCAATTGGGGGTAAACGTTCCCCCCCCCACCCAGTTGGGTTTCCCCCCAATTGGGGTCATGTCCGCGTATATGGTGCAGCTCTCTGTATAAATCTCTAATTGCACCGCATAGAAAAGGCGCAAAAAGATAGTGCAAAATAGACATCGCTCCGCGTTTAGACACGCGGCCTAAGTCAGAATTTTAAATTTAATGCGCCAAAATATATTGTAGTTGTCAGACTCACATCCGGCACAGTTGTTGTCCAAGTATATAACCTGGTCTTCGTGCTCGTCAACAAACAGGTCAGGGCGATCCAGACGATCCTCCGTGTTGAGAATGCACTCTCTGTCAACCGGATAGTACATCACTGACTCGCATTCGAATCCAAACGTGTCGAAGGCATTCAGACATGCCGAGAGACATACCTAAAAATTAACATTTGAATGCTTTGACAACACTTGCAGCGACTTCTTTTCAAACATTAAACATTCAAAAACATTAATTTTAAAACGCTTTCTACAGATCACAGGAAACTTGAACCACAATGTTAAAGAAAGCTTCAAGTGCAAACTTTATATGACCATTGTATACTGATATGGTGATAATAGTCATGCGATAGTCAGTATGTACCTGAATGGTATCTGCTGGAACAACCTCTCGTGCGAACCCAACCAAAATCTTCTGCTCGTGTACGTCAAAATGGAAGGGTGATGCACAGATTCGCTCGCTCTGTAATGCAAGTAAATATTTACATTTTACTATTTTACAATTCACCTTAACACAGCTTTTCGTTATTACTTGTCCGTTTCCTTGTTCGTACGCTGAAGCGGAAGCGCCCAAAATACGGCACTGTCCATCGGCGTATTCCACACCCACGCAATCCTGCAAATCATTTAAAAGTTGGGAGTGAAATTGGCGCAGCATATCACAGTCAGGTGCCATGCTCAAACCCAAAATTCGTCCCAAAATATCGTCATCGGGGAAAATTAGAGAAGATTGATTAAATTTACTTAGAATTGATGTTATTTTACCTTCCCTTCCACTTTTTGGGGAATTTACAGGTGTTATTGGGTGTGTTACTATTTCTCTGTGTGGGATTGTTTTAGTACGTACGTTGGCATTAGAACAATATTCAGAGCATTCTAGGAAATTGCTCGCTGGTAGCGGACGAATTTGGACACCGTTTGTGGAGTTGTGCTGCAGGAGAAATACCGGCGAGGAGCCTTTTTCGCATTCAGCAACCAGGGCTAAAAATATAGCGTAATTCTATATATTTTTCTGGATTTACATTTTCTGATTCTAAGTAGTTATTTAGAAGATTAACTAAGCTGTGTTGTAGAAAACAAAGTCAGCAAAGCAACCCATTTTTAATAATTTTTCAATCTCACCGTGTGAAATGGCCCAGCAAATTTGGAAATGTTTTTAACTAAACGCTTAAGGTTCACATATTTTAATGAAATTTATGTAAACTGGTTATATAAAGTCAATACGTTGTTTGCTAAAAAGTCCTATGATTTTCATAAAATGCAGGAGAAGGAAATTAGCTTGATATGACAGCCCATGCGGAAATTTATAAAGTCTTCCACGAATATTAAACTATATAGATTGTTTTTATAGGACTGTTGTGAGATAACCTATATCATTTCTCTAACGTATGCCATCAGTGTATTTCGTGTCTTTTAGATAGGATATTATTGTGTAACACTTTGAATAGATATCCCTCAACCTAGTTCTTTTGTCGGTCATGATCAGTTTCACGGTTTTTGCTTCCGATTTGGAAGAGAACCGTTATGAGAGTTTCTCAGAAAAGCGGAACAAAGCAATATTTTTTCTTGCCTAAAAGATCTGCTACATAACTGAACCGAAATCCAGTTCGAGTGGAATTGGGTGAAGGTCATAGGTGCGACCGAGGCGGCTTAGTTGCATAACCATTTTCCAGGATACACATATTGATATAATTGGATCATAAACTATGGGATTAAGATATTCATGAGCTACGCAAATAAACACATTCTCTATACAATCAATTTGCTCATTGAACACAAAATATTTTAGGAAATAACTAAAATATTTGGAAGCTAAAATATTCTAATAAAAATTTTCAGAAATTGAGCATTTCAATTAAACTAGGGAAATGTTCCAGTAAAATTAAAATAACTCACGAATGGATTGCTCAGCGAGAATGAGCACTGACTGTGTTGAGAACAAAAAGGTGAATGCTACAAAGATCAACGGCAACCTTCTCGTGAAGCATGTTGGCTGTCTCATTCTGTTTCGCTTTCTTGTATTCTGTGGCTGACTGGAAGTTGTGGCAATTTCTAAGCCACCCATAATCACCAACTGTGAAAATGACTAAAATAACGGAGACCCTTTCTGTTGGGGCTACTCTTCTCTTAACGTCCAGCAATCCAATAACTACCTGTGAACAAAAAAGGTTGAAGAATAATTATATATTTTTAGATGTTTATAGAATGCAAATTACACCGCGGGTTTGGGACGGGAAGGGAAGGCATAAAGGAATCAGGCTGGGTTCATCTCTTGGGATATCACGAAGAGATTGGATATGTTCTTGATAAGGTTTGTCACTGTAGGGATATGAGACACATTATGATGATTGGGTGATATACTAAATCGTCCCAAGGTCAAGTCGAAGAGATTGGCGCTCAAAAATGGAATGCGCGGAATTATATTATGCGCATAAAATATATTGTACTGAGAAAAGGCTACTGACACAGCTCATAAATGGATTCACATTTGGAAATACAAATACATAAATTACATAGTACATGTAAAACATTACACTCATATGATTGCATTGTTAAACACATGATTAAGTACAGATTAATAATGTAAGCTAGCGAATAAAACTTAGTTCGCGTTTCCAATATCGGATATAACAATAGAGATAAGAATTTTCAACAGCTGCGTGAGATTTTTAAATTATTTATTTCAAGTTTGGGTAACTTAAGTTGTTGAGGTGCCGCAGTTATAGTCTGAGATTACAGCAAAGGTATATTCAGAGGGCAATTTATTACGTCGGCATGATGAATCACATATCAGAAGATGGAGCAATCGGCTAAATTCGGTATAGTTAATATTATTGTCTGGACCTACAAGTGAGGTTTGGATCGGATTCCAATTGAAACATACACAAAGCTATTTTCTCGTAAACGAAATCATTTACGCGTGAATAGGAAAGCTGACGGTGTTCAACAGGGTCTGATGGCGAAGACGTGGATTCGTGATAGAAAATTCCAGGGAGGGCACTTGACTGCCCCCTTAAAATTTCCCATTCTCTCGAGTTTGTCTTCCCTTTCTCTCACGAAGTCAAATACGGCGAAACGAAGAATGTTTATCTCCAGCTCCAGACCAAACGCTACCGTTAATGCGAGCAAATGCGAATGCGCATGCTTCCTCGCCATTAAACACCTTTCTCCTTCTGCTGCCGCCGCCAAATCCCATCATTTTCAACGTTTAATCCCACTGAATGCTGCCTAAATCCAATCTCTTATCCAAAAATGACCAACATGAATGTTCTATCTTGCTTCAGAGCCGCGCAAAGGTGCGCTGAAGATCCAGGAGAAGATCCCACATTCCTAGGAATGGGGGAGACGTAAGGAGGGCTTTCGCCCTCTGTGTCCTTTGTACGAATCTCCGCGGACATTGATTAAGTATTATTGGCTTTAGCGGCAGTAAGGTGGGAGGAAGTGAAGGTAACCCCCTCCGTCGCCGGTTTGACCCACTTCTCATTTACGCCCTGTCTCTGTACAATTCAATTTGCTAATCGCCTTCTTTGGTTCTGGTAGGGGCGCACGGTTTGTATCGTCCCCAGCCGAGATTTCATCCACGAAATGAGCAACAAAGGATGCGCCATATGAGATTGAATACGACAATGGGATATGGGATATTATGAAAACTAATTTTGTACGCAAACATTTTTCTTGTGTTAGGTAGGGATCGGAGGTAATGACGTCAATATGAGATAATAGTTTAAACATTAATCGTGATAAATGAATTGAGCGTTTCGATATTATCACTGTCATTAATATTGGTTATTCTTAAAATAACATTAAAATAACATTATAAATATCTTTAAATATAAGAATAAGTGGATATGAGCTGCTGTTAAAACACTTTTCAATTAAAATCGGTTACAATTTATACTCCATAATAAATAGTAGTGAATTTCGTGTTCTCTAACAACCACCTTAACAGTAGGACTTAATAAGTTACATACAGGCATTGAAAGTGAATTTTCATTGGGGTTAGACAACATCCGGTATGTGACGTTTTGATTCGATTTTTGACAAAAAATGTCAAAAAGTCGAATTTTAAAGTAAAAAATGAATTTTTCAAAAAAATTCAAAATTTTTTTAATTGATGTTCCTCCCGTCTCAGACTACACCGTATTTCGAAAACTGCATAAAAATGACCCTATGGATCTGAAGTTATAGCCCCGCATCAAAAAATCCGTGTCCGGACAAAGTCAGGCTTTTGTTCGCTAAATGTGATTCAGTAGTCATAATAGCGCACACCATGTCCGATATGTTGAAACTGTTATCAAAATCTTATTTATTGGTTCAATGACATCCTGAAACAAAGAAACATAAAACCGTTATTTTAAATCAGAACACAACAAATTTACGAACTTGCATAAAAATTTTTTCATTATTTAAGGTGAAGGAACTTTATTCAAAGTGAAAATTTAGGACGAAAATTTGTCATTTGTCAAAAATATTGTGTGGAAATCATTAGCATAAGATTTTATGACAAAAAATTTTTAAAACAAATAGGGACCTGTCGGAAGTAATTAAAGAAAATCAATCTGGTAATAATGGTTGTAAAATCGCTATTTTCATTCAAGTCACCTGCGCACTATCCTGGGGCTTTCTTTTGTCAGGATGAGCGGCAAATTAGGTGATGACCCGGTTTCAATCTCGACGCAACCATTCCATTCGTTGATGACGCTAGTCACCGCCTTAATTGTCGGAGATAAGAAAATCGCTTCGGGGAAAACGGTTCTCGACACTGTTTTCCATAATAATTTTTGTCTATCTTAAAACTAAATACAAATTTGGAATTATGATACAATAATTATATGATAAAATTCAATACGATCACTAACTCAATAAAAAGATGAAAGTATTATTTCATCCCAACATTTAATGAATTCGATGTGGTAAACAATATTTTATCAAAATGAAAAATGTTATGCTTTGTAAGAAATGTAACAAGCTGATACATTTATCAAAAACACAGATTCAAACCTACCGAATATTGATCACTGTGCCGTATCTTTGAGACGTTCCAATAAGAACCTCTTCAAAGAACTCACAAAGGTACATAAGAGATATATCACATGGAAAAATCTACCATAGAACCTTGACCTCTTCACTGGGGACAAATGTGGATATGAAGGGATATAATTATAATGATATAAACATGGTTTGGATTGTCGCAAGTTATTTTCAGCCGATAAATCAGAAATATCTTTGAAAAAGTTCTGCACTGCAAAACATCTCTTTCTTAATGAGGACTCAAAACAAAAATAGCAATCTTAGCACACCTTTTGGAATCTTAGTGTATCAATCTACCAACTGTCAAATCGAATTATTTGGTCGTATAAAGCTATGTAAATGAATATAAATTTTATTCACAACAATAAATTTAACAAACAATAACAACTTTGACTTAATAACTGAACAAACCAATTTGACCGTCGGCCCCCGCGGTTATGAGCCAAGGTTGTGTTGGATGGAAAACGGAGGATAGGATGGCCAATTTGTCTGCCGAATGAACTTTTATGGCAGTTTCTTCATTGCTATCCTCGGCAATTTGTGCAAGTTTGGCTTCCTTCTGTGCTTGGAGCTTGTGTCCATATAGACGCTTCACGGGGACCAGTTCATTGTCACGCATCAGATCATTAGATACCTAAAATCAAACATATACTTTAACGAATATATTGAAAACACAAGCTTCTTGGCTTTTATTAAAATTACACATATTTATCTCTATCTTTCTCTCTTAAAAGTCCATTACGGCAGCAGAATTAGGTACATTACCGAGGAGTCTGACCAAATAACGGATAACTAGACATCACTATATAGAGCTAAAGGACGAAATAGTGACTATAATTAAGCTTGACACTTAAGATATAAATATTTAAACACAGCTATAGAAGAAATGGATTTTTCCTACTTTCTCGCGTCGTTTCTTAACTTCTCATTCAAAAATTATACTAGACAAATTAAGACATGCGTCCATGACGCTTTTTCTATAGACGCTAACTTTATAACTTTTTATACATTGTACTGTATTCCCATCCATACTTTTGTATTAACAAAATTCTCATATGAAAATTCAACTTTGATTTCTATTCGTCCAAATTCCAAATGTATATGGGCAAAAATACCTTTGCATGGTATACAATGGCTGTTGCATCATCAGAAACAGTCGCTAACAGAGGATAACGCTGGTGATAGCAAAGAGAACGGATGGCTCCAGAGTGGTTTTTCATAGTTTTCCAAGGTTTCGCAGCTAATTCCATGTCGAGCCAGGTGAATACGCGATCCAGTCCGCCAATAAACAAATTATTGCCGTGTGGGTGGAGATCCATACACGAAACAAATTTCGATCCTGTGAATAATTTACGTTTCAATTCACATTTCTGTAAATCATATATCCGGACATGTTGCTGCGTAGCAACAAAGAACCATGGCTTAGTTGGATGGAACAGAACTTGTTGAACAGCGCCTTTCTTCTTTGAAAACGGTTTCTGAAACATAAAATTTTATATACATTATCGTTATTATATAAGGTTTTATTATCTAATTCCACAAAATAGATTTTCGAAATGAAGGTAGCGGATTTTAGAATAAAAAAGAATGTTTCATTGCAACTTTTACATACGACATTCACTCCAAAATAAGGAAGTTTCATGCAAATCTCACAGAATTACGGCTCTTTCCTTATTTGAAAAATTTGATAAATCATACCTGTGAAGCACATTTTGACAATTGATGTATTAGTACTGCGTTCGAAGTTGATTCAAATCCGACTGTTGCGAAGTAGTCTCCTTTCTTATGCCACACAACATTACGAACTTTCTAAAATATACTTTCCAAAATTATAAAACATGGCTAGACTAGAATTCGAAATTGCTCGACGTAATTCGTAACAGATTCAGTAATATTTTTCAGGCCAGTAATGAATTCCCAAAAACAGAATCACGAAAACTGAATTGCCCTTCCTCATTAATAGAGTAATTATAACTAGGATTTAACCCTTCATTGCCGAGTGTATCCGATCGGATACGCTTTTCATTTGCTAAAGACTTCACAAAAAGAAAGAAACGAATGAGTGTTCATTATTCATACAAAGAGTATGTCTGTAAATAGATCACATAGAAAAGAGAATTAAACAATGGCAGCCATGATGATTTTGATAAAGACAGCTCACCAAAAGGAAAGCTAATGGTAATGTAGACATTCTGTCTTTTGTCTATGGCTTCGGCAATGAAGGGTTAAATTACTTACGTTTATAGATTCCAGGTCTAATCGAATTGATGGACTAGAATCGAATTTCGGGAATGACCAAGAAGCATGATTGTTCCCAGGAGCCTCATCGACTTCTGCTTGTAGAGAGGTTATAAATTGTTTTGTTCCAGAAACTAGAAGTTTGTCTCCGCTCTCGGAATTTAATAATGAGACCTTGTTGGACTCACAGGATGCCTGAATTATATTTATAGCAATATTGTAACGTAATATTTTCTAGTTATTTCGAAAGAGTATTACGTGCTGGCACCCATTTACGTCTACTCAAAATTTAGAAATTATTAATAAATAAGACCAAAGTTTATTAATTCTATCCGCCACTTTACGATTATCATATTTTGCCAAATACAAAGCCTCACCAAAATTAACGTTCGCTGTGAATTAGGGCAAAATGCAACGCAGGTAACAGGCGATTCCATTTTGAAAACTTTCAAGCATTTTCCAGTAGGAATATACCAAATCCGCACAGTTTTGTCATCTCCTCCAGAAATAAGCAATTCTCCCTTTTCTGGTTCGACTGATAAAGAACGAACTTGACCGCGATGTCCACGCATATACTAAAAATTGTATTTTACGTTTCAGTAAATGTATAAAATTAACGAATGCTCACAAAGGCCAACACAGTAGGAAATGGTTGTAGGTCTTTCGGATTCGGCAGCTCCGGTAATAATTCGTTGATGTCCACATTCAACTAAAAGTTTAGGTTATTATCCCAAAAAAAGGTGTGCGAGGAGATTTAGAATATAATTTGCAAAAAACCGTTTCTAGTATTTTCACTTAAAAGTGGCAATCATAAATATTGAGTAATACGATAACTTACCCGCATCTTGCGCTGTCTTGGTGCTAAGTAAAGGTCCATACAACGATCCTAAATAACATGAATTGTTTAAATTGTTTTTATGCAAGTGAATAAAAAATTACCAATCGTTCCTTATAAAACTCTGGATAAAACGGCACTTTTCTGAATGCATCATATTTTTGGGGAACAAATCCAATCCGTCTTTTCTGGACTTCCGTTTTCTTCCATTTTTGTAATTCCTCTTCATCGAACAGATGTTCAGCTGGTGGGTTGTATGATTCTTTATTTGTTGGTAGTGCCACCTTAATTCAAGAACATTACATCATATATTTAATTATTTTAGTTTTAATAATAACTACCTTTGGAGCAGGCAGATGCATCCGAATTCTAGATAATTCTGCTTTGCTTTTTGGCTCATTATCATCCGCAGCCCACAAATCGTATACCTGGAAAATTTTAATTAACTTTTGTAATTGGCCACAGAAAACATTTATATGCATTTTCTAATATAAAATTTTTCCAGTCATTTTTCATTTTCAAATGTTTATCTTCATAACGAAAAACGGCCTAGAAAAGGCAATATATAACATAAGACAAATATTCAAAGCTACCTTTGGTTCCTCTTCCTTTTGTTGCTTCTTGGTCCACCCCATTTTGATAGCGTAGACCATTCGAGCGACTTTCTTTCGCTCATCCAAACTTGGTATGAATGAACGCTTGTGTTCCGGCTGATTTGAAATCGGGTGAATTTCTTTTTTCCACGAAAATATATCAACGAAAGGTTCATAGGGGTTGTAGCCAATCTTTGTGTATCGATTTTCTACTACAGCCTCCAGTTGTTGAACTTGCTCTTCAGATAGCACCGCATCTGCACCAGCCTGTCGATCGTAAACGCGCTTCCTGATAACAGGAATTTAATTAAAGTGCACCATGGGATTATATGTGATTTATTACCGAATTTTTCCATTTTTATTGGAAAACGGATAACTAGACTGGCGCTCCCTATTTTTCATACTGCAGTCCTAGTAGAGGAGGAAAAAATAAATATTTATTTTATGCGCAAAAATAACTCAAGCTTAGACTTATTTTTAATATAAAACAATAATTTTTTTAGGAAATCAATCTTATACAGTAAGTGCACTTTCCATTTAGGCTTAGGTTAAATATAATAAACATATAATTTTATGAGTATAATAGACAGCAAAAATTTTATGTGTGGAAATCAATGCATTTTATTGGCTACAATAACAAAAAATTAAACCTTACCAATAGTCCGGATCCTCCATTTTATCCAGGAATGTGTCAATTTCATCTTTCTTTTTCGCAGCATCAGATTTTACAATTTTTTCACCACTCAAGTTGTATCCGATGTGATCATAGTCGTCATACCATGTCACCGGAACATTTCCGATCGTATTTCGTAAGTCCTGAAATAAAAATTTTACACACATTCCAAACTTCTTCATAAAACAAACTTCTTCATCACTGGAGTCGTAATGATCAATTGCAACAGTTCGCTTTGCCATCTCAATCTAAAAAATCAACTATAAAAGTGCCTTTCCCATTAAAACATTGGAGATAAATACAAGAGAAATAGGAGGTAGGTGTAAGAAAAGGTTTATTAGTACGCAATCTTCGAGGTAGTCTCGAAATTTTCAAGTAATTAAAGATACTTTACAATTCGAATAGCTCTCTGGACATAAACATTATTTCAATGTAATGTTAAACATTGAAATGAAGGACATCGAGATATCCATCTTAATACGGCACATTCTATATCTCAATTTAGATATAGAATTTCAGTCTTTGAGACTTGATTTAAACCGAAACTGTCAGGTATTTTGGGAAAAGGTGTTTAAAACATTGGCGTTGAAAGATTTTGGCGCGGAGTCAACCAATAATTTCCTTTAGTTGTGGCAAACTGTAGTCTTTCGTGTCAATTTGTTTCAAGAGATAAAAAAAATTGCCCAGAAGTCACGAGGCGCTAATCTAGACTTAAACTTTTATTGAAATTATCTTCAGGACTTATAATTTATTTGTACAATAACTGTATTCTGGAGCCAGAAAATGAGCACATTTCGGGTAGCGGTTTGGGACCCTGTACTCCTCGTTGGTCAAATGATATGCCTCCAAAGTGTTTTCTACACCACTGAATCATTTCTGATGTTCAGCTGGAGCTTTAACGGAGCGTATAGACCTAGTTTGGATCACATCTTCAATGTTCAGGTTTGCTAACATAAAGAAATATTTGACCAACGCCCATATATAATACAAAATATGTGACATGCTTCAGAAAATGACGAACTTTCTTTAAGAAAAAGGCAAACCTGTATCTTAAAATCTAAGATATCGAATTAATAAAGTGGTCCCTTAAATCGTTCCGTTTCGTGTGTGCTGCATTATCAAACTTGATAGCAAACTTATTACCATTAGAAACTAGAGATAGCGGGCATTTAAATAACACAAAACATTTCTTTCATTACAGTTTAGCAGACTTATTTTGAGGTTAATAACTTATAAGATCACTTTGAGCCACATGGTACGTGCAATGAAAACAAATTATCTGCATAGCTATGGCATAAAATATTTTTTTTGCAGTAATAACAGAGACTTATTTCTAATGAAAAATTGGTTCATTATCTTAATTTTATATTTTAGACGATGCGTCCCATGACTTTCATCCAGCTCATTACTTCGATAGCTGTGGCCTTTGCGATATCAATACTGGTAGGCAGGGCGAAACAATGTCTGGATTTCGCCTGCACTCTTCACTTTTGGCATATTATCGTCTCTGTAATCTACAATTGGCAATTCCCAACACAGTTTACTTGGTGGCTACTACAACTTGTATGCTTTCTCTCAATTAATAGCAACTTTGTAATGCATTGAGCTAGGATTTAGTTTAAGTACACTAAATCCTAAATCCATACAAAACATAATAGTTAAATAATTAATAAATAAATTAACGAATTTACCCAATTTCAGAACTATAATTCATTTTACAATCAAACCTACGTTACTCAAATGAATTGTTTATATATCATGAATATTTTCTTCGAAAATTTTCAGGTAAGTGTTTCCATTTGTACGGTCCTTGCTGAATGGTTATGCATGAGAAAGGAAACTCTCGAAATTCCTCTGTCTATGCCGTCAAGTTCCAAACAAAACGAGACGTAATGAAGCGAATTATCGAATAACTGACCTCAGAGCATAAAACTTCTATTTCTATGAGTCTCTATGTATTTACGGGTATTGTTACCAGGGATCAAAATTTTTGGCTTAATTGTTGTCTCAATTTTACATGAGTAAAAAATGTGCTTCACTGTAAGTTCGTAATTTTCGATTTAAACTTCAAAAATTTTGGTGTTTATTAAATTTCGTTCACTTAAGTGCCACAATTTTGAGCCTTGAAACGTATATATGTACATTTATTTGAATTGAGTGAATAAAATTACTGTTTCAAACCAAATGCAACATCTAATGTTTACTCACTTTGAAATAAATTAATTGACATTTGGATAGGATATGACACGAGCATTTTTATCACAGATTCTTCATTTGATTCATAAGACTTGAAAGGTCCTTTTTCGTGGCTTCGGTATCGGATTTCTGTTGGTTCGGCATTTCATCTGATGACTGCTTAGAATCATCTTTATCGGGCAATTCATATGCGAATTTAAGGCCGTCTTTCACTGAATGATTAGTGACATGGGTTGAGTTATTCGATTCAACTTCATTGGCAGAAACCAGCTCAATTCCTAAATTTATTCTATAGTATTAATTTGACTATCAAAATATGACACAACAGTTGGTCCAGTACATACCCGACAAGTTCATATATTACATGCAAGTTGATTACATACCAATAAGCGAAAAATAATAATACAAACCATAGAAATTGTCATCGTGGCTCACAGATTCTGATGCTCGGTCGTCTACAAGCTTCTCAATTTTCGGTTCTTTAGTTTTCTTATCCTAAGCATTTGAGTTATTTATGTTGCAATTTTTTGGCTAGAAAGATACCTGATATTCCTTCTGCCGCTGACGGCAGAATTTGTCATCACATTGCGGATTTGGCAAAATCTCTTGTTTGGGGAAGAAATCTACCAACGCATTGTATCCCACATAGCCAGAAACCTCACCGAAAGCAAGAAGATATTTCAGCGTGTTTTGTACGAGAAATCCAGCGACAATTGCCCTGAAAGTTTTATGATATGATTTTTAAATATATACTACTATATATTACATTGTTGTTGGAAGGCTCGCAGCACAGACTCCTTCTTTCTTCAGAGTTTTCTCGTCGATATTTGAGGCAACAACCAAGGGAGGAAGGCACTTAAATGATTTACAATAGTGTTAAGCATTGTTTTAGTCGCAAGCCTATATATTCTTAAAATTCGTTGACGATAAAGCTTTCTCTACGATAGCAAAAAAACATTGATGTTTAGTGGAAGATAAACGATCAAAAAGGTAATCACTTGTAACCTTTCCATAATAGCGCAAAAACTGGTGGAAAACGAAAATTGATCGCAAAAAGTGGTCAGTGTTTAATAACTTTCAATAAAATTTAACTTCTAATATGTCTGTCAGATATTAGTGTCTCAGTACCAATTTGCGCAGATTCTGATGTATTTTCATCTTTATTATTAGAATCCATGTTCCCTCCCATAGCCATTTTAGACCTCTCTATAATTCAGAAATGTTTGGGCACTTTTCTATAATTATTTTCCATCACTTCTAACCACCTCTCTTCCGCCACTTTTTCCATCACTTTGACAATGCTTAGCTACACTGAACAAATTGTGCATAGTAAAACTCCCTTTTAATATCACGGTTATATTCCAAAATGTACACTTGATAATGCGATTTGGGCTTACCGCAAAGCACGCTGTTCGACCCGGTTCAATAAACTGAATATGTCCCGATACAGCATTCTCGCTAACTCCTGATTCCATCCAAATTTGGTTTTCCTCATTGCAGGCCTAAATTTGGTTCGTAACGTTTTTATTGACTAGGAATTGGTTTGCTGAATAGAGTAATAATAAGACCACTTGTGATGAAGTGCTCTGAAGGCCTACTTAATACCTATTTATTAAAGTGGTACTACTTTGCTAAATATTAACTTTTGTGTATATTCCAGAATGTACTAAAGTTAATTTTGTGAAAGGATTGATTGTAACAGATCTCATAAATTTAGCTTGCTGGAGGAAGCCAAACATATCGCTAAATAATATTAAAACTATAAATAAAATGAAGGAACATTGAAATGCACGTTTTATTGGTAGTAATTTTTATATTTGTGCACAGATATGAAATAATTTATGGTTTTTAATAACACTCAACTGGTAAATTTATATAATGTTTTGCAATTTACTAACCGTATTTACAGTCATGCGAGCCTCGAAGTTATCCACACAACTAAGAACCAAATCTACATTCTTTTTAGTAAGACTTCCGTGTCTGTAAAAAAATAATGTATTGCGATAGAACGAATAAAACGATATTTGATTACTTTATTCTCTCGACGAATATTTTGAAATTTTCCATCGTTGTGATGTTCATATTATGAATCTAAAAGCAGTCGTATACTCAAGTTCACATACAAATAATTAAATTTCCTGTACACCAGGCAATACTTTTCAAACTATTTCCTCTCTTTATTTATTAATGTATAAATAAATATCTAACCTCAAATTCAACGTCCGGGTTGATATGGCTGAAATTGTTGCCGGTGTATTTTTATTATTTAAACAGAATTATGTTGCAGGGAAAACTAATATTACCTAGGTGGAACTAGTTTTGCTGAAAACTAGTATTGTCTGCAACATATATAAATCTCTTACTAAAGGGTATCTCTGGCAGCTTCAACTTTGGTTAAGCCACTTTGATGCGGTTGATAAAACAAACGGTTCATATTAGCCAATTCCACCTAAATTTTAAAGATATCGGATTATCACAATGGGAATAAAAGTACACTTACTTTGTCATAATCAAAAAGAATGAGCTTTCCCACAGCACAACGAGTCAACATTTCTGCAACGACACTACCCACACCTCCAACGCCAACAACGATTATAGTCTTCTCGCTAAATTTTATTCACCAATATGGATATCTCGAAAGTAAAATGCCCACCGAATTTTCTCATAATTTTGCACGATTCCCATTCGTTTCAACGCCATTAACCTAAAGATTTTGTTTACCATAGACGAGGATTTATTACATAAAAAGTGTCAAATTACCTGCTATAAGGATTAGAATCAACCACTTCGGCGCTCATTTTGGCAATTTTCTCTCGCCCGGAAACAGCCTTTTCACCATAATTATCCGCGACAGCATTTGACGACGCGGCTTGACTTGTAATCTGAACGAAATACTTTGCAAAAAGTTTTGATAAAGGTCAAAAACCTCTGCGCCACCATCCTCAATACTTTTTGTGAAATGTTGTACCCGCTGTCGAAGCTTAGCGATGTGGTCAATCAACCCAGAAGACGGCATTGAGGCGTCGCTGGACATTTCTTGGGACACACTAATTTCTTCTTTTGTTCACGACGAAATACCCCTCACAATGGGCTCGGATGGAAATTGTCAGGCCCTACCCGTCGAATTCTAACGGTTGGAACTTTTCGGGTAGTGCAATATTTGGAGGGCGTTCGTATCAAGACTAAAAACGTTTGAATGCTGCTTATTGTGTGAATGCATTTTCTTTCATACTATCGTTGTGATGAGTGAAGTTCCGAAATAAGTCACATGATAACGTCACTAAGCAATAAATAACCCAAATGTTTAAAACCAAATCTACTTTCAGAATCATTCAACATCTTATCAATCTAACCGTTTTATTAATTATTAATTATACCCATTTTCAGTTGAATAAATTCTTCTATCCCACTGTGATTTTTCTCCGACACATTAACTATGATGCCGAGATTGTTCTAAATATGTTTATAGCGTTAGTTTGATAGAGTCATAATTTAGGTAGTCGAGCTCAGTAAACCACTATACCCAGAATTAATTTCTGTGAGCTCTGGAAATTAAATGTACCGTAGCTTTTATACCTAACATTTCGTAGCCCTTCCCTTTAGAACTTGATGAAAGTTATAACGCACAAATTATAGTATGATAGCCAAAACATATATAGCGCAGTTTTTTACCGATTTTCTTAGTGAGTCACTGTAACTATGCTCATAAATATTTATGAGTGAATAAGAACAGAAATCATTTTAGTTAGCCGTAAATTGTGGAGTGGAAAAAATTATTTAAAATGGAATACATTTAAAACGGTTCAATCGATATAAGCGTTATCTTCGTAATTCTTAGCACACTCCTGTAAACCGAATGAGTTTTTGCCTTAAAGATAAATAATCTTAACATTCTACTTTAAAATTTTTGCGTTACTTCTACTGAACCTACAACACAGCAGAGAGGAGAACTGGGTGAATTACTCGAAATGAATCCATAATATTTTTAATACTAAAAGTTGGTTATCGAAATACTGAAATGATGAGGATGTTTTTTGAACAAAACATAAATGGATGAATTTTCCAAACAAGTTTTATATTTGTCATTTTCATTAAATTGTGAAAGAAATAATAATATGAAATAAAATATACATATTGTATATCGAATTTCCGATTCATAGATAAACAAACAACTTTACTTAAAGCCCTATGCTTGTAACTATACAGCCATTTTTACATTTTCCTCATTGTCAGAACCATCATACTTCAATCTTTCCCTCTAATAAAGTACTTAAATACCCAAATTTTGATAGTTGCATACCAAAAATATGATTGGTAATATACTTACTGCGGAACTGTTAAGATTCAATACAACAAATAACATGGTTTATAAATAAACATAAAACTTCAATTTACATTTCAACACATTTATTGAAAATAGATGCCCTTTGATTTTTCGGAATTCTTAAACAAGGACATAATGATCATACTTAACAACTTCAGGGCAAAATTTTCTAAACTATGATTACTTGTTTTATCACTATCCATTTTGCTTAAACACACAATATTCTTGTCATTCGTACTATCTGAATATATACCTACTTAATTCGAAGTCTATTTCAAATTTAAAAAATAGTGCAATTTTACTTAACTACTACTAAATCACAGCAGAGATTTAAAATAGCGCAAATTTGACAACTTATCAAATCAATTTTATGTCTCCATATACAAAACACTCTTTAATTTTAATTTTCATACGTATCCGAACTCTACCACTCTGTTTCAAACATTAAGTTCATATCGCTGTGATTATTGCTATAAAATTGTTATATTAATTTTTTTTTGCTGGCACCATTTTATATCTGGTGTACTTCCGCATAATATAATTTTGAATTAAAGATTGCGCTTCACGGATCGAGTTCTCTAGGACCCGCTCTCTACAAACTCTTTAACAGCTGCTCTCGAATGTGGACAACATCACCGTGGAAAACTAAGAATGGCGAACACTAACAACAATGTAAACTTTTATTATTCAGTGCTAGGTAAAATAGACTCATGAAAAATATTGTTCTTTTAACACTAGCTTAAAATTAATTTTATTAATTTTACAAAAATGATACTGTCTTTTCTTTCACTCTCTCCTCAAAAAACACTACTAGAGTATACTGAAGAGTCCGCCCTAGTAATAACCAAAATTACTTCAGTATATGCAAACAGTGAAGTTTCACTAAATATTTTATGTTTTTCTTAAAATATTCATTCCTCCTTGTCATCAAAAGCTTTTACCTCAAAAAGGTATTACCGTAAATCCTCCAATAAGTCCCCCCCCTCAATTAAGTCCCCCCCTCAAATAAGTCCCCCCTAGACCCCCAACGAAAAAATAAGTCCCCCCCTCAAATAAGTCCCCCCTAAAATGTGTATTTTTCCAAATTTCAAATTTTTTGGCGCAAATTTGAATTTTTATTGCAAATTTTGCTATTTTTTACAAAATTTTGGCAAAAAATTGAAAAATTTGCTAAAAAGTGGTGAAAAATCGATCAAAAATCCAAAAAATTCAAATTTTTGGCCAAAATTTTTCGGCGCCAATTCAAAATTGGTTTAAATTTTCAAAAATTTTCCCAAATTTTGCCAAAAAGGCCCAAAAATTTTCGCCGCGCCTTCGGCGCGGCCACGAAAATATAAGTCCCCCCTAGACCCCCTACGAAACAATAAGTCCCCCGGGGGACTTATTAGAGGATTTACGGTATGTTTCCGTAATTCATATAAAACTCCTATATTACTAACGGTAATATTTTCAGATACCCACATCTAATATTTCAGATCAACACATATTGTTATTGATTTTGTGGAGTTGTATGTCTGACAAATATTTACGTGATTTCCCCCCGTTTAGGGCTTATTAGTTTCTCATATTATATGGAGCATTCAGTTCACTCTAATAAATTTTAAGAGAATGTTCATACCTCTAGTTTTATACCGTTCGCTATGAATATTTAATTACTTTAATTATTGCTTGTTTTTGCGCTCTTTCCAAACGCGGAAGTGTAGTTTGTGTTTGATATATGGTCAAATCCTCCCCCACTACACTTTCATTTATTACGGCACTTTATGTGAGTCTCTTTGACGTTTCCTGTGGCGTTCGGCCAGGCTAGAGATTACACCTGTCTTGGCAGGTAGCTGCCTCAGACAGCGCGACGCGAAATGACGTTTCCCACGGGTATAACCGTTCATATTGCTTTTACGCATTTGGATTGGGTGTTTGGTCATTACATCGCTTCAACTTCATAGCAGCCTTGATTTGCTGGGGAGCCTGACCGCATCAACGGCGGAGTCCTCGCCTGTGAGATTTTATAGAATACGGACCGGCGCCTGGCGGCTGCTATAATTTGTTTCGCTAGTGTGTTGGTCGGGGATTGCGTCGCCTGTAACGGGTGTCTGGGCTGCTGTGATGTCTGGCGGGTCTGTGTGTGGGCGAGACAGGATCCTCTTAAAACCCACTCATTCCGCTTTATCCCTTTTCAACTTGTCCAGAAGGGACATTGTCCACTCTCTTGCTAGGGAAAGCTGTTGGATTTCATTTTGAGAATCTTATCTACTCTGCTATAAATCATATTAATTTTATTTTGGCTTATAGCCGGATTTAGATAGTCGGATTTCGTGTCCATAATTTAGTGTAGTCGTTGGGAAATCTTCCTATAAATTTTCTTTTTGTCTAAAATCCCGTCCCTATACCCTAAATCCATTTGATGTTGGGCCTATGGGAATGGACTAGTTCATATTCGCACCCTGTTTGTGCTGTGTCTGCCTCAAGAGACACCTTGCTCCATCAGCAGAAGTGTGCATACAAAGCGAAGAGACGTCACAGCCCGCTCGAGCTGATTGGAAAGCGATGTCTGCTCCTTTCGACTAGCCGGCTGGATAGAAAGAAATACATAGGAAACGTACGCATATTCACTCAAATAGTAGAATTAATGTGAAGATAGCGCTCGAACGAGACCTTATCTCTCGTTACTTTAGTTTCTCTGTCAATGCTCTATGCCCGCGTTTTTATCTATAATCTGTTTATAATCGTGGCTAGAGAAAGAAAGCAGAAGAGAGCTCTGAAACTATTCATTTTCCCGCATTGGATGGGGAAAGCAGTCAGCCGACTGGAAATTACGCTGACTCTCTTTCAACACTCAGTTCGCTTATATTTCTTTGCGGAAGAGCAAGGAGAGTGTAGGCAATTAGAGAAACCAGCGGGAAAATATTGTGAATGTGGGTAGACAGCCTCCTCGCGTGCTCCATAACCAGCCTGTCTCTCTTACATTCCGATATACATCTAGTCCCCGCTATCCCCTCTTTATGCTTTCTATCGGCCTTTCAGGCTGTATTTCCCTTTAAACACATTCGCTCTTCGAGGAATAGGTCGTTTGGAAAGACAGCCAAAACATTAGAGATAAAGGAAAAATAATGTTATACGAACAGAGAAAATGTCAGACACACAATTCGCTATTATCCTCCATAAGACGAGAGGAACTGGCTGCGTCGCGGACTCCTCGCCTCATTCCCAGCCAGTTGTTTCTCAAACACAATTCTCCTCTTCGTCTTCGCGCCCAGCATCGACTGTGGCGGCGACTATTCAAGCAGCCCCGCGCGCTCCCCCAGCACACTCAGCCCCACACATCCATCGCCCGCAAATATTCCAGCCTACTACCCCACCACCATTGTCGCTGTCGTCGTCTTCGGTTCTGTGGATAGTTGTGGGCTCCATTCCCCAATCCACGACGTTTCGAGGGATTCAGTCGCGGTTACTAAATCGGACGATTTTGATTTCGGCTCTGCTCAGTTACTGATAAATAAGTTAACCAAAACACACTGTTTCTTTACACTTAATTTTTAAACCATACGTTTACGGTAATCAGGCAAAATAGGCCTCTGCCGCTCAATCGATAACATCCTGTGAATGAGATCGATTGGAATTTTGTGAGCAAATATAAGTGAGCATACTAGAGATATTTTATTTCCTGTTTTTATATTACGACTTCCTCATTACATCTTGTTCATATTTTCATAAAAACTGAGAATCCAATAAAAATTTGATTGTAGGATACCGTGATACCTTACGTCGAAATAATGCTTTTGTAGGCAACGCTTTAGATCATAAAATAATTTGAATGTTTTGTTGAAAATCACCCCGTTATAAAATTAGATTTCTTTCTAAACAAATAGAGGGTTCGGTCGCAAAATCATTGTTATGCGCATCTGCGCTGAAACATATTTCTTCAAAGTAATTCGTAACCGAGAATACAAACATATTCGCGTAAATATGAACTTATAATAACTTTTCTAAACGATCCAGATATGTTTAATGTCTATGTAACCCTTGGACCACTTTGTTTTGATTTGAGGACTATAAACCGCTTCCTGCAGTCTAACGCTGTAAAATTCTGAGAATTACATTGGATATGATCGTCCATGTCTTCGATCACCCAGCAATTTTAATAATTCAGCCTTGTCGATTCTTTTAATTCCTCGCTCAAGTGTCCTTATCTTCCTTTCCCAATCGCCAACTGAGAGATATCAATCTACAGTCCCTCCCGTTTACATGCCGTCTGAAGGGCCCAAACGACTCTTATCTCTTTCCATTCCTCTATAAAATATTTCACTGTCCTCAATGGCCATTCCATTTCGCCGTTGTGATCCATAACTTCTGGTGACGGATTATTTTGACGGATATTGAGACTTGGCTAACAATTATTGGGAAGCGGAAACAGAAGCACGAGCGAAATTAATCTGTGTCTAAGTACATCGATTTTTCTCTTTTAACGTCTTTGTTGAAATATCATGTATAAAGGTACAAAATAGAGGATGGGAATATTTTCGTGTCACATTAAATATATATTCTTGGTGAAGGACTGAAAATATAGCCTAATTTTAATAATTTAGAGTTCGTGGTAAAAATATGTTTAATGTCTCAAAAGTTTTAATGGGTTTCGGTTTTGAATGAAATCGGAAAAATAGCAGTTAATGTTGTGACGAAGGCGTTTGCTTTCATGCCGTAGATTTTTACATTTTCCACTTTATAATTTGAAAACAACAACAAGCAATTGTCACACATATGCCCTGTTCTCGTGACATTCTACAATAATATTTCCTTGAATTTTATGACATGAATCAAATTTATTTAATAGGAATGAGTTCTTATGTGCTTAAATGAAAAAAAACATGGGTATGATTTGCTTTATTTGATATACGTATAGTCTATGTTCCTTAACATTTCGCGAAGTCGCAATAATAGAATCGTGAAGCTCACATGCACACAATGGGAATCATTCATAAGAAAAGTTCACTCCCCTATGGCAAATGCCTGCAAAAGAGCATACCTTTGGAATATCAACAGTCTTTATTTACTCTACTATAAAAATAAATTCCATGTATACAGCTCTAGGCATTTCCTTATATAAATTTAGCGATTTATATTATTGCGGTAGTATAATTGTTTTAAAATTTCCCACCACTTTGAAGTTAATACTGAATCTTGCAATTATATTAATTTTTCTACGAATCGAGAAATATTGCATATAATGTTTAGTACTCAGGATTTTGCAGTGAATTATTATGCTAGCATTATATTATTCCGTTAAAATGATATTGCAAAAATACAAATAAGAAACAATATTACAAATTTCTGTTTCAGGTCGTGCCCAGAATGGACGCCGCAGCTCAAAATGTGACCGCAGCCGCGGCAGCCGCCGTTCTCGGACAAACCAATGCAGCTTCGGTAGTGCCGTTTAGCAGTGCGGCCGCTTCAGTACCCCAATCAACAACAACTCTGATTGGCCAGCGCATTATGGAAAATCAGAGGTTAATTTTGTCATAAAACTTTAGCCGCAATTTATATTAGCAACTGTATTTAATTGGGACGAACGGACGATAACAAAATTCTGACAATTTTTGTGTTTAGACCTTCAAATGGCTTACTGCGGCCCGTCGCCGCAGAGCTTCTGGCCCAGCTGATGCAGGCATCCAGTGCTGGGCCTCAACCCCAACACCCATTTGCTGGTGCACCTTCGTCACAGGCACCTTTCTCTGCCATAGCCCAAAATGCCCAGGCACAACAGCAGACGATTTCTGCACAAGGTGAATATTGATTGCTTACGTCACATTGATCGAATTTTGTTTATGTAGCTGCCAGGATCTGCTTTTAGACCTAAAGAAGCAGTTCCTTGTGGTGCTTGACACGAAAAGCACAATATTTATATCTCGTTTAAACCTATGATTTCATTATTCTACATCTTTTAAAATATTTAATGCGTGCTAAATTTCACGGCTTTCATGGCAGAAACTGGAAAATTAAGTTTCGAGTGCCGAAAAACAAAAACACGGGTATATATTTTTTCTAGTCAAATGTCATATTCGTTGAAGAAGTGAAGAGGATAGTTGATCATACCAAGTTATACCTTTTGTTTTTACTGATTTTAAATACTCTGTCATATATAAATGCCCACTAATGAAAATAATAATAAAATTATTCAGTTTCTGCAGCAGCAGCAATGGCAGCAGCCCACTTCGGCGAAACCACCGTTTCCGATTACGTCTCTAACCAGCAATCAATAAATCACCAAGCTGCAGCTTATGCCGCAGCCTCCGCTGTCTCTTCTTATAATCTCCTGGCCAACATTGGCATGAGTGTCGTGTATAACAATAATAATACCATGGCCAATGTCATGAACCATGCGGGGAGTGGCGGAGCGCCCACACCTAGCCATCCCTACGCGCTCATTGCCTCCCCGCCGATTGCCGCTGCGAACTTGTGCACTGATTCTAATCCACACTCATGTCTCATGCATCCGAGCCATCAGCAAAATGCACAAACTCGATTTGGGCGAAACTCAATCCAGCAGATGCAAAGCTCCCAAATGGCATCTCCAAATAATGCCTTCGGATCATCAAGCCAAAATCAGCGCAACCTCGCACCCTTTCATTCAAGTGCCAATCTACAGCAACTGCACTCAAGTCAAAACCATCACTTTCTCAACGAAACCAGTGCCCCTCCCTCTCCAATGAACCAAATTAACATCACATCGCGTTCTTCAGGTCGCGCCCTCAAGAGATCCCTTCCTAGCAGCAATACACCTTCCAACCAGGTTCACTTGTCTCAAGCTGCAGCAGCCTCTGCTGCAAATGCAGCGGCAACCGTGTTGCTCCAAAATTTGGCCAGTGGAAACAGTGAACAAAACAGGCAACCACCGCCATCCCAGGAAGATTCCTTGACCTTTTTGGCAGCATCTTCGTCGCGTTGTCCCAAAATACGGCGAATAAATTCGTTTGATGAGGATGTGGTTCAGCATTCCGAAGATATTGCAGCAGTCAATCAAGCTACGGCGTTACTTCTGGATGCCGCAGCGGCTGATGGTATTTTTTTGAATAAAATTGGAAAACAATGAAGATCATAAAAATAATTTATAAGAAATCCATTTTTTCTTTTCAGAGTCAGCTCAGCAGCGTACCACAACCACAACAGCAACGGCCACTACTATTGTTCAGCTACAGCAACAACAAACCTTACAGCCATCTGCGGCAGCAGTTTTGCCACTGAGTGAGAGCAATCGCAGTTTTGCCTCACAAATGGTAGCGACGGCAGCTGCGGCATCGGCAGCGGCAATGCTTCAGGCTCCTACAGTTGCTAGACAACAAACATCGATCAACGAAAATAGCACATCTTTGATGGTTGGAGTCAGAGATCCTGAGCAGAACAGCCAGGTAAACATTAAATTTGTGATAAATCAAATAAAAGACGAATGCAAGATGTTCGCAAAGCTATGACGATTTGTAAAATGAAGATTAATTTTTGTTGAGATCATAGAAATAATCTGCTTTATAACCCAGAAGTTCTTTTGAACAAACTCATTTAAAAATTAGATAACTTTTAGCTGAATATTAAATTAATTCCGATCTATTGCATTTTAGGAATTTTGGTTAGTTTTAACCGGTTTGCGAACCATGAGTGATAATAAATGACAAAAATTTGATATGTTAAAGAAAATTAAACGTCAATGTCGATAAACCATTTAAATTTTGCCGTTTATTTAAAATTCAATTTAGACTACTACCACCCTACTTGGCCCAGCTCGCATAGCTACAACTTCAATGGAAGAGTTCCTGGCCGCAATGACTGCGGCCGCTAGCGTACATGGTATGGCCTCCCCGCAAGCAATTCGCCCAGCAGCTTATGCTTCGGCAATACAACCGACACCTTCTCCAGTAAACCTCCAAACACCCACTGTACACTGTCCGGTTTGTGCAGGATGTCCTTCTTTGGCCCAGACTGCTGCAATTACTGCATGTTGCCATCACCATCATTGTCACCATCACCATAATCTTGCGATATGTAACGGGTAAGTGCTAAAATAATATTAAATTAAACTTGTAATTTTAGTTTTCTTTATAGGTGTAATGCTGCGTCCCATGCGGCTGCGGGCCAGTCAAATTCGGTAGCAACATCACCTCTCGTAGCTGCTTTGCAACAGCACCAACAACAACAACAGCAAATTCAGCAGCAACAATCAGCTAATTTCGGAGTACTCAACCCCATGGGTTCTGCTCTAATGGGATCGCCTATTAGTGGGATGGTGAACGCAAATTCGGCCCTTTCCGGTGTGATTGGTCCTTCGAGTCTGGGGCAAACTGCAGCGCAGACCTATTTGCAACAGCAGCAACAAAGCTTGTCTGGGTTTACGTCACAACAACAGCAGTCAGCTCAAAATTCTGCGTAAGTTTTATTTCTATTTGAAATAAAGCTATAATCGCTCATTTGCGTAAATATTCGTTTTAATTCTATAATCAAATTCTTTTCAGGATGCATTCCAGAAATATGGACGTGATGAACCCTTTGCATTCATCGCTGCTGGCCTCCCGATATATTCAACAAGAGCGGGAACAGCAATCCTCCAATAATTTTTACCGGCAATATCAACAACAACACCAATCGCTTCAAGCGCAGCAACAGGCAGCGAGTTTGGCATTTACTACGACGAGTAGTCCCATGGCACAACCCTTAATCGCTCTCATGCCAAGGGCGCATTTGCACCATTTATCAATGCTTGCCATTTTCCAACATCCAAACGATACGACCTTGGTGCTGAACGGTGGTACAGGTCAGGGAACACCTGCACAGGTAAGCTTTGTGTTTATTGCGAACTTGAGACAAAAATGTCAACTACAAAACTGCAGTAATAAAATAATGCTTTAGCAAGTTAAAGAAATTTTGAAACTCAGGAAAATATTATAATTTTAATATTGTAGTTTTGTGAATAAATATTTCGTTTCAGGTTACCGCTTTTCATCAGGCCGCGGCCGCTGCTGTTGGAGCAGCCGCAGCTCCAGAACCTCAACCGGTGGGAGCCTCCGCTGAGCAGATTAAAAAATACTCCTCAGTGATGACGTATATAAAGGATCCAAAAATACCCGAACAGGAACGGGAGCGATGTACTGTATGCCTTATGGACTTCGAAACTGGTAAAATTTGGAAATGAGGTAGAACCAGCATAAAAGCAAATTTTTAGATGATTCCGTTCGATCTCTGCATTGTTCGCACATCTTCCACATTGATTGCATTGATCGTTGGCTGTTATACAATAAAAAGTGCCCAGTTTGTCGTGTAGATATGGATAAGGCATCAGCTGCGCCGCCAATGAGCTCCACGTCCACGGCCAACATTGTCCAATTCCAGTCAAGAGTTGAATAAGTCATCGGAAAATCATAAATTGTTTTCCATTTTACCAGAGAATTAAGAATATGCGGGTACTTGGCGCTATTCGGTGTTCAGGCATATGTCAGAAGTTTATATCATTGATGCATGCCGACCATTTTTAAAACCGAACATGATATTTTTAATATACTTGAGGCTATATAGAAACTAGGAACAATACGTTTTTGCACTGAGGCTAATTTAAATTAAGACCACTTTTATTAATCGAATCCGTGAGAGATATCCTTTACACTAAAGGTTGTCGTAGTTTCTATATGCCCTCTGATCCAAGTCAAAATCAACTTTGTAGTAATCACATCCTTAATATAGTCTTTCCGTAACCGGTTCCAACAACCGCGAAAATCAAATTAATATGCTCTAGTGATATCCTGAATTGTACAACCAAATCATCTTACACATCTCTCATTACTACCATTTCTGTTAGCTGAATTCATCAGCAAATTTTTTTTCTTTTTCACTTTGTCATTTTGCCCATTTTCCCATGTTACACTGTTCTTTTTCTCTATTTTTATATATCTCTGGCCCTGGAAGCTTTGCATTAAACCTTTTCATGGTAAAATTCGCTCATATTGATTTCCATGTGAAAATAGTTAAAAGCGGTATACTATGTCTTCAGAATAAACTTAAGCCCATTTAAACTTATTTTTCTTAGAGAAAAGCTATTGTAAACCGCTCCACACCAATTTGCTTCATTCAAATTGTTTCTTTCACCAATTTATGGTTAAAATGTGCCCGGTTTCGTTTCGTATAATCAAATAAATCACAAGTTTCGTTGTATTGTATATATTTTTCACGCAGATTGTAAGATTGAGCCATTCTTAAAATGGATGCAAAATGGCGCCAAAATTGCAAAGTGAATTTTGAACTTTAAATCGCACTTATCTTCCCAACTTTTTGGTTGGATTGTTCGGCTATATTCTTTGTTCGCTTCTGAGTTATGTCGACTTTTGTATAATTTTATATACAGTGTAATTATCAGGATTTTGTATCATTTGTATCTTTCAACACGCCGATGTTTCATATTATGTTTCTATGTAAATCTGTGCTTGGAAAAATCATAACTTTGTACATGTAACTTACTCGTTTGTTGGTAGAGAATTATATGAATATTCATAAATTTTATCTTCCCATATTTTAGTTTTCCGGCTTTTGTGTTGGAGTTGTTTAGTTAAATTAAGCTTAAATGAGATTGATCGAATAAAGTTTTATGAAACAATTTGTGTGGAATTTGAATGAGAAATTACACATTTCATTGCAAGTATTTATTATTCTCGATAAGACAATATTAGAGGGAATTTTTGAAAATCGTCCGCACTTCAACTCACAAGTTTTATAGTGCTTTTTCTGTAGAAAAAATATTCCTATAATTATTCGCCTTTTGGTACGTAAAAAGCACACGACGAAAATTTAACTATTTCACTTTCCATCATGTAAAGCAGCATTTCATTCATAAATTGGCTAGAAAATGATATATATTTATAAATTACGTTTCCATAGGGGTTTATATTTGTCAAATACAATTCATTTGAAGTTAAAGTGCGGTAGATAACCCGAAAATGTTGTATTCTGTTTTATTCACAAGTTTTGCAACATATGTTGTTTCTCTGTGCAAAAGAACTTGATGTTTACACTAACTAGGAATACATATATTTTAGTTGGTGTTTGCTTAAATCTATTCCAAAATGAGCAATTCTGAAGCAGCAGAATCATCTGCAGGCGATTCTTCTAAAGTGAATCTCTCTGTTGAAGAAAGGATGGAACGGAAAGGGATACCGAAAGCCCCTGTGTTGGTAAGTTCTGTAATATCATTTTTACAACAGCTAATATTGGAAAAAATTAAATTTAAATGAAATTTTAATGTCTTTAATGTTGTGTCTAATACCAAATTCCTCATCACTTCATCTCAGTTATAGGTCTCAAGACTCAAAACTCTACTCTTTGATTTAGATCTTCATTTATTATGCTTTTTGGGTCTAAAACCTCACTTCAATATATAATAAATAATAACAGTGGCAAGGCATCGCCCGGTGCCGATCACTGCCAGCGTCACTGTGGGTGTTCACCTGCATTTACAAGGTCTTCCCTCTCTTGGATGTCCTCAGTCACCTTCCCATTTATTACACTGGTTCACCGCTCTAAACGAGGGGCGAGCTCTAGAAAGGACCTTACATTGCTCCACTCTTTCGATCAAATGGGTAGGATAATCTCAAAGGCCATATAGCGATGCACCGAGAAGATAGGGGGATAAGCAAACAGGCCGAGGACACCCAGCGCTTGGGTGATCTTGGATTTAGGCTTAGGCTCACAAAGAGGGATATGCAAAGGGGCAGAAATAATTTCCCGCCAAAAAGTCCTATCTGTGCCCAAATGTAGAGTGTCCTTAAGATTGTGCCATGCCGTACAAACGCATTCGCTATCCTTTGTAGTCTTTTTGGAGCAAACACTACAAAACGTCTTCCATGATTGGTTAAAATTTAGTTATTAGCTATAACTGAATAAAGAATACTGAAATATGTCATTAAAGGCACACATTTGGATAAAGTTTTATTGTTGACAAAATTGGAAAACTAAAATAGATGGATGGAATAAAGCAATTAGTTAGAGTATAGCATCATTTAATCCTTTTTCAGGAAAATGTTGAAGAATATTTGGCAGAGAAAAAGATGAACGTAGACGAAGCGACAGAGAATGTAAAAGAAGATTTCCGGAAATATAAAATGGTGGAAGAAAGTTTTATTGCGCAGAGAGATAAGTGAGTAATAAAAATGTTAGATTTTAATAATTCATTTTCTCTCAGGATGGCTGAAAGTATAACTGATTACAAAAAGAGCCTTGCTGCACTTAAAATGCTCGAAGAACAGAAGGTATATTTACGAAAATAGCATTTATCTGATTATATAATTATTGCCAACATTTTCCATTTGTTTTTGACCTAACGTAGTATAATAGTTAATATTAGTGAAGAAAATTTAAAAATTTCGTTGAATTTAGAAAATACATTTCAATATATAGTACCAAACACAGCATTTTTTTTACCAAGGAGTCTACAACAATTTTTCTATGGCTAAGAAATAAGAGCAATCCTACGTACAACTACTAGCAAATTTTTCTTTCATTAACTTATTATGACTCCTTTCCCAAAAAAGCTGTGGAATAATAATATTTTTAGAAAGCAGTTAATATTAGTGAAGAAAATTTAAAAATTTCGTTGAATTTAGAAAATACATTTCAATAAAATGGCGTAGAAAAGAGTTCCGACAGGGCAAATGATGATTTGAATTTGCACCAAAACATAATTGCATATCAAAGGGGTTAAAAGGGGCCGCTGAAAATTTTTAATGAGGGGGATTACTCAGCAGGGGTCTCCTCTAGAGATTGGTAAAAAATTTGAGTGGGGCTTGTTTAGAGTAAAAATTTTTACAGTCAACACTTTTCCCTATTGGAGGAGGCTCTTTTTCTGATGCTGAACAGAGCCTCCTCTAAGTGTTAAATAAGAGCAATCCTACGTACAACTACTAGCAAATTTTTCTTTCATTAACTTATTATGACTCCTTTCCCAAAAAAGCTGTGGAATAATAATATTTTTAGAAAGCAGATCGTAATTCGGTCGAAATAACATACAAACTCGACGAGAACATCTACTCGAAAGCGGTTGTGGATGATTTCAGTAAAGTTTGCGTATGGCTTGGCGCCAATGTTATGGTGGAATACGGCTTGGAAGAGGCACAGGAAATGCTTTCTAAGAATTTAGAGAATATCGAGAAAGTGTGAGTATTTTCACCCATATTCTTATTAGAAGATTTTTTTAGTGATATTAAAACATATTTGTCACTAATGTATGAGGAAATAAAATACCGTAAAACCTCTAATTTAACCCCCGGGGGTATAATTATTCAATCGACCTCTAGAGGGGACTGAATTAGAGGGGGGTAAAACAAGAGGGGGTACAATTACACGAACGACTTTTCGCGCCGCGCCGCAGGCGTGGCGCGAAAAATTTTTGGGGTTTTTAAGGGCGAATTTTTTTGGGGGGGGGGGAATTAGAGGGGGGTATAATTACGTGATCGACCTCTATGGGGGGGGGCAAAATTAGGGGGTAAAACAAGAGGGGGGGTTAAATTACAGGTTTTACGGTATTTGCCTTTTAGTTCAAACTTTTACCAAGTTCGCATGCGAATAATTTTTGGCGTACCAAAATGAAATTATAGCTTTCATTTTGCTTCCAACTAAATATCTTTTCTTGCCAGTTAAAACTACACTTAGCAATATATTTAAAGTCTAGTGATTTTAGTTACAAGTTAGTGTCTTGTGCTTGTGTATTTTAGATATAATTTAGTGTCTTTAGGAACACTGATTTGGAAGAAGAGTTGGACTTTATTCGCGACCAGATCACGACTACTGAAGTGAACGTCGCTCATTTGTACAACCACAACGTGCAGCAGAAAAAGCTTATCACTGCTGCCAACAAAACAGACTAATGCCTACTTAGCTTGTGGGGATCAAGTTCTCAATGATCTCAAGAAAAGTTGACTATCTGCATTGCGAAATTTTCTGCCCAAAACTTTAGTTTTAACTCCTCCCTATTGTTGCCTTAGATGCAGATATATTCGTTATTATTTGTTATTATCACTTTATATGATTCGTTTAATAAAAATTTAACTTCAAACTATCAATTAGTAAATTGCTACTCAATAAAATAGGAGATAAAATAAGTAGAGAATAAGCAAATAGAGAATATTCAAACTATTAATTAGCAACATGTCATTTCTCTACTTCTCTCTCTCGCCAAATCCAACCTCGCTTATAGCGAAATAGCATCAATACGGTAGCTACTGGATTTTTGATCAAAGCTGAAATATTCTCGTTATGGTGAACCTATCTCCACAAGGGCACCGTAACATCTGCCACCCGACAAGTGCCACCCCGACATCTGCCACCTTCAACTTTTCCTTCAGACTCTTATCAAATGGCTGGGTCAAAAAAGATATAGGACCAAATGTCGGCAGACGGTTAGATAATACACACTATTTCGTAGTCACTATCGCACGCAGAGACTGTTCTCTAGTATGAAGTGGGAGCTGTCGCGGTGGCAGATGTCGGGGTGGCACTTGTCGGGTGGCAGATGTCCCGGTCCCTCCACAAGCTCTTTTTGTTTCTCTTTCATTTCAAAAATTTATACTTATTTGAGTAATAAATTTATCATTTCTACAACTTGATGACTTTTTGATCCACTTATCCCCCTATATAGTATGCCAGTGATGTCACCGGGTTTTTGTATCTCTTTTGGTTGGCCTCCGTTCGGGGCAAGGTTGGTGTCAAAATGATCCTTAGGCTCGGGGCATCTGGGCAAAATTATTAACTTTCTGCGCAGAAGGCAACTTTTTCGAGTTATGGACTCTCGAAGTTTGCCTAAGGCCATATATGGCCAAAATCGAGATTTTCGAAACCAGACCATTTCCGACCGTGATTTTTTGCACCCGGGGGTTTTCGATGGTGCTGAATCCAAATCCGGGGTCAAAAAAATTATCGGGGTACCCCCGGGGTACGAATTTTTTCAAAATTATTTTTATAAGGAATTTGGCCGTTTCTGACGCTAATTTTTTGCAACCGGGGGTTTTCGATGGTGCTGAATCCGAATCCGGGGTCAAAATTATTGTCCGGGGTACCCCCGGGGTACGAAAAAAATTTTTTTCAAAAATTTTTTTTGAAATTTTTTTTTGTTTAGTACGCCATGGAGGGCATTCTGAAGTTGTTGAGGGCCGAAGGCCCGAAATAGTCTCATGCTGCTCTACTCCCGAACAACAGTTGTTGAGGGCCGCAGGCCCGAAATAGTCTCATGCTGCTCTACTCCCGAACAACCCTTACTCCCGAACAACAGTTGTTGAGGGCCGCAGGCCCGAAATAGTCTCACGCTGCTCTACTCCCGAACAACCCTTACTCCCGAACAACAGTTGTTGAGGGCCGCAGGCCCGAAATAGTCTCATGCTGCTCTACTCCCGAACAACCCTTACTCCCGAACAACAGTTGTTGAGGGCCGCAGGCCCGAAATAGTCTCACGCTGCTCTACTCCCGAACAACCCTTACTCCCGAACAACAGTTGTTGAGGGCCGCAGGCCCGAAATAGTCTCATGCTGCTCTACTCCCGAACAACCCTTACTCCCGAACAACAGTTGTTGAGGGCCGAAGGCCCGAAATAGTCTCATGCTGCTCTACTCCCGAACAACCCTTACTCCCGAACAACAGTTGTTGAGGGCCGCAGGCCCGAAATAGTCTCACGCTGCTCTACTCCCGAACAACAGCCGAGGGCATACTGACGGCGAGCGGCCGAAGGCCGCGAGGTCGGGCGCGAAGCGCCCGACCTAGGTTTTTTTCCAGCGGCCGAAGGCCGCTGGAAAAAAATCTAGTCCTTATAGTAAGCTAGTGACATACGTTCGTACGTTCCACGTTATGATCTTTGATGCCTTATTTTTCGTGTCTGTGACGGTTTTATGACTACAAACTACAAATTTTATAGTTTGTGGTTTTTGCCATTTCAGGTCGAAATTTTTGGCACCCGGGGGTTTTCCGGGTCGGGGAATTCGAAACTGAGGTCGGATTTGATCCCGAGGTCGAACAATGTTCGACATGGTCGAATGTGGTCGAACTGGGGTCAAACTGAGCGGAGCTTTGTGACGGTTTTTTCGGGAGGTGCATTTTATCCAGAGCTTATCCAGACCGTCTGTGACGGTTTTTTCGGGAGGTGCATTTTATCCAGAGCTTATCCAGACCGTCTGTGACGGTTTTTTCGGGAGGTGCATTTTATCCAGAGCTTATCCAGACCGTCTGTGACGGTTTTTTCTGCAAGTGCATTCTGACTGTGCTTGCAGACTGAGTCTCAGACTGAGGCAAACTCAGACTGAGTTTGCGAGCCACCGTAGGTGGCGAGCCAGTCCTCTGGTCGAGCGCGGAGCGCCCGACCTCCCCCCCTTGGAATGTGAGGGAACTTAGAACATAGAGGAATGCATGTAGACAACATAAATTTTCAGACTCCGGTATGGAGTACCAAAAGCGCTAGTAAATCATATTTTGTAGTTTGGGGTGTAGGATTTTATTATTAATAAACTTAGAGAATTTAGGTTTCGAAAATTTAATAATGTTAGTTTTAGTGAAGTATCCGCTTCAATGAATCAATTGTCGCATTTTGGTTGTAACCAATTTGATTGATTAATTGATTGATTATGAGCTTATGGTGCAGCTTGGTAATTTATGTTGAAATTTTGTAGTTTGTTGCTGGGCATTTGGCCTCGGGAAAATCAGAGATAACGTCAAGAGAATTAACATATCCAGCATATTGAATGTTGAAAAGTTCATCTTGCCGAAAAATATCTTATCATGGACAAAACATTGACAATTTACTGGCTACAAATCACAAAGCCGTTGCCCTTATATAGGGCAGTCGGTTATCATCACTTGGTTACATTTCTTTCTGGTCCTCTCAGAACAACAAAGTGGACGTTTGTCTGATTAAATAGCTTATTGCTGTTGCAATTATGGATTTTCAATAAGAATCACAAACATTTTAATAATTACCAGTATTGGTTGTGCTTTAGGACTTGTTGCAAAAATTCTGTTCCAGAACATTGGCGTCAAGTCAGGTCAAGCCATTATTTCCTGGTCGGAATTAAAACTTCGGATTATCCAGAAACATGTCGCTGTCTCAGAAGAAAAACTACAAGCGTATATCTCTGGACGAAGTTCCACAAGACACAATCGCGAGCCAAGTGGTAGTAAGTGACCGAAAACCACTTTTGGTCAAAGAAAAAGGCGGAAAACTCAGTTATGGATCTTTATCCAGGTTTGTAATGGTTAAAACTTGAGTAACTTTGACTGGTTTTTCAAAGATGAATAAATACCTAAAATGTTATAAATCAACAAACAAGTTTTGCTAATTTGATTACTTTTTGACGGCATTCCGATTCTGTTGAAATTAGCATATCTTTTTACTTTTTTATATCATTGAAAGAGATAGTTTGAATTTTTGTTAAAAACGAAAAATATAATTCCTGAATTTTGTCTCCATACTGTGGTAACTGATAAATATGTCACTTAAAAATGTTGGTCACTTTTCTTTGAAATTTTTATGAAAAATATCTCAAAATAATTGTGAATAAAATTTTCAGCGATTCCGCTTCCTCTGGCATATATTCAAC
Source organism: Ditylenchus destructor (assembly GCA_022814885.1). Taxonomy (NCBI): domain Eukaryota; kingdom Metazoa; phylum Nematoda; class Chromadorea; order Rhabditida; family Anguinidae; genus Ditylenchus; species Ditylenchus destructor. The sequence continues at coordinate 652,491 of JAKKPZ010000023.1, read as the reverse complement.
ATCTAAGAAGGGTCAAAGTACCATCGGAATTGTAAGTTGTTTTTTTTTTACCAAACATTTTAATTAATCTGCGTAATCTTTCTTAACCTTACTAATCGATTGCAATAGTTTAAAACCAAGCCAAAAATGCGACTTTACTCTTCAGCATCAAAATTCAATTCCTTGTTAAGTTTCAAAAGCCTTGTAGGGTGTTTGTTATTCATAGATGAATCAGCAGCGATCTTTCACTCCCATATTATACATTATAAACCACTTTGACACTTATTTTATTGTGTCCATAGAAGACCAAGACTTTTAAATTGATCGATGACTGAGATCAAAAAGATAAAGAGTACAAGAATCTATTAAGACTACAATAATACTACAAATTTTCGCCAAAAGCGAACCAAAGATAGGAAATTACCTTTATACAAATTACACCGCATAATGGTGCAACAGCGCGCTAAAGTGGCGAAATCTCAACAAGATTTGGCTCTAGAATCCCTTTTGCCTATTTTGCAGCCACTTCCAGCAACCGAGCCAAATTTATGGGAATTGGTTTGTGCTTTTGACTTGCTATTTTCATCTGCGTTTTATTATGGCAAAAATGCATTGCATCGCTTTGCGGTTTTTTATATTTAGTTAAAAGCCTTATAATAAATTGATAACATTAATTCAGTTTATCAAAACTTGTCATATTTAAATAAGCAGTTGTAAATTTTCTTCAAGACCAAATATGTGTCAAAAAACGAAAAACGGTTTCGTGCTCAAACTTTGGTGTAGAGATAAATGTCCAGTGAATTTACCGTTTCAGTTCTCCTATGCTACCGGGCTAGACTATTGGCTACTCGTTCTCGGCACGTTAGCGTCTGTGATCCATGGTGCTGGGTTTCCATTACTCTCGATTGTGTTGGGGGGAATGACCACAGTATTTCTCAGAGCTCAGAATTCGGATTTAGCAGTCGTTGGCCACAATCCATTGGAGCCAAGTAGCGGAAATGCGTTTAATGGCACAGTTGGCGTGGAATCAATTTCCAGGTTTCCTATATATTATGAGAAAGACTAATTCTGAAAATTTAGAGAAGAGTTTAAAGAGAACGTCAGCTTGTATTCTTTGTACTATCTCTTACTGGGCGTTGCGATGCTTGTCACCTCCTATATACAGGTAGGGATTTGCAAATTACCTTTATTTTTCTAAGGTGAGTCTTAATTCTTTCATTCAGATTGCTTGCTGGGAATCGATGGCCGAAAGAATTGTACATTCCCTACGCCAAAATTACATGAAAGCTATGCTTAGACAGGAGGTAACTTCTAGGAAATAACTTATGGTCATTAAACATTTTCATGTCTAGATTGCATGGTTCGACAAAGTGCAAACAGGAAATTTGACAGCCAGACTCACTGAGTAATATTGGCAATATTAATAATTCTGAGATTTAACATTTGTTTTCAGCGATTTGGAGCGCGTTCGTGAAGGAGTCGGTGATAAGGTAAGTGATTTCGTGACGCTTCGAAAGCTAGTTTCCTTTCTGAAAGCTTGTTTTTTTCAGGCGTCTTTATTTATCCAACAACTTGCCGCGTTTGTAGCTGGATTTGCCGTCGGTTTCTTTTATAACTGGCAAATGACTTTGGTGATGGTTATCTTCACACCGTTTTTGGCCATTACAAACGTTAGTTTTGGCTGCTATTTTAAATATTTTACTCTCCAATATATTAGTACCTCTTTCTGTGAAAGGATATTGGGGAAACAGACAAAAATATGACTAAAACGTAAAGAAAATAGTGAACTTTGTTCATGATTTTGTAGGCATGGGCTGGCAAAGTCGCAGCGACGCGTACTCAAGTAGAGCAAGAGAAATATGCTGTAGCTGGAGCGATCGCAGATGAGACTTTCAGCTCAATTCGTACTGTGCAGGCCATGAATGGGCAAAGACAAGAAATTGAAAGGTAAGGTGTTATTTTTGAAATAACAAGAGGAGAGCCTTTAAAATTGTGCATACCAAGCAATTTGTTGGTAGACAATCTTATGATGGCGTACATTTTATCTCCGGGGAATTTCTATGGAAAACAGTTGGCAAAAATATTTAAATAATCAGAATAATCGTAAGGAGAGAAATAGAACAGATTTTGTATCCAATTGATTTTAAAATTTGTCTGAACCGTTTCAGGTATGAAAGAGCGTTAGAAGAAGGCCGCAAAACTGGACTGCTAAAATACAGTAAAAAATTTTTTTATTTCGCATTTTTAATTTTATTTTGTCTCATTCAGTGTATATGGGAATTAGCCTCGGTCTCACTTATATCATAACACATGCTTCGTATGCTGTTGCATTTTGGTAATATTTTGACCTTTTTTGTTTTTGAGAATGTATTCATTATTTATTTTAGGTTTGCATCCCGTCTCGTTATATGGGATCCTTCATTCGATCGTGGATCAGTGTTCACTGTATTCTTTGCAGTGATGAACGGCTCTACTGCTTTGGGCACTGCGCTACCATATCTAACCAGGTTGACACAATAAATTATTATAAATTGTGGTTTAAAATACACTACAATTTTGTTTGAGCAAAAATATTGAAGCAATCAAAAAGTTGTAATTTCTTCTTTTAGCATGGGTAGTGCTCAAGGAGCTGCAAGACATGTGCTCAAAGTGATTAACAATGTTTGTCGCCTCAAAATTTGGTGTGTTAATAAACTATCTAATTCAGAAACCAAAAATCGATCCATATTCGAATCAAGGTCTTGTGCTGAATAGCAAAGTACGTGGCTCAATTGCGTTCAACAATGTTCATTTCTCATATCCGCTGCGGAAAGACATCAAGGCAACTTTTATTTGTATTCGTTTACAAGTTCCTATCTAAATGCCATTAAAGTTACAGGTGCTCGATGGTGTTTCATTTTCTGTGGAGCCGGGACAAAAGATTGCTCTGGTTTGTCACATTTTCCTAACTATGTTTACAGTTCATTTTCAGGTAGGATCGAGCGGCTGCGGCAAATCCACTACCGTAAATTTGGTCATGCGCTTCTATGACTCTGATCAAGGATCGGTATGACTGATTTTATGTATGTAAGATCAAATATTATTTTAGATAACTTTGGATGGTCACGATTTGAGTCAGCTGAATGTTCGCTCATTGCGGGATTGCATTGGTGTAAGAAGGATGGAAAACTATTACCTATTTATTCATACTTAGTTCAGGTTGTGAGCCAAGAACCCGTTTTATTTGACGGCACTCTTGAGGAGAATATCATGCTGGGCAACGAGTTCGCGACTCGCGAAGATGTCAATCGCTGCTGTAAAATGGTATTCTTTCAAAACGAATGGTTTTACACTATGCTATGAATTTTAGGCGAATGCATATGATTTCATACAGAAACTTTCTGACGGTCTCTATACACGTGTTGGGGAAAGGGGTGCTCAGCTTAGCGGTGGTCAGAAACAAAGAATCGCTATTGCAAGAGCTCTTATACGCAACCCTAAGGTCTGATTCCTGTGGTTACCTTTACATTCTTTAATATTTCTATTATAGATTCTTTTGCTAGACGAAGCCACATCAGCACTCGATACTGAGAGCGAAAAAATTGTTCAAGAAGCGCTGGATAAGGTGATATTTTAATCTAAGATTTCATTGATTTTAGTCGTATTTTAGGCTCAAGAAGGCCGGACAACTATAATTGTGGCACATAGACTGGCAACTATTAAGAATGTCGATCAAATTCTGGTGTTTAAAGAAGGCAAAATCGTTGAGAGAGGAACCCATGATGACCTATACAATCAGCGTGGGCTTTACCACGAAATGGTCAATGTGCAGCAGATTCATCAACAGCAGGAGAACACTTTGGGCGATATCCAAGGTAGATTTTCTATTAGATGGCTTTTGAGTTTTGCTAAGGGGTTGATGAATTTCGGACCACTTGTATTTTTGGTGTATAAAATTCTGGTATTCCACTTGTTGGAGAAAATTGGAAATTATTTATAGAGGATGAAGACAATGAGGAGCATGACGACGTATTTGAGGACACTTACGGTGATAGCCAGTCTATCAAATCGACGTCTACGCGACATCGAAAACCGTCTCATGCCTTTGCGAGATCGATTAGTCGCAGCAGTAGAAAACGAAAGAGTACTGCTGCATCTTTGCACTCCGAGGTGGACACTGATGCCCATGAAATCAAGGAACTACAGGAAGAAATGGAGGTATGGATTATGGTTTTCGTACTTGTTTTTAACTTAAAATCTTAACAGCAAAAGTAATTTCCGATGTTCCAATTAAAATGATTCCATGTATTTTCAGCTATTATACAATTATACCTGTTATTTTCCAAAATTCTAATAATAATACATATAGCTACCATACAAATACCTAATAATTTCCTCTATTAAAGTACTATCGTCCTGCGCTTGTTTTTGCTAATAACTAGGGGTCGGAAAAAAGCAACGAATCCGGATCCGGCTGATTTCGGATCCAGATCCGGATTCGGATTCGGTAAAGTTCTATTTATGGTCGACGAATCCGGATCCGAATCCAGATTCGGATCCGGATTCGTCCTCGAGTACCGAATCCGGATCGAATCCGAATCTTTTCAAATTTAGCGCCAAATTTTTTCCGCCAAATTTAAACAATTATTATATATATCGCAATTAATTGTCAATTATTTATGTATTTTTGGCTTTTTATGCAAATTTCTGGTCAAAAAATGATACTTTTTTTGCCAAAAAGTTGGTTTTGCAAAAAATTGGCTCAAATTGATCGAAAAGAAACCAAAATTGAACTACTGCCCACATTGGATTATATAGTCAGACAAAACTGCACATTTGTTAGCATTTGTTAAGATTAGCAAATATCGTTCAGCCTTTAGGAGGTTAAGTTAAATTCAAAGCTAAATGTTAAATGAAGTCATAAGGCAATCGCATTACTTTAGCAATTTTAAGTTTGAATTTTACAGATCCAAAAAATCGACCAAAAATTTTATCCGGCCGCCGCCACTGGCGGCGGACGGAGAAAAATTTTAAAATCAATAGAGGGGACCCTTTTGTTTTTTGACGGAGAAAAAGACCGAATCCGAATCCGTCAGATCTGGATTCGACCTCATTTTTACCGAATCCGGATCCGGATCCTGCCATCCGAATCGAATCCGGATCCCGCCATCCGTAACGAATCCGAATCCGGATCCAAAATGGATCCGGATTTGGATCCGGGTTCGGAAAGATTCGGATCCGGATTCGCCGATCCCTACTAATAACACAAATTAATGGTGACTTGATTTTTGAAAAATTTAACTTTTTGTATTATTCTGAGAAAATTTCAGGAGCATGAATTAAAGCCCTCTCCGATTTCGAAGATTTTCAATTGGAACAAAGGCACTTGGCATTTCTTGTTTTTTGGCCTGATGGGATGTATACTAAGCGGTCTTGTCATGCCTTTCTTTGCTGTTGTTTACGCACAGATATTTGCGGTAAGTGATTTTTCTTCGCTTAACCCTTCATTTCCGAAAGATGCAAAAACGCAACGCAAATGTGGTCACTTTTCGCTCAGAGCGTTGCGAAAATGCACAACAACTTTTGTGTAATTTTTGGCCTCCTAGCTTAAATCTGATATTGCTCTTATATGGCCAACTTTTTGTCCTGAATCAGGATATGCAATTAGTTTTTGCGTTTTACCTAAAAATTTTTTTGCGATTTTTTCTCGAGATGCACTCTCAAAAATTTCGAGAATGAACTTAAAAAAATATTTTTTGAGACTCAACGCAAAAACTAACTTCAGATTCGTTCTCAGTGCATCGAAATTGAGCAGAAAAAGTGCTTTTTATGCTTTTAAAAATTTCGAGATTTTTACCCCTAGGGGGTATAAAAGGGGTATCATGGATTTTGGAGGGTTTGAACCGAATGGGGCCCAATGTTGCGAAAACGCAACGCTCCAAAAATATAGGAAAATCGTCGAATTTCAAAAAAATAATATTTTTCCCGTTATTAGGGGCCCAAATGGGCCCTCTATACCAAAAATCAGCAAAATCCCACGCTTCGGCATATAGGGGTCACCCACGGCTCGGCAATGAAGGGTTAATTTATTCATACATATATTTTAGGTGTTCAGTGAGCCTGTAGAACAGCTCAAATCCGATGCTATCTTCTGGGCTGGCATGTTTCTAGTGATTGGATTTCTGAATGCTTTTGGATTCTTCGTATCGGTAAATATTTTATAATCCCCATATATTGTCATATTTTTGTTTTCCAATTAATTTAGGTGATTTCACCCCCGGCCATTTCGCCCCTAATTTTGAAACCTGTATTAAATTAGCTCAAAAATTCTAGGAAAGCGTTTTCGCGGTTTTTTACACTTTATTTATTTAGAGTCATATGTAACTGTTCAATCATTGCGTTTATAGATAAAATATATTTTGCAAGCAAAATTCCTAGTTTGTCCATATGCCCTACTGACGCTAAACAAATAGAAATCCAGGACGCTAAGTGTATCTGAAAGCCGCAAGCTGAGCCTAAAGAGCCCTATATAAGTTCAGCATAAAACCTGGGTGCGCGAAATAGAAAGGACGCTAAGTGGGGTAAAGAATTGGTAAAAGACGCAAATGGGTCGAGAAAAATCGATTTTATGACACAAAATTTTTTATTAAGTTTGTTGTCTGATTTTCTCAATAAACGTTATTCAAGGATTGAAGGTTAAAATACTAAAATATGATGTAAAGTGTTTGAAAACTAAAAAATGAGAAACAAAATAAAGAAACTGTAAAGAAAACCCCGCTAAAATCGCTTTCCCTGGATTTTTGAACTAATTTTAACACATTTTTGAAAAATGGGGACTTAAATGACCTAGGGGAGGGGCGAAACGGGGGTGAAATGACCGACTCGCTTTCCCAATGCCATTTTATTGTAGAAAGTTACTATCAGTGTACTTTAGGCCAATATGCTTGGGCGCTGCGGAGAAGCGCTTACGAAAAGATTACGCCTGGAAGCATTTGTGAACCTTCTTCGGCAAGATATCGGATTTTACGATGACAAGAGACATAATACGGGTAAATTATGCACGAGATTCGCAACGGACGCTCCCAATGTTCGCTATGTAAGTAAATTCGCATTATTTTTTAAGAAGCACTTTATAAATTGTGCTTCCGTTAAAAAGGCTTGAAGTAATACTAAAACAGGAAAATTTCCATATTTAAACATTTGATCCAATGGCTGTATAAGAAAGAAAACAGTTGCCTATCGTGGTCTTATACGTCGCAAGATGTGTATTGCAATTTTTATCCTGAAACTCGCCTATTCTTTTAAAATGTCGTTGTTAATTGCTCTCCAAAAAGTTTTTCGAATTACATTGGACTTTATTTAGGTATTTACTCGGCTTCCTGTTGTCATTTCTTCGCTAGTGACACTTATTGGTGCTATTGTGATCGGCTTTGTAAACGGATGGAAATTGGCCTTGGTACTTCTCCTGATAGTGCCTTTGATCATTGCTAGCGGTTACTTCGAAATGCAACAACGCGTACGTTTATGCAAAATTTACTAAAATTTTAAGAGGTTCCTATTTTCAAAAATATTAACAATTTCGATTATTTACAATGATAAATATATTTAACTAATTTTAGTTTGGAAAACAGCTCCGTGATACAGAATTATTGGAAGAAGCTGGAAAAGTCGCTTCAGAAGCGGTGGAGAATATACGGACGGTTCAGGGACTCAATAAGCAAACGATATTCTATAAGAAATATTCAGAACATTTAGCCAGCCCTTTCAAGTAATTTTTTATTAATTTTTCTGAATGTAATTTTTAACCTAACACCGTTTAGAGCCAACATGCGACAAGCTCATATATATGCTCTTGTCTTTGCATTCTCGCAGTCGCTCATGTTCTTTATGTACGCGCTGGCGTTTTGGATAGGATCGATGTTTGTCTTAGATGGAAGTATGAGTCCCGTTTCGGTATTCCGGTAAGTGTATTTGACATAATATGGCGAACTAATGAGCATTTAATGACAAATCACAAGACGTTTAATGTAACGATTTTTGGAGAAGCATTCCAATTTTTTCGAACTAGAGGATGTCTTTTGCTGTTATATCAAGAATCAAAGCTTAGGTGTATGTAACATTGAAAGTGAAACTAGTGCTTTAACCTTTGCCTTGATTTGAGAAATAGGCAGAGTATTTTCTAAAGGAATTTTGTAAGTATTGACGTAAAAATTGAATGAATCGCATAAAACTGGGGATTAAGAAATATATAGTAGCGTTTTAGAAGTCTTTGATAGAAAATGAACCTTCACGAATGTCGTAATACATCTGTTGCTTTAGAGTATTTTTCGCAATCGCCTTCTGTGGACAATCTGTGGGACAACTCAGCTCATTCATTCCGGATGTTATCAAAGCAAGAATAGCGGCATCATTACTATTTCATCTGATCGAATATCCCACTTTGATAGATTCGCTTTCGAGTTTGGGAATTAACATGGTATTTCATGTTTTTATTTACTTATTTATTCGGCCTTATAAATGTCAAACTTTAGGAGGTGAAAGGCAACATAAGCCTTCAACATGTGAATTTCTCCTATCCTACGAGGAAAAATATTTCTGTTCTGACCGGACTCAACTTGGATGTGGAAGAAGGTGAAACAGTAGCATTGGTTAGTCCTCTTTTTATAACTAGCGACTGCCATTTGAGTACATTAAAAAATCTGCATTTGACCCAAAAGTTTCATATAAAATTTTAGTTATATTCTGCTTCTTCACTTCCTTAATTGGACTAGCATATTCTTTAAGAATATAACAGCTTAATTAAATTTAGGTCGGATATTCCGGGTGTGGAAAATCCACTGTAATATCGTTACTGGAGAGGTTCTACAATCCTGACGATGGCTATATTGCAAGTTATTCTTTTCTAAGATCTGATATGATAATGTCACTTTTAGACAATTGATGGAGTACATATTCGTGATTTTAACATTCACAGACTCCGTGACCAAATGTGTCTAGTATCCCAAGAGCCTACACTATTCGATTGCACCATCAAGGAGAACATTTGTTATGGACTGGACGACAGCTCCAATGGAAAACGAACAATCGGCTATGAAGAAATTGTGCGAGCCGCTGAACAAGCCAATATCCATAACTTCATCTTGGGTTTGCCGGAAGGCTATGACACTAGAGTCGGGGAGCGTGGCACTCAGCTGAGTGGTGGGCAAAAACAAAGAATAGCTATTGCCAGAGCCTTGATCAGAAATCCGTCGATTCTTCTTCTGGATGAGGCGACATCCGCTTTGGATTCGGAAAGCGAAAAGGTACATTATTTATTTCAATATAATAAAAGGTGCCTATTAAATATTTAAAGAACAAATCATATATTTATAGCTAAACGTATATTGAAGGAATTGTACACAAATGTGAAATCTTAGAATTATGAAATTTATAAAGAAAACAAACACTTCTCTACATTATTTTGATCATTCAGATTGTACAAGATGCTTTGGACAAAGCGAAGCAGGGCCGAACGTGCATTGTGATTGCTCACCGCCTTTCAACAGTACAAAATGCGGATAAAATCGCTGTCATCAATGAGGGCCGGGTCGTAGAAATAGGTAAAAACAGAATAATTTTAGGAAAGTAAAAATATACTTTATTTTGAGGTTCACACCAAGAATTGTTAGCTAGAGGTGGCATATACAAATCGCTCTGTGCAACCCAGATTCTAGGAAGTACCGAATCCGCATCAGTGGAATGATTCCTATTTGTTTATTTTTCACATAAATCATTTGTATAAAAAATGCACGCTGATAAATTTATTTTGTTATGAGAACAATGAACAGAACTAGACTTTCAGAAAATAAGTTACTGCCCTTTCTTTGGCAAGACAAATATGGATTAATGCAAAACTGATAAAACATCGTTTTATGAATTTGGTTTTTCCAGCAATTTTTTACTACACTTTGCATCCTTTTGAAAAGGCTATGAAAATATAAACATAATAAAAAGTCATAAATCCATATTCCAAAATGTTAGCATATAATATCACAGTTCAGTACAAATTTTTGTATTACAAATGTGAAAAATCCAAAGTTAGCTTTTAAACCATCCTGCAGTAGAAATTTTGTCATACAGAAGTGACGAAAATGAAGAAGTTGAACCGCCTGGCCCAGACGCTCCTGGTTTATTTGCTGATAATGTTGCAGAAGCGGGTCGATTTTGGGTATCGTTGGGACCTGCATATCTTCCTTTTTGGCCTTTTTCTTCGTCACCGCCCTATAATTGGGAATTGGAAATCATCATGAAAAATTACAATGTTTACCCTCAATTTTGAAAGCCTGGGTATGAGAGTTAGACGGCGTATATCTCCCACTTTAGGGGTAATATCGACAAGAGCTGCATAGCTTCCACCTACATTACCAGAGTCCTTGGAATTGGCACCAGTAATAGGATCGACTTGCAATTGGCCAAAGATCATCTAAAAGTATAATTTGAAGAGTTGTTATGTAAGACATTCTTCATTGCTTTCGAATCTGTTTAAATCGCCAGAATATAATTTGAGTAAAATTTTCAGGCGAAATACTTTCACTTCAGGGAATACGCAATGGCATTAAAAATCAATATAATATCTGATAAAAGATTTTGATGTGCTCTTATCCGAATTGTTTCTAAATTTTGGAAATTGTAATTGGCAATTTTATTACATAATAGTTCCCCATGAAAAATATAATCAAGATATATGGTTGTTAATAGCATATACCAATTTCGATTTCTGGTATATTTCTTCTTCAAAATGAATTAAACCGGGTTTTTCCCAGACAAAATAAAAATTAGTTCTAACACAAGTATAAAGCTGTATTGTGAAAAGAAAAACTCACAGTAGATCTTGCAGCAAACAATTTTGTATTTCGGCTGAGCGGTGTCGAAAGTAGTTTCAACTCAAATGGATCAATTTTTGCTTGTAGTGTTTCGGCAGCTTCTACAAATCCTTTGTTAACGGGAAACATGAGGAACAGCGCTCTACAGTCGAATAACAATTGGGTGCATATAATTGGGGCGTGACAACATTCTTCGGCACATTTCTTGAGATTCCCGGACAGAATTTCGCCTAAATACGCAAAACATTGAGAATATGCATAATCATAGAAAACTATTCAATTTACCTAATTTCTTGGAAATATAATCAATCACGTTTCTCGTAAAGAGGTGACCAAGTGACTGGTTATTGATATGTCTGCATACTGCATAGAGGAAATGGAAGTAATATCGAGAGAGTTGCGTTGGCACATCCACACTTGTCCCCTCATTTAGCTCTACCTTTTCAGGCACCTGGATTATTTTTATTCAATAAAAATTAAAAAAGCAAAAATGTTACCTGGACCAAATCAAACCACAAATTATAAGCGGTGCATTTTTGAGGCATCTCGGCAAGTTGCGAGCTCTGGACGCAATCGTCGACGATGAAATCCATATAACGGCTGAAAAGTTCGTATACCAACTTTATTTTTATCCATGTTTGTACATTCCTTGCCAATTATTATTATCGGAAAAATCACGGGTAATAAAAATTCCAGATTACACATCTTAACAAAAATGAGAAAAAATTCCAATCTATGATGCTCTAAAAATAATGACTAATAAAAATTTTGTTAAAATATATGCCGTTTTGGAAATTTTCTTGCCCAATATTTTTGCATGAATTCATATGTAAATATTATTTTGACTCATTGAGCAAAAAATACCATAAAGCTGCTTCGGTAGCTAAATGAAGGGTTCTATTACAATGAACAATTTTGTCTGGATTCCGGTTCATGCATTGACAGAAAATGCTTGGTTCATGCTGTACAAAAGATAGAAATAGACGGAATGCAGTCAGACACATGGAGCGATCCTCACAAGCATCGGGGGCATTAACAGTTCTACTGGTCGTAGTCTCGGTAGGTAGAGAGATTTTAAAGTGAGCGAGCAATCTGAAAAGTGATTAATTGGAAAGTAAAATTCACACTTAATTGTCAATATCTAAACAAAAATATATACATTAGGATAGTTTTGGCTTTAAAATTAGTTGAATGAGCGAATTTACTCAAATTACTTTTCCATAGTTTATTTACTTCAAATATGCTCTTCAGGTCACTCTCTACACAGGGTATAACCTTGTACCTGTTAACAAGCTCTAATACAGCATCAGCCAATGCGTCAAGCAATTCAGAAGCAGATCCGTCAGAATTGTCTTGTTCTCTTCCCATAGTCACGTACTTATTGACGTTATTCAGCAGTTGTTTCATTCCGTCGAACATTTTTTGCACTAAGCTAAATAGTTAAAATGTATCGAGAAAGTATACAAAATAAAACCAACTCGTTTAGTTCGTGTGACACTCCCGATGCAAGCAACGCGTCGAATTTGACCGCTCTTTTCTAAAATTTTATCGCATATAACAAATGTGAGTTAACATAATAAATTAGAACACGAAAAAACATTTCGCATAACTTTATATTTGGCTTTACATTTCGCATTAATTTGAAAAATATGAAACCTGTGTTATAGGAAGGAAATATTACCTGGAAAAGAGGCATAGGATTGCAATTTACTTTCGTTACTTCAGAAATAAGATTTATTTCTAGGGTGGAAAGTTCGTTGTCTATCAAAAACCGGAAGCGATCCGCAATTGAATTTCCGAAGAGGCGCTGATATATTGACAGATTAGATGCGATGCTCGGCCAATCCTTAAAGTAACTATTAGTAAATTCATAGTACAGTCGAACCTTTTTTAACGTGGATTTATTTTTCGCCGTATGCTTAAACACAGCGTCTCCTTTGCTTGCACACTATTTCCTTTGTTAGAGAAAGTGTCTTTTCAAACGCTTTATCATTGGAGTCTCTTTATAATGCTAACTTTCACAAAGAACAAAAATACACTGACAATATTCTTATGGAAAATCAGCGTTATAAAGAGACTCCAACGATAGAGCGTCTGAAACTTGTACTTCTCTAACAAAGGAAATAGTGTGCAAACAAAGGAAACGCTGTGTTTAAGCATAAGACGAAAAATAAATCCACGGTATAAAGAGACTCGACTGTAATAGGAAACTTACAGATCTGAAGAGTTGACTAATAGCAGCCACAAATTCCACCAACTAAAATTATCAAATAAATCGTTAGCTATATGAGCTCATGAAAATCAGTAAAACTGCAGTTATCACAGCTATTTTCTTTCTAAGTCAAGTGATCCAAAGTTATAAAATCGGTATAGTTGCCGCCCAATTTTCAAATGAAATGGAAAATTATTATATTATTCTTGGAGATCAAACCTTAAGTCAATGATAATTACAGTCTACCATTATTTGTAGTTTTAACTGAACAACCTGTTGCGAGTTTTCAAAATCACACATTGCCCGAACTCTTTCACTCGACAACGAACACATTCTAAATAAGTTAACGCATCAAACGAAAACCAAACAAAGGAATGAGTTAACTTGTCAACCCAGTCTGAGCATTTTCTTTCAACATCGGAAATTGTCATTGGCACTATCGGGCGATAGGTTGCACTTTTGGCATAACTCGCGTTGACTTTAGGAATTTCATCCGTGAAGAGCCTGAAATATCATTATTTATGACATGTTTAAAAATTAGCAGAATATGTTTAAAATAATTAAAACTGTTTTCTCAGACCCCATTCCTCAACCAGGTAACTCATAAACCAGACAATTCTTCAATAATTCCGATATTTTGAGAGGGAAAATCGAGGAATTTGTCAAATTTATGTGATTAAATGTTGAGACAATTCACGGTTAATTTGTCTAACTTTATTTGAAAGGAACACTGGAAATGGCCTAGGTTTTGATCAGTTCTGTCTTAGTAATTTTCACTGATTTACACCAACTATATCCAATTGACTGAACCAGAAATAGAAGACAAGAGGAGTATACGAGATCATTAGTAACGAATTTGACGTAGATCAGGTATTGAGGTGATGCCCTAGACAGTTTATGGGAGGTTTTGTGTTACCCATTTTGGCAACAAATGAAATTCCTTCATTTTATTGTCCTTTAAAAACTTTTATATACTACTTTATTTAAAGCGTGTAACTGTAAGCCTACTTTGCATAACAATAAAGTTGGTCCTCAATTATGGTAGATACGGTCTCTAAATTAACAAGTTAAAATATGTTTAATAAACAACATCATCTATACCTGGACACCATCCGGGTTGGGTTACCGTTTTTAAAGCAGATATGATTGCTTCGCCCTGTCCAAAAACAGCATCAATGACCTGGGTTGTCGATTTGATCATTCGAATTATGCCAATTAGCGATGTGTTGGAAGACTTTAAGCTGAGAAATATTGTGTCCTAAATAATTGTGATCTCCCTTGTGGTATACTTGTTATATTTGATATGTGGTCTACATGTTAATTTTCAAAAATGTTAATTTTTGATGTTGGTTTCTATTGTTTGTGTTGACTGTAAGTCTTAAATTTCTACATAGACTTAGTTATAAAATAAGGAAGCAGAATGGAATATAAGCAATGCTAACGGCTATGGTGAAAATAGTAAAATTTTTGAAATTTAAATGTTGTATATGATTCTGTTAAAAGCAATTGTCACTGGATTATCAATACGCTTGCACTGTCATTTCAATTTCACTCCCCAGAGAAGATTTCATTGTTTCATGAACAACGGTAATAGCTTATTGACACTTCACTGTGATAGGAAAGAAGGAATTCAAGGTGATCTTTAAATTAAAAAAAACTCCAAACCGTTCTTGATTGGAGATAAGCATCGAGCAGAGCGTCCACGGGCAATTGTTTGAGTAGAGCCAATGCAGAGAGGTGACCGGCCACAATTTGCCAGTCGGTTTGCCAACCCAACTCATTCAATAGTTTATCTGCCAGCTCTAGTCGAGACACTAGAAGTTGGTTGAAAATCGTCTCAGACAGGGAATTTGAAATGGATGATATGCCGCCAGCTTCAACCGATGTCGAAAAACGACGGTGAAAACTTTCTGCCAACAGCAAACAAAATACGTCACTTAAACTGTCATTCGTTGAACCAATCTAAAGCATACTATTACTGATTTCAAACTTAACTGTCTAATTTTAAGTGATTTTTAAGTCACTGTATTATTAGTATACTTCATTAGTATTACTTATTACAAGCGCCTACGGCGCTTGTAAAAGTGTGTAAATGGGGAAGCCTATTAGCTAGCAAAAGCACCGCCGCTATCGCGGCGTTTCGCGACGAAAAAAAAATTTTTGTCTAAAAAATGGTCTAAAAAATTTTGTCTATATTTTGTCTAAATTTTTTGAAAATCTGCATCAGCACATCCGTACGAACATTTTAAGCTATCACTTGCCCGGAAATGAGCAGTGGAAGGGGTCGAAACGGGAGTCCAGACACGCAGGCAGGCAGCTTCGGACGCACAGACACTGGCTTCTTAGTAAAGTAACATAGCTGAGACGGAGCCGCTTCGCGGCTCCTTATGAAGCGGGTAGCGTGTATCAGCGGCGCTTCGCGCACCGCCATCAGCGGTCAGAGTTGGGTTGTTCGGGAGTAGGCTTTGTCAGCGGAGCCTCGCGGCCTTCGGCCGCTCGAAGGGGCATTTGTGGTGCCTAATTCTTTGGGGGTGCCTGGCTTTGTCAGGGGAGCCTCGCGGCCTTCGGCTGCTCGAACGGGGGATTTGCGGTGCCTAATTTGGTTGGGCCCCTCAAAAATTTGTAGTTTGTAGTCAAAAAGCGTTACGCGAGGAGAAAAATTGGGTTGGGCCCCTCAAAAATTTGTAGTCAAAAAGCGTTACGCAAGGAGAAAATTGGGTTTGATCCTTCACTTTTGTCTAAAAATTGTCTAAATTTAGGTACATTTTAGCTACATTTTGACCTCAAATTCTGATTCCCCTCTAAAAGTTACCCTAAAAAAGGAACATTTAGAAAATATTATTTTCTAAATAAGCACCCCTAAGAATGACCTTCCATATTTTGTGACACACAGAATGACATAAGCCGCGAATTATAAAAGATTAGATTAGGTTATTAATTTTATTAGACTTCATTGAGAGAGATTAGGAACACTAATTATATAATTTACTTTTTTAGTTTACTTTATCTATTTATAAACACAGGCCGCCTACGTTCTATTTTAAAGCCCGGTGGGATTCCGGTTCTGAAAACCGGCAATAAAAATGACTCACGATTTGCTTGTACACCAATACTTCAAAAAATTACTTGCGGTAAGAGTGAATTCAGCACGACGAAAAATGTATGAGCCGCAGAAGAGGGTTTAGCCTTATCGGAAGCTAAAGTAGCACTCGTCTTTTCAGTCATCGAAGAAGCGTTTCCCACATCATTTAGCTCCGACACTAGTTCGTTAGCGATTTCCGTCAGCCTTTTGACAGTATTTGATGCCTCCAACACATCCCTATAACGGCGGCCGACCATTTGTCGAAGCTCTTCTTTTTTGTTTTCAATTTCATTGCTAAAATTGTAGATGTACAGTATAACATTTTCATACGACGAATGAGTTTTATCATGTCCCTTTTCTTAATGTCTTTCGCAATCCAATCATGTAGAGAAATTGTTAAAAAGTAATGAACTTGCAGATTTCGTACTTATTAAGAAAAGCTATAGACAATTCTTTAGATTCTTTTATTTCTATAACGATTTCTATTGTCAAGAGACTAGAAATGCAACCGCTGACAGTTTTTTATAAACTCATTATTCCTCAAGGATACTTGCGAAATTTCTCTTGTGGATAATTTCACAAGAATTCATATTTTAGCTTGTCATTTACTTAACTAGACGAACTTTCATGTGAATTTGTCAACTTACTCAAAAGAAGATTGGATCTGAACAAGCTGTTCGACTGTTAAATCCTGCATCAACCTTTGCACGTCCACCATATTTATGTTGTCCACCAAAATTCTGCAAATCATCATTGAGACAATACAATTACAATGCAAGTAAAAAATTATTGAAGATCACTTTATTGTAATGATTATAATGTACTTAACAAATTGAAGCCAACATTTATTACTAAAAACGAGTACAACTGGAATCATAAATTATAATGACAATTCCATAACATAATTAAAAGACATCGGGAAATAATTCCTTTATGAAATTGTCAATGAGCCGCTTCTCCAGCCTTGCCAGCGACTCTAAAAACGAAATCATAATTTATCAAATATAGATTAGTTAATTGAGACAAATAAATGGGTATATCAGGCTAATCTAGGGAATGCCGAAAAACCCCGTAGAAAATTTAAGGAAGAGTAGATGGCAGAAAATAATAGATGCAAAATGCAGCTTAATTAGTATAAAACTTACCTTTGTCTTTAAACAAACAAAAGGTGAATTCTATCTTAAACATACAAAAATGATTTTGTATGTAAAATTGGAAAAGTATATATAGCTCCAAAAGATTAACTCTCTTGTGCTAGAGAAAAAAGATAACCAATTTCGCAAATTAACCGATTAATAAGCGAATTTCGCTTATTAACCGAGTTTTCCGGTTAATACGCGTATTAACCGTTTTCGTTTATTTACCGTAACATATATATGAAAGGGGAATAAAATGTAGGGAAATATGTTAATGACCCACCGTTTGAAATCCTGCATATTGGTAGCCTGCAATGGAGTACCATACATTTTCAGCTTTTCCACCACTGTTTTATCGCCACCACCGCGATTGTCCTTAAAATGTGAGATATAATAGAAATAACAGTCAATATAAACTATATAAAAACAGCATATGAATTTAGTAAAATCATATTTGTTTAATTTGGCGCCGATTAAACTTCAATGGCTGGTACAAGACCTATACCCCATGGCCATGGTGGGGAAATTCGATAAATGCAAAGGAAGGCTTCATCGAAGCTTTATCGAAGTTTTCTAGTAAGCGCGAATCGCCGGCCACTATTTCCTGCTGTTTCCCAGCTGCGCGCATTCGTTTCCCTCGTTGGAAAGACAACAACGAATGCGCGCAGCTGGGAAACAGCAGGAAATAGTGGCCGGCGATTCGCGCTTACTAGAAAACTTCGATAAAGCTTCGATGAAGCCTTCCTTTGCATTTGTCGAATTTCCCCACCATGCCCATGGCTCAATAGTTCTTAATTCAAAGACCATATATCTTTATATATAATAATTTTAATTCTCTAAACTGAAACATAATTGGCAACAAATTAAACAGACAATACGATATCAATGTATTCACGCATTTCATATAAAGTTTAAGAATTAAAAATAGATGTGATATCTCACCTCAATGAACAATTGCAAGGACTGCACGTTTTGGAACTTAACATAATAGAGGCTTTGCAACGAATCACTACTAAAGTCGAGCGTTTGTGTGCCTGATGAAGACTAAAAATGTAAGTTTCCCATATGAATATTATGAAATATATAAATCTACAGGTTTACCTGAGCCTTATCGAAGTCCAATGTAGTTGGTGTATTAGCGAACACTTTTACCATCTTGGGTGCATTTTCACCTCGTCCTTGAATCAGTAAAGAATGAATTTTCACTGGTTGATTAAAACGAATATTGATGATCAGTTGTTCGTCGCTGAAAATTATATTATACTTTTAAGTGCTATTTTTGACATTAGCCTATTTGAGGGACACAAGTGCTATCATTAACCCCTAAAATTTATAAAAACAGAAACAAACCAATCGCTCACGAGAGTGCCAGTTCCATCCAAAAGGGTCTGCAGGTTGTTTCGATCCTCCTCATTCAAGCATTCACATTGTGCTCGGTCAATAAACCCAAGAAGATCCAATTGTCCGGGAACTGGAGAGTCCAGTTGGCTTGGCACATTTTCTGCCCATTTGCGCACAAAACCTGAAAATGAAATTTTAATAAACAAACAAACACAATTGAATAATAACCTTCAAGAGCTTCCTTGCTGGCACCACGAAGCGCGTCCATTTTCTGACTGCAACAAAACAATTAAATTTTCGTTGCACGTAGCTAGCAAATATTTTACCCATTCAAAAACGCCGCGAAGGTAGGTAACGCCGATACATTGTGTTTGGCTTGGGTCTCTAGAAAAAATATATTTTGAGAAATACTGACATTTAATATACAAAAAACTTAACATACCTTTGCATTTTTCGACATCAACTTTGGCAAATTTCAAGTTCGGATACAAATCAGACAATTGTTTGAAAACCGGAGCAATTGTGTTGCAAGGGCCACACCTGAAATAAAAAATTACAAACTCTGAACGATATAAAAATTTTCACAACTATAAAATCCGTTCCTCGAAAAATGAATGCAGATTACATGGCAGCTATCAAATATTTTCGAGAGAGAAAGTGCTTCTTACATAAGTCTTGTTTCTAACCTTTATTTATGCAAAACAAACATTACGAAAAGGACTAATATCACTATCAGGATCCATGGATTGATCTCACAAATTTTGAGCAACTAATTACTGAATAATTCTCCAATGTACTTTGCGAACACGTGCAAACGATTACTACGTGGCAATTAACATACCAATGAGCAAAGAAGTCAACGATTACGGGCGTAGTGCCAGCATTAAGCAGCACATTATTGAATTCCGCATCGCTTTGAGGCTGAGCCAGTGGCATTTTTGTGTTCCTCTTGCAAGTGATTTCAATAAATGTGATGATTACCACACCTAAAAAACTTAAGAAGTTTACGAGAAATATCAGCATATAAAATCCCGTTTAAATTGGCGCCAAAGGCGAGCAATGGCTTGCCTGACTCCGCTCCCGTTTCAAAACGTCTTTTGTTTTGGCAAAAGCAAAGCTTTGCCGTTATATTATGTGTTCCGGTATAGATTGTGCGCTTTGATCTTTTGGGCCACACATGCTGCCAAATTTTTGCTTCAAAGAATGTCACTTCATCACTCCCCTAGACATTATTTATATGTATATATATATTGAATCTGCTTAAAAGAAAATATATTGCTTATTTATTCGCATAAGCATTCCAGTAGATTTCAACCGAGCGTGATCCGTTACTCGAAAATATTTATAATCTTGTTAAGTGGTATATAGTTTAGGGTGCGCATTTAATAATTTGACATAATGTCTGTGTCGAGTGCAGACGGCGATGGAGTCCATCTTGACGATGGCAGATTGGTAACAGAGCTCAAAGGTATACTTTTCACTTATGCTTGGTGTCTGCTTGACAATTAGAAAAAACATTAACACTTACAAAGGGGTTAAGGGGGCAATGTAATTTATAGGCAATATATAATTGCCCATAAATTTTAGTGGTGGAGCTGCGAAAGGAATTAGAGATGCGCAATCTGCCGAAATCGGGGAACAAAAAGGAACTTACGGAACGCTTAAAGAAGTACTTAATGAGTAACGGAGAGGGAGCGATCACTTCCTCTAGCCATGGAGGAACCCCAAGAAGTAGTGCGCATTCGTCACCAGTGGTGAGCTACAGTTCGAGATTTGAATAAAACTATCATAAAATGATGAAACATTTGAATGTTTCAAGGGTTAAAATATAATTTAATGCTTTGGAAACGTCTAGAGAAAGAAAAATCTGCTTAAAAAATTTGCTGAGAAGGTACATTTAGAGACAGTAATAAACATTGAGAAACACCTGTGTAAACAAACCAGATATACCAAACACAATTACATTGGCCTGGTTAAGCCTAATTCGATCAAATTTTTCTATACTAAGTAGTGATATAGGCAGAGTAATCAAAATTGGATATGATGTACCCTTGTAATATAGCGACCCAAAAACAAGGCATACTGAACTGATTGATTTTCCAAACATTTCCTTGAAGAGAATATTGCATTTGAATTGCCGCTTAAAATGGCTATATTAGCTGGCTGAGTTTATTTAGATTGCACGTCTTTCGCAACGTGAAATTAGGAAAAGACGTGTAAATTTATTTAACATTCACTTCTGAGAGCCCCACGAAATGTACTGAACTGAAAATAATATATAACGGAAAACAATTTCATAATCCTAAACTTTTTTATTTATTGCTTTACTAATTAATATTTCCCTATTCGCAAAATAATAGGTAAATAGGCGCCTTATGCAAAAATCCATTTTACAGAAACGGAGACGTTTTATTTTAATTAATATTATGACATTTAATTGAAAGGTAGTTTTCGAAAAATGTGTCACATCTTCGATATTCTAGAAAAGCCCAGAACCAATGGAAAATCCACTCGTTGCTCGATACAGAGCCACGCAAGAAGAACTCCTCAGACAAGCGCGGCAAGAAGCTGGTAAGATCTTTATCTCTTGTATAATTTCTGTTTACATTTACAGTAGTATGCTTAAAAGCAAAGATTTTGTTATCATCTTTGTTATGATAACATGAATTTGATGTCGCATTTTTCGTCAATTTCGTTAGACTAAAATTACACTTTATAATTATTGTTTGGTGTCACATTCTTTGTATATCTGTTCTAATATAATCCCACTTTTAAACATTGCTCCAATCTGAAAAATTTGCTAAAAATTTGGTATGGAAAATTAAAAATTACTGAGTACCTCCAGCAGAACTCTATAGGCATATCGAAAAAAGAACTCTAGGGTTGTATTAGAAATGATACGATATGAACATAATTTCGGGACTCTTAACTTATTATGCACTTTCAGAAATGAATCGCACATCATCGGGCGGCGAAGAAACGGAAGAGAAAGCCAATGATCACCCAGGATCACAATCCGAAAATACAACGTCATCTAAAAAATCAGCAAAGAAAGATGCGCCAGAAGAGGCTCTTGTGGAGCCCAAGGAGGCGGACATAGAAGAGCAGAAACAGCCAGATCAAAATGATGAGCCAGCTATATCAGAACCTGTTAGTGAGAAAGGCGATATTGCGCCCGAAGCAACACCGGAGAAAACGGAGATAGAGCATACAGGAGAAGAATTCATCACGCAGGTTTGTTTAATGTTGTCTATATCTTCGAAATTATATTACCTTATTGATTAGTGTACATGTTTCTAAGACTGACTCTGGTTTTAATGTTATCTTGAGAAAGAAAACGCTCGTAACAGATGCTCTTTATCTAGTATCTATTTTATAATCAAACGATTTAAGCAAAATCCAAGTTCATTTTCTATTGGTATTATAGCTTGAAATAATGTAAGATAATTGTAATTTAAATAATGAAACTTTTTACTGAGTAGTTAAATCGTTCTTATCTGTCCATTTCGTTTACGTACTTACGACAGAAAAATTGTTTCTACTATAAAATGTGTACGCTATTCAATTTAGCCTGATGAAACCGTGTCAAATGAGAAGCAATCCGCAATGGAATTAGAAAAGGGTCCCGTGCCTGTTGAAGAACCAAAGAAAAGTCCGACTCCCACAGAAATGGTAGATAAGGAAATCAAAGAAGAGAAACATGAGCTAGAGGACAGGCAATTACTCTCTCGTTCACCTTCCGCTGCAGATTCTTCAGCTACCACCCCAGCAGCTGCCTCACCGAAATATGAAGGATCAGTGACGATAAAGGATGAAAATCAGGAAACAAAGGACACAGGGCCTGCTGAGCGGGAAATGCCAATCATAAAGACCGAGGTGAGCCGGCTGATATTTTTGACACTGTTGTGTATCAAACCACTGCTGAATTATAAGCAGTTTTTTTGTTAATATGATTTTTTAATATAAAAGCGTTGAATTTTTCATTTTCCTTAACATTTTAATTTAAGTATAACAACGTCCCAGTTTACAATTTTGTGCAGCATTTCATTATATTATGATATTCGGAACATCTGTAGTCATTCCGCACTTATACACATGGAAGTAAATCCGCTCAAAAGGCTGTGCAATATGAGAAGATTATGAGCAAGTTGGTCCCACCACGATCATGCAGTTTAGCCCTTTACAAGGTGGCTAGCTCAAAACTGATTAGGCTAACCCCCTTAAAATACGATTTTTGATGGGGGTCAACAATATCAGTTAGCTAACCCCCTTGTAAAGGGCTAAACTGCATGATTGTGGTGGGACCAACTTGCTCATAATCCTCTCATAAAATGGCGTAGATAAGAGTTCCGCCTAGGCAAATGGCGATTTGAATTGCGCCAAAACATAATTGCATGCCAAAGGGGTTAAAAGGGGCCTTAATAAAGAACTCTTATCTACGCCATTTTATTGCACAGCCTTTTGAGCGGATTGACTTCCATGCTTATACATACCGGTATCTGTATAAAATAATTTTAGCCTACAAAAGCTGACGAAGTTGTATTTCAAGAAGCAGCAGATCAGGAAGATATGGGCGCTCCTGAAGGCGTGGTTGTAGGTGCACAGGATGAGCTTGACTACGAAGAGGAGGAAGGAGATAATGAGGTATGTGATAGGCCTAATTCAAAAGGATAATCATTTTCCGAGCCTATAAAATATTCGATAATTATCAAAAGTCAGGGGCAATGAGTATTATCCTTGATATATCCTTGGATATATATAATAATATTATAAAACAGTAAACATTTATTTTTTTTTTGCTTTCGGAGTTTATTCTGAAACTGTAATCTTGTTTTTGTCATAAGCGTACATGAGGCAATTGTAAAATATTGAACAAATAAAATGGGTTCGTTTTTGGCTTTATTTCTTAGTAAGATATCCTAGAAAGAATTCTCGTATTCATGCTTAGTGTATTCTGCAGATATTTAGTCCGTAATCGGGGAAAATTACGTGCATTTTTATTGTTATTTTCATTATTTAAATTAAATATTTAATGTCGATAGAACGTTTAATGTAACCACAAACATTCTAACCTTGTATAGTTGTTTAGGAATCAAAAACGGGTGTCACTACAACTCAGAGGCCTCCAAGGACCAAGCGAGCTCCACACGTATACACAGAAGGTGTCACGGTAGTAAGCGAAGCCGCTGCTGCCTCTGCCGCCGACTCTGCAAAGACCGTTTTAAAGGAAGAGATAACATCTGAGCCAGCCGAAAATTTTACAGCGCAAGGGCTAGTGAGACGTCGTCCGGCTTCTCCTGCAAGGTTTTTCGTGAAACATTTACTCTAGCTTTAATATTTGTGTTTCAGAAATCCTGTGTCAAAACTTATCCACATACGCCAACTTAAGCGACCTTTCACAGTGAAGCAGTTGCAGACTCTGCTAAAAAATTTCGGTACAATAGTGGAAGAGGACTTCTGGATTGATTCTATCAAGAGCAACTGCATTGCAAAGGTATGTAATTTATTTAAAACCTTGACTAGCAATAAAAACACTAAGAAAAGAGGAATATCACATAAGCAATCGGGTCCCTCTAAGTTGATAGGTGAAGCTCTGTCCTTCCCCCCCCCCCAGCAGAATAACCCACTTTTTGGGGGTCCCGGACCCCAAACTCGCGAGTACCACTCAAAAACCCATGATTTTAGGGGGGGGGTTATCAATGTCAGATTTGGGGTTGACATACGTGAAAACGTGACATCCGTGTGTCACGTAAAAGGGCAAGTACCCCCGTCGCGCCTCCTTTCTGGGCGTATGATACGTCAATCGCTTCCTCTCGGCGAGACAAGACGATTGGTACCGGTATCGCATGCGGCAAACCCTTATTCCGGAAGATACGGCTTCCGGAAATCCGGAAAATCCTGGATTTGGGCAGGTCACAGATCACCCGTCGCGCCTCCTTTCTGGGCGTATGATACGTCAATCGCTTCCTCTCGGCGAGACAAGACGATTGGTACCGGTCTCGCATGCGGCAAACCCTTATTCCGGAAGATACGGCTTCCGGAAATCCGGAAAATCCTGGACTTGGGCAGGTCACAGATCACCCGTCGCGCCTCCTTTCTGGGCGTATGATACGTCAATCGCTTCCTCTCGGCGAGACAAGACGATTGGTACCGGTCTCGCATGCGGCAAACCCTTATTCCGGAAGATACGGCTTCCGGAAAATCCTGGATTTGGGCAGGTCACAGATCACCCGTCGCGCCTCCTTTCTGGGCGTATGATACGTCAATCGCTTCCTCTCGGCGAGACAAGACGATTGGTACCGGTCTCGCATGCGGCAAACCCTTATTCCGGAAGATACGGCTCCCGGAAATCCTGGATTTGGGCAGGTCACAGATCACCCGTCGCGCCTCCTTTCTGGGCGTATGATACGTCAATCGCTTCCTCTCGGCGAGACAAGACGATTGGTACCGGTCTCAGTTCCGGCAAATCAGCCGATCCGGAGATATGGCTTCCGGAAATCCGGAAAATCCTGGATGACCAAGGGCGCCGCCATGCGGCGAAGCCGCTGGGTAGTCCTATGGAATTATAAATAAAGTATTACTAACTTTCCTTCCTAATCTGAAATGTGTGTTTGATTGGCACACATTACTAAATCTTTGTTATAATAGGATTTTCAATAATTAAGACAATTTCTATCATATTTGAATGAGTTCTTAATAGTAATAACGCCGTCTATCTAAGCATTTGGAATAGTTTTAAATTTTCTAACTAATGCATTTTTTTAGTTTGAGTTGGAGGAGCAAGCAGAACAAGCACGAGAAGGTTTACATAACGTAGTGTGGCCGACTAGTTCCGACCAAAGCTTGATTGTAGAATTCAGCACGGACGAAAAGGTTGGCGTTACATTTTGAGTCACCAAAATAATTTTAATTATATCGACTTTCAGTTGGCCAGACGAAAAGGTGAGGGAGGTAAAGTCGACGATCTCGGACTGAAAATAATCGTGGACAATAGCAAAACGGTAATTTTAATTTTTAGTGATCGATTCGTCGCTAATATTATATTGCAAGTGCACATCCTTGCGACATAAATTTTATATTTGTGTACTACGGCTGCAGCCGGTCGGGCAAGAAGCAGGGCCGGATAGTATGAAAAAGCCTGACCGGATAGTGAAAAACACCGGATATTTCAATTTTTGGTGCCAAATTTGAAATTATCACTAATTTTGGGGCTAATTTGCAAAAAGTTATCCTAAGTGCGCGCGTTTTGTTTCCTTTTTATTGTAAACATGCAAAAATAGAATAAATTTTGTAAAACTCAAATATTTGGAAATGTTTTACCTGTAATGGAAAAAATTGCGCCGGAGACCAAATTTTTTAATATTTGATATAATAGAGTCAACTTTCATTAAAAATTTAGAAAATTACGAGAAAACAGCGTCGCAGGCGAAAATTTTCGAAGAATATTCAAAATTTTCAATGTCGATTTTTGGCAAACAGCGTAATTTTTCAAAAAATTTCTTTTGCAGCGCTATTTTTGAGAATTTTAGACATTCATTGATAATAGCGCAAAAATTTTTATGAAAATTACGATGTTTGCAAAAAATTCAGCATAAAAAGCACCCCTAAGAATGCAATCAGGGCCGGACAATCTGAACCTTCCCCCAAAATAAACCGGATCCGGATACCGGTTGCAGCTTTGTTATATACCAACTAACTCATTTCTGTAATACTGTAAATAACAATTTTTAATTTCTATAACTATAGCATATATTATTTTTTGGAAGATTTTTACGCCATTTTATTTACTTGAATCATTTTGCCTCGGTTTTACAGATCGTTATATTAAAATTCAATTTTTTAGAATGATGAGCCATCTTCACGTGATAATCGAATTGATAGCAAGGAATCAACTGAAGGACATCGAAGAGCTGTAACCGACGAATCACAACGATCACCAAGTCGCAAGCGTAAAGGTTAATTATTTTAACATCCGTTTCCTTATAATCTTCCAATGTTTCAGCGGTCGATGACGGACCAACAAGAACATTGGAGGACATTTTTATGAAAACAAAAGCGTTACCTGCAATTTATTACCTGCCATTAACTGAAGAAGAGGTTTGTAATATTTTATATGTATAGGTAAATAACTAATGCTTTTTTGATTTGCTGTTTTCGGTTAGCAAAATTTATTTAATGGTAAAAAGCTCTACATACTGATGAGCATAATAAACAGAAAGGTAATAATGAATACATTCCATTTAAACATGAAACAAATATAAAAGCTTTAATTTTCTGCATCCATTTTATTATTTATTGTTACAATATGTAATTTATACTTTAGAGTAATAAGCGCCAATTAGAGAAGAAAAAGAATGAAGCAAGTAAGCCAGTTGCGTCCTCTCGCAACGGTGTGAATCGCGATCGATCTCCACAGCGCCGTCGATCCAGCCCAGTTCAAGGCAACCGCCGATCGCCAGACCCGAAACGAGGAAGGCGAGATGATTCCCCGCCGCGTGGATATCGGTTGCGGCATTAAAAGAGTGTTGTGAGTGGGTTGAGAGAGGTTCACATTTTCCCTCATTTTATTCTCATAAAACTTTTCATTACTCCCTCACCCGTCTATTATATTCCTTTTATCTATTTTTATCTCCGTAGGGGATATTATCTTATTATTTTATTTATACATACAATTTGCGTTAGCCAAAATTGGAAGTTATTGGAAAATTAGTCCCATGTTTGGCATTAAACTGCTGCTTTATTTTTTGAGGCTTGTTGAGGAAATTTGGCAATTATCGAGTGAAGTGCTGCTGATACACCGAAATCCGTCCTCTCACCTGAATCCGACACCCACAAACACTCTTTTTGGATTTCCAAATGTTCAAACTTAGAAATTCCCACAACATGTGTCCATCAATGTTCAAAACAGCGATAATTCAAGTGAACTTTGGTGTGGATCATACGGAATTCTCAACTAGCTAATCCGTCAACATGGACTCATCGATAAGCGACTAAGAAACCAGTATAAGTACACAACCATTATTCTTACAACTATTCTACATGTTTATTTAACCAAATTGTATTGTATTTGCAATAAAAGGTTCATAAAATATCATCCGCTTTCATTTTGTTTAGAACTCTAAGTTGAATCCCACTTCGGGCTTTGCCAATTCTGTTCATGGCGATAGCCACATAAACCACTGTCGTAGGAAGGGTGGAATTGGTACTCAATTTGAGTTTGTTCACTTGCAGGATCCACATTTCGTTGTTGTTGCCTAGAAATATGACAAATATATTAGTTTAGAGGAACGGGCTGCTCAGATCTGACATTACTTCAATTTACTTAACTTAACTCAATTCACAAAACTGATTACTTACTAATTTTATAATTTTTGTCGAAGGCGTCGATTGGAATTAAGCGTTTGTCTGATCCGCTAATAAAGAACTTCATATATGGCTGGGGATGGCCAATCACACGGCATTTGAGAAATAATGGCTCTCCTTCGCTCACAGTTCTTTGTTGTAAGGAATATGAGTTTTCTGATGCACCGCACAGAGACAAGGAATCGGTAAAGAATGGTTCCTCGCCGGCAATATCATCCTCTAAAAGTGGGAATGTTGTTATGGTGTGACGTTATGTTATGTTATTGTGATGTTACGCAGGTAAATGTCTAAATGTACGTCATGAAGGACTGGAGATAATTAAACTACAGAGGAATGGGCAATAATCCACTGAAAATATTAAAGCTAAGTGCAGTAATAATGTAGTACTGTATTATAGTAGCTGAAACTACCGAAATTTACAAATAATTTTAAAGTAAATTGATACCATGAATAACGAGCCTCGCCGTGGCAGCTTGAACGCTGCCTATAACACAGTCACCAACAGCAACGCATACGATATCTAGACAAAATTTTATGAGCATATTTTATAATTAAGTAATAATTGCCATTACCTCCGGAGTCCTTAAAAGAATCGCAGTCAAATATTTCCACGATGGAAGTCGACGGAATGCTATTTTCGTCATCTCCTCCAACAGTTGTGATCCGAATTCGTCCAGTTTTTGAGATGGTAGGTATTTGGCGGCGACGGTTGTACCAAATAAGTTTTAATGGTCGTTGCAGACAAACACGTTTCTTTTCATCTGAAAAATGTTCTTCTATACGTTTACACATTTAATTCGCTAACTGATATTAGAGATCGGCCAAACCGTTTTACCGATACCGATACCGATATATCGGTCGAACCGATATTTTCAGAAAATTGAAGTACCGATACCGATACCGATATATCGGTATCGGTATCGGTTTTTACCGATATTTTCAAATTTTACCAAAAATGAGTCAAATTTGTCAAAAAATTTGCATTTTTGCCCTTATTTTGTCATTTTTTCGGGTTTTAGTTCATTCTTTTGCACTTTTAGGTTATTTTTTCATGTTTTTGTTCATTTTTT
The DNA here is from genome assembly GCA_022814885.1 of Ditylenchus destructor. Classification (NCBI taxonomy): domain Eukaryota; kingdom Metazoa; phylum Nematoda; class Chromadorea; order Rhabditida; family Anguinidae; genus Ditylenchus; species Ditylenchus destructor. The sequence goes on along the minus strand of JAKKPZ010000023.1, from coordinate 623,467 downwards.
AGAGTTTAGTCATGTTTTTGTTCATTTTTTCGCAATTTTGATCAATTTTTACTGTTTCTGTTGGGCCGGGGTTCCTAGCCGAAAAATCGAGGGTCCGGAAATTTGCCGATTTCACCTATATAGGGGTTTTTCGATGCGGGGAATCCGAATTTGAGGTCAGATTTTAGGTGGTCCCGCCACGAAATTTGAGAAAACCGCTATTTTCTTCAAAAAATGGCCATTTTTGGTCAAAAATGGCCCAAAAATGGTCATTTTTGGCGCGATACGAAAAAATCAATTGCAGATTCGGAATCAGCGCATCAAAATACCCCTAAAAACATGTTTTGCGAAAAATCTGAAAAAATTTGGTTTTTTTCCATAGGGGGGACCACATGGTTTTGCCAAAAAAATCGATTTTTTGAAAATATGGAACAATTTTTTGATGTTTGTGTGTTTTTTTCTCTTTTAAAATTCGGTCTCGGTTTCGACCATTTTTTAGTCGCAAATATTCCGCGTCTAACTGTTTTTGGGGTTACTTCGATGCACTAATCACAAATCTTGCATTAATCACATTCACAAAATATTAACCAGAATAGCGCCGCAGGCGAAATTTTTGTAAAAAATATGGCTAGTTTGGTAAAAATTTCAATGAAAATTCTGACTATTTTCCGATATTCTCGTAAAATTTTCGAACCGATACCGATATAAAAATATCGGTATCGGTGGCCTGTTTTACCGATACCGATATATCGGTCGAACCGATATTTTCAGAAAATTGAAAAACCGATACCGATACCGATATCGATATAACCGATATTATCGGCGATATATCGGTATCGGCCGATCTCTAACTGATATTCCTCAGATTTTTCGTAAGCATTACATAAATTTCAACGCGGATAAAATACTACTGTGTGAAGAAATTGTTCGTAAAAATCCACAGTTTCTGACTGATAAAGCATAATGTAAGGCAAAAATATAGGAGAAATACGTTGATGGGGGGGGGGTGCAGATTGGGGGTACTAGGTTGGGGGTACAAACTTGGGGGTGTACCAGGATGGGGGGGTTTGTGCATTCAAGTAATCAAAAATCATGTTGTGTGGACCTGGATTGTGTTCTCTACCCTGCTACAGCAGAGAATTACACAGCCTAAGCCTAACCTCTATCCCCAACTTGGTACCTCCCCAAATTGGTACCCCCCAACTTGGTACCTTAAAAGCGTCATGTACCAATTTGGGGGGGGGGTTTGTTTCGAGATCCCCCTTATATGGGCTGGTCGCGCGGGGGGTCCCAAAGGCAAAGTTGCTTGGAATGACCTTATAAGAAACTTTGTCTTTGGGACCCCCGCGCGACCAGCCCATATAAGGGAGATCTCGAAACCAACCCCCCCAAATTGGTACATGACGCTTTTAAGGTACCAAGTTGGGGGGTACCAATTTGGGGAGGTACCAAGTTGGGGATACTCTCGCGCAACCCAAATATGGCGCCTAAGGGGCCACAGCGCCTAATGGGCCTGTTCGCCTAACGGGGGGCCTAATCCTAAGTCCGATTGGTGCGTGCACAGCGCCTAACGTAAGGGTTGTTCGCCTAACGTAAGGGTACGTATGCCCTTGTAAGGGTACAGCTGGGTGAGAGAGTGTTAGAGAAAAATACAATTTCGTAGAGCAAATTTCCTGCGTACCACACCACACCACATTAGCATTTGCATGTTGCACTCAATTTGCACCCCCCAACCTGGTACACCCCCAAGTTTGTACCCCCAACCTAGTACCCCCAATCTGCACCCCCCCAACTTAGCATTCTCCCAAAATATAGCAGTATTTTTTCAACTGACAGTGATTATCATGAATATTAAAAACCTTTGTTATTGTAACCGTATTGACTATTCATTTTGTATTTTTGATCATTTCATATTTCTGGCTTTCTGACATAGCGACCAATTTTACTATACACAAGCAACAGATCCATACTCAATCCATTCGAAAACGTGGGTGTAAGTATAAACAGCATAAAGTCATAACAACCAAACCATGGAAAACAATATTCGGAATACTGTGTTATCTAACATTCTGTTTATCTATACTATTTTTTAACCACTACTTCTTGTGGAGAACCAATTACAGTCGACTCTCGATATACCGCACACACGATAAGCCGCACTTTCGATTTACCGCACAAATCTGGCTGGAACGGATTTTTTTCATACAAAATTCTCTCGATATACCGCATTTTGTGCGGTTAAACTCGATATACCGCACAGGTTTTTGAGAAACCAAAGTGAAATTTTCTATGTAAAATTTTTCGTTTATCCGCACAAAGAAAAATGGTTCTGTTTTTGGCGCAAATTTGAATTTTTATACAAAATTTTCCTGTTTTTTATCAAATTTTTCGAAAATTTTTAAAAATTTTTGCCATATTAGGTAAAAATTTTGCAAAAATCGGTCAAAATTTAGTAAAAAAATCAAAATTTTTTGAGCGGGAATTCAAATTTTATTTTTTATTTTGAAAAAATGACAAAAAATATAGGAAATTTCGTTTATCCGCACAACTTTGCACTGGAAGGATTTTCTCCATACAAAATTCTCTCGATATACCGCACATCCGATTAACCGCACTTCGATATACCGCACAAAATCGCCAGACCCGATGTGTGCGGTATATCGAGAGTCGACTGTACATCGCCCGAAAAAAGTTACTGTACCTACCCACATTGATGACACACCTTATTGTGACCACCTGTCCTGCCATGGCCTCTACAGTTTTTTGTTCCATTGCAATACTTATGAATCCCTTGTCTTCATTCCTGGTTTCATTTTCGCTTTTGCTAGGTATGGAATTATCAGCATTCTCCGAGATAGCTTTTAGAGATGCCTTTCGTGTATCCATCTCCAGTTCAGGAATTTCTTCATCAATACGACACTGGCTGACCCGTTTCCATCGCCAAACCAAACCTGCATTGTTTGGAGACGCTGAGTTGGGTTGCGATAATGAATTACTAGAGCTAATGTTGCTGTATTGACTTGCACTGTCGGAAAAGTCCTGTGCTTCATCAATGCAATTTACGTGTATCGATGTTCTTGAATTTCGCAGAGTGCCTGGAGGCCATAGCCTGGAAGAAGCGGTCAAAAAGTTTTATGGTGACTGAATGCTTATGCTTGGGCTACGCACGTGGGGGAAAAGGGGAGGGGATTTTGTATTTTTCTATCGCTTTTACTGCACAAAAATACTCTCTCAATCCCCCGGCCAATCCCCCGGCGGATTCGCTTTGTGTAATTGTGAAAAATCAAATCGATTTTGTTCGGTGTTCTAGAACAAAGGAGTTTGTTTTGGAATAGCAAAAATGAAATTGCCTTCTCTGTACAGAGCATTTTCGCACAGACATCAAATTTTGGTTGTGTATGCCATTGTGTATGTCGACAAAGACATGTTTTATGTCTGCTTTACAACGCTTTCTCTTCGGGGGATTGGATGAGAGAGTACAGCGCTGTGATTAATCTATAAGAAAAATACAAAATCCCCCGGGGGATTCCCCACGTGCGTAGCCCTAGTGTTACTAAATACTGACCTATAATTATGTGGATTTCCATGTATTACACTTCTTTCGTGAGATGAGGATGACAGGTCAATCTCAGAAAATGAAGAGAAAAGTCCCTACACAAAGAAACAATAAATGTTTATAAAATAAATAACCCACATATTTTGGTTTTCGGCGTTGAATTAACGGGCGCCTTCCTTGCGGATCTTGGAAGCTAAATGACGGAAAAATCGATTCCAAAAGCTAAAATGATGTTTAGGTGTAAATCTGATATAGAGGTCAAACCATGGAAATGATTGCTTTTGATAAAAGATGGAAATAATTCCACTCTTCATAGGAATGATTGTCCATTTTTCGCGCACAAGCTTGAATACAATTGGAACGTCGTTGAAGGATTTGCTAAATAATTGATTGTTAATATTAGTTTTGTTAACATGAACATTGATATACATAAGCTTTAATATTGGGAACTTCGGAACTATGAGTTCATTTAAACTAAGGTAAGAAAGGGTTGCCTTGACATCCTCAATTGCATGATCAATGTGCGCAAAATGACCGCTATTTGTGAAATCCATTAGAACGACAACCATCTTTTGTCGACTTGCTTCAAGAATCAAATCTGAAAATGTTTGATCCTTGAAGAATACCAATCGTTTCATGCTCAAACAAACCAGTAACGTTAAAGTCGATGAACGCCGAATCCAGAGCACAACCTTTCTGCGAAGATTCCAACTGATGTACCAAGTGAAGTTCAAGCTTTGCTCTAACAGTCCATCTGGCTGGCGAAACTTTGGATAGTCTGCTGAATTTGGCCCAGCCAAATGACTCGCTGGTTAAAGGCCAGAGTAGAATCCTCCACTCGCGTTGCTTATAGTTCAGGTTCCTTAAAAAGATAATTAGCTCTCGTCTGAAAACTAATTTTGTTAAATACTCCCAAAAAGCGCGTCTACTGCTAACTTATCACTTTTTGCTTCAAAGATCATATTTTTCTGCAACTCCAAAATTTTTTGACGTTATTGAATATAATTTGTCGGTCGAAATTCACTGTTAATTCATCGAACTTAATATGACTGTTTTTATTTTGCGAAACAATTACATAATTTCTCTGTAATATATTGTATGGTTTTATGCAAATTTGACAAAACTGCGTACTCAATTTGGAAACATTGGCTACACAAAACTTGTCCACTGAGACTTTTAACGCATTGGTCACATAGCCGCCTACCACACAGTTTTGAGCAATTAGTGGTGTTTGCAGACCGTCTCCGGAACCACCCTCCAGACAAAGTACCGCCACAATTCCCACACTTGTCTGGATTCATTGCCAATTTAGAGTTCTCCTCCTGGTGCATGTTTTCCGCCAATTTTTCCTGAGTTCTGAATATAACTTTTTTCCTAATATAGACCGAATTCATTCAAGAGTTTTGGAAGGACCAAGAAACATAAAGAACGGTAATAGAGCGAATAACTACACTTTAAACTAGCGCAAAAACAATTCAAACAGGCACTTGGAACGCCGTATTTTGCGGCATGGTATTACCGTATTTGCGGTGCCTTTGGAACGCCGTAATTTGCGGCATTGATCAAATTTGTATTTTATACCAACTATAGGGTCATCTGACTGATGAGCGCAGCTCTATAGTTATTAAAATTAGTTTCATTGTCTCAGATTAAGCGCGAAACGATGAAATTCCTCTATCATTTTCTCCAAAAATCTATAACTTTTTTCCTAATATAGACCGAATTCATTCAAGAGTTTTGGAAGGACCAAGAAACATAAAGAACGGTAATAGAGCGAATAAATACACCTGAGCTTCTCATACAGTTCATGCTTAAACCTCATGTCCTTTCCAATGACATTAACTAATCTTTCCAATTGATCATCATTAAGCTTGTCGAGTCCCTCTTTCAGGGATGAGTATTGTGGTTTTTGAATGAACGGGTCAGGTGGAGCAGTTTGTGATGCCTGAAAATAGCTTTATGGTAAAAATTAGTACGTAATATTTACAAATCTGAAAGAATATCGGAGATATTGCTCTAAAAAGGGGTAAACCGTACAGAAATGTATGTATGCATAGCTAAAGAATGTGTTTCATTATGATCCATTGTAGGGTTCGATCGATTGTAGGGTGCGGGGGAGGGATCCCCGGGGAAATGCGGGGAAATGGGCTTTTTTCAATTTTTTCACATATTTTGCCCATTTTTTCAAATTTTTGCCCTTAATTAGCCATTTTTTCGGTTTTTAGTTCATTTCAAATAGTTCATTTCAAATAATATGCAGTCGCCATTTTATTGTGTTTTCGTAATAAATTCTATTATTCTCTCTGAATTGTTCTAACAGAAACATTCGTTTTAATGACGCCAGACAACGAAACAATATGTAATCTTTTTGAATAGCTTTTCGAAGAAATATTTGAGCTGGGCACAGAAATTTCTATAAAAGATAGTGGGGTCTGGGGGCGACAGCCCCAGACGGTGAAGAAAATTTGAGCATTGGGGTCAACTTTCTTTCAAAATTTTGAATATTCGTCGAAAATTTCCCAAAATTTACGCCGGCCGCGCCCTGTCGGGCGCGACCGGATGCATTCTTAGGGGTGCTTGTCATTTCCCCGTTCCCCGGGGAACAGCATGCGGGGAAGAGGGATCCGCGTGGCAAACGGGGAAGAGGGATCCCCGGGGAACGGGGATCCCCGCGGGGGGGGGGGGTCGAACCCTAATCCATTGTATTTTTTGCACAATATCTGGGCCATTCACTTTTACGTAAGTACAGTCAAACCTCGTTAAACCCCCGCCCCACCCCGGATAAACCCCCCGTTGGACCCGGAACGGGCCCAGACGAAAAAATACAAAGGGGTTTCTCGTTTAAAGCCCTCCCTCTTGGTCGTAAGAAAAAAAGCACAGGAGGCAACCCATGCAATTTCCGCCATTGGCGGCGCCGGAGAAAATTTTGAGAATTTTTCCAAATTTTCAAAATTTTCCGCCCTTGGCAGCCCGCTAGTAACCACATATTAGGTAAAAATTAAGGTAAAATAGTGTAATTTTAATGAAAAATGTATAAAAATGGTAAAATAGCATAAAACACAAAAACACCGTTTTGGGGCAATTTTTGCCTTGGGAAAAATTTTCTTCTAATCTTCATAGCTTTGGATAAATTGGACCAAAAATCGTCAAATTGGCTTACATTAGGATAGACAAGATCAGACTGAACCATTGAAGATTTCTTTTTCATCATCCCAGTGTCGCTCTCGCTTGTAGCGTCCTCTCCCAACTCAATTTCCGCGAGGGAATGCTCAATACTAGCACATGGCTCTAACATTGTTTTATTGTACAGTCGAGGTGATTTATTTTAAACACCTGATCGAAGCAGTTGAAAATAAAACTATCCAAATAAATTCCGAAATATTTTGGTCTGAAAAAGGTGTCTCCCGCTCATTCTTCCTTGCCTTGATTTCTCATGTTTTATTCAACGCGAAATGGAGATCTGTTCAAAAATGTATTGCATAAATTCTATCGACTAAACCATTTCACGGCACTTATTATCATTAAAAATCATTACAGAGGAATTGATACTCCATATTTAAAATTCATAGTCCGTTAAACTATTGATCTGAGTCCCGATATAATTGTTATTCCCATGCAATTCCAAACGGTTTTCATAACTACAGTAATAGGATGAAAATAAAAATAACTGAACACACAATATATTTGTGCATATAACATGGGAGTCACAAGAACTGTCGCATATATTTTATGGAACAATTATCGTTTTATTTTTGTTATGCTTACCCCAAAACTACTATAACCGGGAAGCGGTCAAAATCCTCCGGTCAAAATCCATGCGATCATAATCCCCCATTTTCAAAAAGTCACATAAAAATGGCCAAAAAGCATGAGGGGTAATTTTACCGGGGGGGGGTGGATTTTGACCTAGCCTCCCATAACCTGCTCTGAAAAGTCGGAAATACATTTTTTGTTATTTTCGAGCACCTCAACATTTTACTAAGGTGCAAATTTCCTTGTGCTTGTGTTGTACAATCACAAGCACAGATTTCTCATAATAAAATCGTTTTTGCTGAATCAGTTTTACGCGAAACGTGTGCCGAAAAAAGGAATAACGAAACCGTGCGGAACCGTCTCGAAATGTGTTCTTAATGTCTAGAAGTTCACTTTCAGATGTCATTGTGTGTGTGCTTGCTATATGTAGGGTCTACAGTGAGCATACTTTAAATAGGTAAATTGCCAATTTTTTAATGGGGTGGCCGGGAATAATGAAAAACCGTACTTACCATTTTGAGGAGTCAGCTATTGACATGTCCAACAACCTGGCAGAAAAATCAATAGTCGTCCAATAAATAATCGTTTAAAATAAAAATGACAATCCTTGTGTTTCACATGTAAAAACAATGTTAGTTTTACAAATCGTATACAAACGATTCTAAATGTAATCATGTTTTATATATGGTATCATTATTATAAACATGATTTTATGTATGGTAATAAATTTTTTGTGACCTAAGTATTTTTGTATACAGCTGTAGATGTGATTCTAGAGATTTCCTTGAAAAAATATTTTTCGTTGCAGATATTTGGCGTTCCCGATATTTTATATGTTTATTAATTAAAGTTTATAGCGAGGTGTTGTAAATTACCTTTTGGCTAATAAATTCACTTTTACTCCAATAGAAATGTCAATGTTATTTTGCTACTAGTCATTATGCAAAAGGTTCCACGTCCGCTTATGCCTTGCAGTGGTGTGAACACGACAAGTAGAGCATGACCCGCGCAGTGATTTAATGGTCAGCAGTTCCCACTATTTTAATAAAGCGCCGGCGCCAACGATTTGCCTGAATGCTAGCGAATGTATGGAACAGCGTTGCAAATCGCTGTCCAGCAGGGATATATGCTCACTTCGAGTTTCACAATCGCAATTCGGATGGATGTCAGCGCTTTGCCAGCCGTAAATATTAATGCAACTAGATACTATCCTAGCATTCGGCGTCAGAGCTGGATTCCGGCTAGCTACCGGTCACTTTCCGTTATCTATATTCAAAAGGATAGATGTCCCTTCGCGGGAATAGGAATGCCTGTGGATATATACCTGAACATTACTGGTTGGACGAAAGGGATTACCCAAAATAATAATAACACTGAATGCCAACCATAACTCGTTCTGGAATTGCCTTTGGTCACCAAAGTTTCACTCTCCAGCCAATTTCACTGAAATGAAGTGTTTTGGCTTAGGTCAAGTGCAGGGTTGTATAAGCTATTGTTACGGGAATCGATTGAAACAGTGATATTTCGAGAGCGCAGTTAAATCAGATTTTGATTCATTTTGCGAGAATATTCAATCAGCCCAAATGAGTATTATTAAACTCGTCGCGGCTGTAATTGCTACACTTATTTTTACAAAATTTAAAGCGCAAGGCAAATCGCCGTTGGATTGCACTTTTGATCAACTTTCCGACTCTCGCGATACAGGATTTTGTCAGGTATTGAGAATTGTTTTAAGAATATAATAAGATGCTTAAAATAATATACTTTGTAGTGAAAGTATCATTTTTGTCATAGTTATTCCGCGATCAACATCATGTTCTTCTATGCAAAAGATAGCAAAGTTATAAAACTTTATCGACATTAAAGGTTACATTTTTGTGTTCTTAATAATCATTTCGTTTCAGTGGCGACCAGCTCGCGGAAAAGCCGCTGCTCCGGCTAACAGTGCTCTTTTATGGCACACAGGTGAAAATTTTTTGCAGGCGATTAACATTACAAAATATTACTTGCTTTTTTAACAGGAAATGCAGTGCTCGTCGACAGTGCAAATTCGGTAGTGCCACGAAGCTCTTTTATGCAATTGGACAAGAATGGAATAAACAATAATCGGTTTGCTTATGTACAAGGTCAATTCGGCAATCCCACGGAAGCCGCTATCGAGAGTCCCATATTAGGAAAATCCAACGTTACAAATAACGAAAAATCAATATGGGTTGAGCAGCACAATGATCTAAAGCTTAGCTACTGGAAGGCAAACACGTCGCCCACTTTGGATATTTGCCTAAAGGACGAGGCTGATGATGAGCTCAATTGCATAGATACTATTCAAGGACCAGGTCAGCAGCAGTGGGTTAGGAGGTGCGTTTCTGTTAATAATTAGTCAGGATTAAATTTTTGACACTAATGCTTCAAAAGTACTTTTATAGACATTTCTCACAATTTTTATTTCCAACAAACGTAAATTTTGCAAAAAAAAACTGATTGTTCTGAGCATGATGGTATTTGCTATCGAAAGTCTAGCTGTAAGTCCGGTGCCAAAGGCACCGATAAGCCTTAGGCTGTTTACCGGTGGCTTTGTCAGTGAGACTCGCAGCCTTCGGCCGCTCGAAGGGGAGATATGGTGCGTCGCAAAAAAATTTGAAAAATATCATACCCCGGGGTACCCCGATAATTTTTCTGACCCCGGATTCGGCTTCAGCACCATCGAAAACCCCCGGGTGCAAAAAATCTGCCACGTAGATGCTTTGGGTTCAAAAATGTCATTTTTTGGCTAAAAAGACACTTTTTGGGCCAAATATTGAAATTTTTGAATGTTGCGCAGGCCAATTCTTGGTTTTCCTGAATCAGCTCATCGATACCTGCAAAATGAGCTATTCCACAGGTCTGCATCGGGACAACAAAAAAAGTTGCGAAATTGCGACACCGGGCAATCAGTCCTTACTATAAAAGATGCGTTCCAAATTAGTAATTCTATATAACTTTGATTGATTTAAAATACCACCACGTCCTTTTAGATCGGTTGAACTTCCCAAATCGGAAATGCCGTACCGCGTAAGTACATCATTTACTAATTTATAAATCATATATTTTCGTAGGTGGTCCTTCGAGCTAGGAATATCCTTTCAGCGGAAGACATCATCTGCATTGACGACATTCAATTGGTTACAAGTTTGATATCGGCCTCTACTGCACCCCAGTGGCACACAAAAAAGCCTCCATCACATCAATTTGGCGTTACCAATGATCTCAGACGCCAATATGACAATCATAATTTTGATGATAAAAATGAAAACCGCGAACAAGAAGATCAGTTTGTTGTGGAGAACTGGAAAGAAGAAAAAGACGTAGAATCTGAAGATACAGAGCCAAAAGATCAAGGGCTTGTCCCTTTGGTTCAAGTGAACAAATTCGGCGTAAGTCAATCTTCGCCTACAGCAATAAAGCCACAAATAGAGCAATCTACATCAACGCTATTGGCTGTTCCGCAAGGTCAAGCTGGCTTGTAAGTTATGTTTAGCTATTGAATCTAACTTGAACTTTTGGGTCACATGGTTTGCTCCAGAAAATAGTGAATTCACTACAAGTTCAGATTTATAAACTTATCACTGAAAATTATACATTTAACGTTGTTTTTGATCGATATTACAATCTTTGAACAAATCCGACTTGTTACCTAAACTGTATTAAACAAACTTGTATTGCAAGCAGTTATTGCGTATTTTTATATTACAAATGATTCAGAAATGGCTTATCTCCCGCTCGCCTTACTTCTGTAAAGCCTTCTCTGCTCAGTCCTTATCCAAACATAGGCCATCATCCATTCAACAACAATTTTCCCGAATTTCCTTCATTCCCCGACGGCCTCAACCCAAATCGTGGAACTGGACAAACCGTTACTGACTCATCGATTAGTTGCAAGGCAATAAAGTGCTCTTTTCTGGAGAATACATGCCATTGGTATGTTCTGTGCACTTTTGATATAATTAAATACAAAATAATCCTAAGTAAACTTTTAGGAAACTTGGTCCAACTTGGAAATCATCTGACGGAAATATTGCAAAGGACACTGAAGGAGAAGATTCAGTCGCTTCCGCCAAATTCAAGGCTCCTTTGGCGTCATTTGTAGAGTTTGATTTATGGATGAGGTTTGTGAAATACATTTTTATTTGTCCTGTATGATAATATGAGAAAATTAATGCTAAAATGGAATATTAATTACAATTTAAAAATTCAAAGGAAAAGTTAGGAAACGTAAACGTATTTTCGCTTTATTTATTTACAAATGGCATTTAGCGACGATTCTCATCTAATGGTCATCGAGGAGATTGCTAGTACTTTGCCTGACCACAATCAATTAGAGGATGTAATGCTATTCAGTCGACGGGGTATGGCAAATAACGGTAATATTTTAAAATAAACTATTGGTAACAATGGGAAAATGCAATCATATAGTAATGAATGCAATCATATTTGTGGTACTTAGTTTAGGTTGGCATAGATTTCGTGTTCCGCTTCGTCCTTCATACCATCCGGTCAGAGTCAAATTCCGCAACGTGCTTCCTGCACGCGCTTTTATCACTTTGTCAAACACCCGACTTGTGAATGGAAATGATGAGGAAGTGGGTTGCGAAACCATCATTGATGATCCTTTAGGGTTGGGTCGACAACAACATGGATCAGGTATGTTAGTTAAATTATTCAATTCAAATTCAATATTAGCAATAGATAAATATGAAATAGATACTTTACAAGTACAGTTAATATCATTCATAAAAAATAAAAGTAAACATTTTTACAATCTTGAAAGGTAATATTATAGCATAAAAATAATTGAATTTAGCTTATCATAAACCATTGAATATTTACAGCAGTAAACGATTGTATTTCTTCAGGTTTATGGGCCCATCCCCCTGCTCCGCTTATCGGGAATCCCTGGCAACTTCCTGGTCCTCCTCTTGGTAGCGGCTTAGCTTTCGCTGCACCCGCAATCGACATCAGACCAAGTACAACTATGGGTTTAATACCATTTACGCCTCCAGCCTCTCCTTTGACAAATGCTCTCCCGACTCCGGCTCCAACACATTTCAACCCGTTTAAACCGATGTTGGAGGACGGCTTAGCTCCAATAATTCCATTGAAGGAAGATCCACCTAGATTGACAGCTTTTCAGAAGTCAACTACCATTCCCCTCAGTCAGTCTGTAAGTTTTATAACAACAATAGTATGGAATTATTCTCATTTGGCAACTTTCAAGCTATGACCACGTAGTAGTATTTTTGTACTGCTTGCAAAGTCTTCAAGAAGAATATATTCGTTTAGTTTTTTGCTCGACTATGAAGGTAACTATAATTTCTCCCTCAGTAATCCTCCATGTTCAGAAAACCAAAATATTCAAAACCCTAGGGTTGTCTTTTGCGCTCAATTTGGTTTTCGTTATTTTTAGTTAGATGCCATGTTTTGGTCTCTTTTATTGCAGCATTCGGCCCATAAAACTTTATAGGGGCATATTTTTAGGCTTGGGCCTTAACAACGATCGAAGAGCCGAGCCTACACTTAACCGTGTGAATAAATATCGATAAATTCGAATTCATCATGTTAATATTCCCCAATAAATACTTATTTTGGCATTTATATTGATTGGTAAAATTAACGGGACAGGGTGAAATTACCTACAGCCAATCTCTAACGTCACATGTGCCTTACTTTAGGCCAGCTCTATTAATTCCGAAGAAGTCTTCCATAGTCCAACAACAAATCGACAGGAAAACGAAATTCAACAACAGCGGGATCAAAATACTTCACCGAATGCGAAGAACTTTCAGCAACATCTCACCAATTTCTTGCCTTCCATATTTGGTGAGAAATCCTTTTCCGTAGCACCGAACTCTGCTTTCGAGCGAATGTTTTCTCAACAATTTAATAACCAAAACTTAATTCGATTGCGCGATTTGGGCCCGGAAAGTTTCACGAATGGAATAAATAAGCCGAAGACTCTTGGCGAAATAATCAGTACTATTGCTGGACAACCTGTTCTTGAACAACAACTGCGTCTCCTAGCACAGGTAACTTTGTTTTAAAGCCTTTTGTCTAGTTATTGTAATATAGCTATACCATGGTGCCACTTTATTTACATTAGGACCTTTAGCATATGGGATTCGACGCAAGTGCAGCCCCCGATGCCCGAACACTCGAAACTCTACGAAAATTTTTGGGAACAAGATTATTGCCCAACGTTCTGGAAGATCAAGTATCGCAGTCTCTACCTGCTTCGGTCACTTCTGTTAAGAGTAATGCAGCAGAAAGCGGTTTAAATTCCCAAAGTCGTCACCCGTCGCCTTCTCCGTATGAATCAACGAAAAAGCCAAATTTACCTTTACTCATGCCACTCACGGAATCTAGTTCTAGCAATGACAATGATAGGGCAAATGATACAGATTTCTCAAATCTCCAACCCATTCAACCAATCAATGTAAATAACATTAGCCAATAAAACAAAAACTAAAGATAATACCAATTAATTATTAATAACGATACAGCGAATAATATTGTTCTAAGATGACGTTCTATTTAAGCTCACAATTTCAAAATGGTTAATTATGTTTCTCAAGAAAATGTTTTCAAGCATAAAATTATAATTTGTGACACAACATAAGAAACAATTTTAGGATTTCAATCGCGTACTAAAAGAAGAAAGCAGCCAACAAAAATCCCCGCTGCTTCTACGGATGCTGCCAGGAAATACATACTTTATAAACAAGTTGGCAACAATTATCAGCCCTCCGAGTAATGCTGCAGACCCACAATCGCCATTAGCAAGGGAAAATCTTGACTTTGTTTTTCAAAACGCACTTAATGCCCGATAACCTATAATAATACATTGTTTATAATAAAAGGTTGATGTTAGTACTAGTAGCATTAAAGGGTTGGAAAAGTTTGAATTGTGTATTAAATCTAATGCAGCATTATTTCCATAAATCGAAGAACAACTCATCAGGGCTGGGAACTTTGATCGCGGGTCCGATCCGATCCGATCCGATACCTGGTGACCGCCAACCCGATCCGATCCGATCCCCAAAAAACCCGATATTTCCGATCCGATCCGATCCAAAATTTTTCACCAAATTTGGCTGTTTTTCAAAATTTTTCCCAAATCATCTAAGTTTGCTATTTATGCCCAAAAGTGGGTCAAATTTGCAATTTTTTGATAAAATATGCCAAAATTTATGTTTTTTTTATGAATTTGTACAATTGTACTACTTTTACCTAATTTTAAAATAACAGGAATAAATAGCGCCGCAGGCGAAAATTTTTCAATTTTTTGGCGAATTTCATATAAAAACCTTCAATTTTTGGCGTTTTAAGCTCAAAATTAGTACTGTTAGTTTCTAAAAACGACAATCACTGTCGAAAACCAATGGAGAAAGAGCGAAAAAACAGCGCCGCAGGCGAAAATTTTTCAATTTTTCCCGGTTTGGTACAAAAATTATTCGATTTTTCGCGATTTTCATATAAAAATATTCAAAATTCTTGCAGGAGAAATGGTAACCAAATAGCGCCGCAGGCGAAAATTTTGTAATTTTGGAATGGTGGTTCATTAAAATTTTCTAAAATTTTTCCCGGCCGCGCCCTATCGGGCACGGCCGGCGGGAATTTAAAATTTGAATTCGTGGCCGAGTGCATTCTTAGGGGTGCTTGGATCGGTCCAAAAAGGCCAAAAAAACCGATCCGATCCGATCCTCAAAAAACCCGATATTTCCGAACCGATCCGATCCGATCTCCCAGCCCTGCAACTCATGTTAATCTTATAAATTGCACTTGAGACCATTCATAGATCTATCATATATCTATTCATAGACCTTCATAGATCTACTGTTTACCAAATGAAAAGTGGGTTGAACATTTTATTTTGGTACAAAACACCGGAATAATGTTAGTACAATTGAAACAATGTGAAATAAGTGATTGGTTTAGGGCCTAGTAAAACATTAGTTTTCAAAGATTTGATGCAATAGGCGAAGTTGATCGAGAGCCGAATAATGTCCGACTCCATGTTCTTTGCTAATCAATCGATCGTGTTTCGATTTTTGTTCTGACGGTGTAGAAATAAGGGATTTTACCTTAAATAGATATTATTATGTGCAAAAATAAAATAAGAATATTTAGTTTAACCAAGCTTAAACTCACTTCGCCAATTTTTCGCGTATATTCTTTCATTTGCTTGTAGGCTGCCTTCAATTCTGTGTTAATTTTCTGTAGCCGATCTTCTGTTGCATTCTCTCGGGCTCTAAAATTAGAATGTTTTAGCAATTCCATAAGAAATATAACATTGTAAATGCTTTATTTAAACTCTTCGCCCATTTAATTTTTTATACGTTTTTCATAATATAGTTCTCGAAAGCCTAAATTCCTTTAAACGCATGCGTCGTTGTATGCCAAGTATAAATATTATTGGTAAATCTACTACCTTGTTCACCAATTTAACCAGGTATTGTTTCAGAGATAAAGAAATTAAGATGAGTAAAATGAATAGTGATTAAATGAATAAAATTAATAAAAACCTACTGTAGCAACCGCTTCAATTTTTGTTGCAGCATTTCTACCCGCTTTTCCATTGCTGCACAAAAATTTTCGAGCAAGCGACTCTTATCCTCGTTTCGTAGTAGTTGATGTGCTAGACCCAACATATGAGGATATCTCAATTTTATTGCACTTAATAGTTGCTGAATGGAAACCGGCAGGTTGAAACATGTTTGTTCCTTCTATAACATGAATTTTAGCTCACAAATTTACGGAATGAAAAGCGAACATTTGATGCGATAACGAAGAATGGTGATTTTTGAGTCACTTTCTTATCGCGTGTTTTACCTGCATGAACTGCGGAAGATATGCTCGCCGTATCGAAAGTTTCTGTTTGAGTAGCTTGTGTCGTCTAAATGAAGAGCTGATGCAAAATATTATTTTAATATTAGTATAAACTTTTTAATTATATTTAATCTAAAATGGTTTTGCCAAAAACATTTTTGTTGTTAGTCAACGAAATTAGGTGGTCACAATAACTGTTGATAGTAGATAAATTCTTTAATTTATAGAATTATATATTTTTCCTATTAAGACACTAGATTTTTTTCCAGCGCCTTCGGCGCTGGAAAAAAACCTAGGTTCGGGAGTAAGGGTTGTTCGGGAGTAGAGCAGCATGAGACTATTTCGGGCCTTCGGCCCTCAACAACTGTTGTTCGGGAGTAAGGGTTGTTCGGGAGTAGAGCAGCATGAGACTATTTCGGGCCTTCGGCCCTCAACAACTGTTGTTCGGGAGTAGAGCAGTATGAGACTATTGGATATGGGATATTGTTAAGCATCCCTAAGAATGACCTGAAAACACCGTAACGGAGAAAACACACCCCTAAGAATGACCTGAAAACACCGTAATGGAGAAAACACACCCCTAAGAATGGACCTTTTCAAAACAACTTGTCTAAAAATTGGTCTAAAAATTCCCTGAAAAGCTGTTTTGAGGTCATTCTTAGGGGTGCATTTTCTCCGTTACGGTGTTTTGAGAGCATTCTTAGGGGTGTGCTTTTTTGTAAATTTCACTTTTGTCTAAAATTTGTCTATATTTAGGTAAATTTTGAGCTAAAATTCGAATTCCCCGCTAAAAGTTAGTCTAAAAAGGTCTATTTCCGAATTAAGCACCCCTAAGAATGCACCTCTGAAAAATCGATTAAGCACTGGTAAGAATGACCCCTAAATTTGATGGTTCGGACTGACACCACTGAAATACTAGGTAGAAGATGTAGCGTATTGAATGTGATTACAAATTCTTATAAATTAAAATACTGAAAACGTACTGTCGCGGTCGTATCAACGCTTGTGCTGGCATCTTGCTTCTGCTCTAGTGGTTCTGAGAATCTTGTTGTTTTACGAGTACAATTATTACATTGAGCGACTGGAATCAGGGCTTGACGGACAGCATTGGAATTTCTTGTGGGTGCGTATAGCTTTTGTTCGAGTCTCGAAGCGATTTCCCTATCCAGCCGTTCCTTATGCTTTCGTACGAGCTCGCTCTCTGCTCGAAACTTTTGGCTTGATCTTCGACACTTTCTCAATTCTGCACAAATTCCTTCGACCACCAAATTGCGATGCTTTCTAAAAACGAATGTATTACTTAGGAAAAAAGATATGAGACTCACTTCCGATAATAGTTTGGATCTGGATTAATCAATTCGTATTCCCAGCTGCTTCCGTTAGTATTATTTCGGTCTCTTAAATATGGCAAAATTATACTTGAATAGATCAACACATTGAGATATCATTATTGTATATATGATCTGATTTTGTATTTCCATAATAATGGTAAATATATTCGACAGTGTAAGAAGAATTTTTTATAACGGTCATTTTTCTGTACTCCATAAAAACATAAACCAGGACAATTTTTCTTTCATAAGTCACTGAACGCAAATATATTTCATGGGCGCATTTTTAACGACCACATTTAATATGACCGATTTTCACATGTTTGTGGATTTGTTAGTAGCCTTATTCTATTTTGATTCTACTTACCTCAGTTGAATCTAAATCTTACTTCGTATGAACACGACTCTTCGTCGGCACTCTTTTGGATGTATTGTTATCGAAATTTGGCTGTGGTAGCACATGATTTAGATCACGGTAGGAAGGTGCTTTTGATAGCGTCTCTTCGTGATTAATCTCTTCTTCCTGAAACTGCAATTGCTCGCGTTGATCAGGGAAAATCGGTGTCGGCTGGTCGGATTTCTTTTCCATTGACTTCGGAGCGCGCTTTCTCTCGACGCTGCTCTTTGCTGCTGAACAGTTAGATGGCCGAACCCGAGTAATAGTAGATGTCGTGCTGAAAAGTATGAATGAAAGTCGGCGGACCAAACTCCAGAGCTTTCAAAGAAATTCTAACATTTTAAAACTAAAAACCGGAAAAAATTTTAACTAATCCATTTCTGGAAAAATGTGCACCATTGTTGACTCAAAACTTTTGGGATAAATTTATACTACGCAAATAATTTAATAAACAGGTTTGAAAAAGGCAAGAGGTTTGTTAACGGCTCAACGATTTTCACAATAAAATTGCGAAATTATGTTTTCAGAATAAACAAATCAGCTTGTCAAACAACAGTATGTTCCTGATGATTCATTCATAAGCATTTGTATTTTTATATTTAACTGTGAACGAATGTTTGAGTTTTCAGACGGACAAAATGTTATATTTAATGTTTTGTCAAAACTATTTCTTTAAACCGTTGCTTAAAACGTTTACAAAAAGGGATGGTTAATCCAGAAACTATCGATTTTTAAGGAGCAAGGATCACTTCCGTCTTAGTGACTAACTTTCATTTGATACTTTTGCTCCTTATTTTTTTGATACTCTATTAGACATGTTTTCATGGATATTAGAGCACTAAAACTTTCGATAGTTTCCCGATTAACTCTTACTTCAATCTTATCCTAAAAGGTAAATTGATCATATTCCAGTACTTGAGAGCAACGGCTTGTGCATCGATCGATTCTTCCGCACATTGCTGAACGTCGTTCTTTTTTCGTTTTTGCGTGTTTGGTCCGGCTATGGTTGCACCTAAAGCGGTTATCATAAATATATTCACTCTAAGGTGTTTCTTACCGTCATCGAGAGAGGAAGTGAAAATATCATCTTCTCCCGCATTGCTCGTGATTGACGTACCTTTTCGGCTATTCCGCATTATGTTGCACACTAGTTACCTATTAGTATTTTTGTTTTTAAATTTGTAATTTTACCTATGTTAATTATTTTGAAATAAAAGTAGAAATAACATAAAGATTTATGGAAGAGTGTCGTTTCGACCCCAAATCTATACGACTCCATGTAGTTGGGTCATCATCAGTAGATTTACCACATGGTATTTAAACATTTGTTATTTTTACTTTTTAGGAAAAAGAGGAACTAGAAGAGGAGGAGTAAAAGGAGGACTAAAAAGAGGAAATAGAAATTACGGTAAATGTTAAACCAACTAATTGTAAATGTGCGAGTATAAATAAGCAATTCTTTAAAAAATCAGCATTGCGAAGTTTGGCAGAATTTAAAAGCAATGACCAATTTTACTTTACTCATTATAAACTCAGAAACTGCTCTTGTTATGGAATACTCAAACATTCGTGAACGGAAACAAAAAATGTTATGACCACGTGTGCAATACTTCGCATCAATGACTGTATGGGTAATTTGGCACAAAGTGTTTGTATTTTTGTTAAAAAATTATCGTTGTCAATTTCCTGTATATGCAAATTTCTTTTCACGATATAATAAACGAAAAAAAGTCAAATATTACTATAACACAATGGCACATTTCAAAGTGCTTAAATTTTTACAATATATTTTGCACGAAATTCTGTGCGTATATTTAAACACGCGAAATCTGCATAAGAATTTTCTAAAGAGATTAGATCAGCGACGAAGGAATATATTTGCGATATTATCATTCGTAATTTGGTGAAGCCGACTGCTAAGGGATGCTTTGAATTCATTTTGTCACCACAGATCGTCTGAATAAAGGTTAGTTAAAAACAGTGAATCAGCCGGTCAATTATACTGTTTATTAACTTTGATAAGTACACCTTAACACAAAACGATGTTATCTGAACTTGCCGAGATATGGTTTATGCATAGCATTACTCGACTTACAACAGACGTAATGAGATGTTACAATGATGAACGTAACATGAACAGTAAATGGAAGAAGACAATATAAGCGATTGCCTAAGCTAAGAATGCAACTATGTGACAAAAAGTGTTCGAACAATATTCAATTCCTTTTTTGGAGCAGTTTTCACTATATTGACAATAAATCTGATGTTACTGTCCATGTGTCTCTGGTTTATCTAGAGTCCGATAAATTGGGAATCTGCTGAATGGCTTTTTGGGGAGCTGTTGGGCTGTAGGGTGCGATAAAATAAAAATTTTTTTCCGGGGGGCCATATTTCGAAATCCGAGGGGTGGTGTGCTGGGTATAGTTCCTCTAATCGCGCGCCTTTGGCGCGCGCTAATTGATTGCTAGTAAAGATTAATTGTAACATTTGATGTCTCTATACAGGCCCGTAGCCAGGGGGGGTTAGGGGGGTTGTAACCCCCCCCCCGAAATTCGGAAGCCAAAAAAAATCAATAGGGTCCCCCCTATGGTTTTAAAAATTTTGGAGAAAATTTTGAAAAATGCACCCCTAAGAATGCGTTTTTTTCACTTCTCAACCCCCCCTGAAATCTCAACCCCCCCGAAATTTTTTTCTGGCTACGGGCCTGTCTCTATATCAAGTGTTTATCAAGATTCGTTTCATGGTTTCAGTTTGCTGTAAAAAATGTAATGAATGGCACACATGCTTGTTCTATAACGGATCAAGTTGTCGGTTTGCTGTAACCTTAGCGTTGCACCAAACATTCCGTAAGTCGATATTTCAATGTAGCCAAGTACAAATTTTGTACATTTTCCGCAAGGTGCATTTTTATGTTTTATATTACCGTTATCATTACTGAAATATCATGAATCAGATTCATAATGCAGGTATTCATTAATTGCATGAAAATGATGAGTTTCATTACCAGTGTATCGCGTCCATGATTTAGGAAACATAAAGTTAATATTTGAAAAGATAAATGTAATTTTTAAGCATTTTTATATTTTATTCTCCTTGTCCTGCCAACAAAAGAAGTTTTGTTTATAACTAGCGATTTTCGCTTCCGTTCATAACGGTAAAATACGTGACTAATTTCCCGCCATTCAAATTTATAAAACAATTGGCGCTTCATTCATCTTTCCGCACTTTCAAAGCAGTTTTGGAACAGGCGCTCGCCTGTGTAAATAGACCAGAATTTTTCATTGTTTGTAATTAATTGGTCTGCTCATTATTATTTGACATTTTATTTGGAATTATTGTGTAAATGATCTATTGTTGCAAATGACCGTTGGAGGATCACATATACACCCGGAGCCAATCAATGGGCGCGAATTGGCCGCTTATGAATACAGCGAGGCAGGCCTGGCCAGTGGTATTCCCAGACGATAATTTTCCATAAATTTTTCCAAATGCTGAATTTCAGGAATAGCAACAAGGTGCCTTATACAACCTTTTGATGTGCTGAAAATTCGCTTTCAACTCCAAGAAGAGCCTTTAAGGGGCAAAACTCGCGGCAAATACAGCGGAATATTACAATCCGTTAAACTAATATGGAAAGAAGAGGGAGGCACAGCGTTCTGGAAAGGTATATTTTTTGTTGAGTTCAAAATTATTCATATTTTTCTTTTTATAGGCCACATGCCAGCTCAAGGTTTGTCAGCCATATACGGCGTGGTCCAGTTCACAACATTCGAAGAGCTGTCCCATAAAATGCAAGAACTGCAATGGCTAAAAAATCACACCATGTCAAGAGATTTTCTCTGTGGTGCTTTAGCGGGTTGCACGGTAGGTTTTGTGTGTCTGGTCCTAACCATTTATATTGATTTGTTTCTCCTTTCCTAGGCTATGACTACTGCCATGCCCCTTGATGTTATCAGGTATGTAAACGTGTTTAATATTCCCATAGGGTTTTAACATGAATGATATAGGATTTTAATAGTAAAGAGTATCATTACACAGCATTCTGTTTTGATTTGAAAGCAAGCATGGCAACCGGACCGCACCGGGCACCGGACCGGACCGGGGGGTGGCCGGTCCGGCGGACCAAACCGGACCGACCAAAACTGAACAAGCACCCCTAAGAATGCCTTCGGCGGCAAAAAATTTTTAAATTTTTGAAATATTAAAAATTTTTAATGTAAGTTTTTGGCGAACAATTCAATTTTTATAAAAAATTGAGCTGCGCTATTTTTCCTTCCATTTTCTATTGTACTTTGCTATTTTTCCAAATATTCGCCTGCGGCGCTTTTTTGCTGTTTGTATGTTTTTCTCTCTTATAAAACTCGGTCTCGGTTTCGGCAATTTTTAAGTCGCAAATATTTTCGCGTCTAAGTGTTTTTGGGGTTACTTCGATGCACTAATCACAAATCTGCAATTGGTGAAATGGTGAAAAATGCAAATTTTGGTCAAAATTTCACAAAATATTGACCAATTTTCGCGAAATTTTGGCCAAAATTTTAGACCAAAAATTAAAATTCTTGATGCGATACGAAAAAAATGATTGCAGATTCGTAATCAGCGAAATACCCTAAAAACAACTTTACAAAAAAAATTACAAAAAAATCTCGGCGCTAAACCGGACCGGACCGGACCGGGGGGTCGAGCGGACCGGACCGGGCAAAAGGTCGGTCCGCTGCCATGCTTGTTTGAAAGTTCAACATATTATAAATTTTAGGACGAGGCTCGTGGCTCAAGGCAATCCTAAGGTAGGTTTTGGGTCATAATTTATATTTTGGATACTTTAATGAGTTAAGCCTGTCAATGAGTTTAGATATATCGAGGAACCATTCATGCCGTCATCAAGGTTATTAAAAAATGGTTTTTAAAATAAATTGTTTATATATTCAGATATGGAAAATGGAGAAAATACCTGGTTTCTTTCGCGGCTTAGTGCCTTCTCTAGCACAAATAGCTCCGTATACAGGTAAATTTTATTTCATTTTCCTAAGGTGGCAAAATTTCTCCAAATGAGAACCATCACCAACGTATATATCCTTCTATACAAAACAAGGTACCAAAATTAGGAATATAAGGAAATATTTTTCGCTCGCGTCAATGATGCTCTACATTTAAAAAATTCTCCTGGAAAGCAGTTTAATTTTGACATCGCAAAATGCCGCAATCACTAACGAAGGGATTGTAGCTTTTTACATTTTTAAATTGAGGACAACTGGAAATAATGACCTGAAAAGAATAAATAGTGCCTAATTTATACGTTACAATTACATATATTAAATTATAAACTTCTGTTTTACAAACAGATTATTTTGAACTTTATTAATATTATCCTTTATCCTACCCTTACAAACTATCGAAGCTTGCATTTAAGTGTTATTTCAGGTTTACAATTTTCCTGTTATCGTTTTCTGATCCGTATTTGGGGCGAATACATAAGTGGCCATGGTATGTACGTTTTCATAGAGTTTACAATTTGTCATCCATCTAATTTAGAGTCAACTGGGGCTCTATTGAGCGGTGCAGTGGCGGGAACATTTGCTAAAACGGTATTGT